>JAQPZY010000853.1:0-601931 GCA_029931535.1 Margaritifera margaritifera | reverse complement strand
CTTCACGAACTATTCAATACCATTGGATCCCTAGCATCTAACAGCTCCTCCCCTTAAGGGGTGAAAATTACATCACTACCTTAGTTACTACCCCTAACTAGCGTATTCAGATGCTACCAGATTTCAGGTGCTACCTATTATTGACAGGCCCTGGTTTAATTACTTCAGACCTGATAAGGAAAACCATTGATGTTTGTGATAAAGGAGTGGAGACCTGTTGCAACAGAACAAAATTTGTCAACTTGAGTTTTTAAATTTTCATGAAATTTAATTTAAATTCAATTTTTAAATAAAATATGTATCCTATTTTAAAATGGACTCTCCACTGAGAGTTTAGCAGCCAGGTTTAATTTCTAGTAATTTCCAGATTTGTATGAAGACTAAAAAACTAACTACAGTTTATTTCAAGTGTTTATCTTAATTAATAAATTCACCATTCAACTTTAAGTTTTGTGAATTGTTCACAGTCGGCCATTTTGAAATTCATACTGTTTGTAATACAATGGTGTCCGATAAAATTTATATGCATGCATCAAATTCATTGAAACTTTACAGCAGTATTTCAGACACTTTTATTTTAGTTTTTTTTCCATTCAGGTGAAAATGTCTGACCCTGATAGGAATCAGGACACAATTAATACTTCCGTCGGAGAGCGTCATCTTCTAGATCTTCATCACCCATGATCGACATCGAGAGAGCTTCATCTTCTAGATCTTCATCGAGAGCGTCATCTTCTAGATCTTCATCATCCATTATGATCATCGAGAGCGTTATCTTCTAGATCTTCATCATTGATGATCATCATCTAGAGCTTCATCTTCTAGATCTTCATCGAGAGCGTCATCTTCTAGATCTTCATAATCCATGATCATCATTGAGAGCTTCATCTTCTAGATCTTCATCATCCATGATCATAATCGAGAGCGTCATCTTCTCGATCATCGTCGAGAGCTTCATCTTCTAGATCTTCATCACCCATGATCATCATCGAGAGCGTCATCTTCTAGATCTTCATTACCCATGATCGACATCGAGAGAGCTTCATCTTCTAGATCTTCATCGAGAGCGCCATCTTCTAGATCTTCATCATCCATGATCATCATCGAGAGCGTCATCTTCTAGATCTTCACCACCAGGGTAAGAATAGAGTTTGGTTCCGTCCAAGGAGTGTTCTATATTTTTCTTTTATTCCTAAGTCATCTGCACCATTTTTGTTTTGTTTCGAGTTTTATTTGTGTCTGATCGTTGCCCTTTGTGCGGCTGGTCCTGATGGTTTGTGTTGTCGACCATTTTTAGTTTTGATTTGTTGTTGGGATGAGTTTCAGCTGCCAATCTCAAGGTGCATATGCTTCTTTGTTTATTTGGATAATTTTGGTTTGGTGATATTCGTAGTTTATTGTTACCACATTGTGTGGTGGGCCCCTGATGGTTTGGATTTGGAACCACCTTATACTCTTAAATGAGTCTTTGGTGACAAGTAACTTTTCAGAATTTTGTTCCGATTTGTGCGAAGGGCCCCTGATGGTCTGGGCTTGGGACCACCTTATAATCTTAATAGAGTTGTTTTGGTGACCTTACGTTCTGGGGGTGTTATATCTTTATTGTGCTTTGTTGCTTTTGCCTGATTGGGACCACGTTATATCAGCGAAGTGGTTTTTAGGGACATGTAATATGTTATTGCTCCTTGGACAATTCACCTAGTACCATCACCGAGTTTGAGAAGAAAAGAAAAAGAAAGAAGAAGAAAAGAAAAAAAAAAGGAGATAAAAGAAAAAATTTTTTTTTTTTTTTTTTTTTTTTAAAATCAAAAGAAAAAAGAAAAAAATTAAAATTAAATTAATTTTTTATTTTTTATTTTTTTATTTTTTAAAAGAACAAAATAAATAGTAGGTATTCATTCATTCATTCATGCATGCATGTTAGTGGTCGTGCAATGGGTTAGTTACATAGTTAGTTTCAAGGGTACGGGATGGAATATATATACTTTTTAATTTTTAATTTTCTGATACTTCTTGCAGTGCAAGGGACCAGGTTCGCTTAAAGCGTACCCTCCACCGTAAGGGTGTGGATTCACTTGGTTTCCTCCCTGCTTTTCTATCCCTAGATTTTAGCACTTGCAGTGCGGGGGACCAGGTTCGCTTAAAGCGTACCCTCCACCGTAACGGTGTGGATTCACTTGGTTTCCTCCCTGCTTTTCTATCCCTAGATTTTAGCACTTGCAGTGTGAGGGACCAGGTTCGCTTGAACATACCCCCTCCGTAAGGGCAGAGGGCATACCTGGTTTCCTCCCTGTTCGTGCGATCTACGCTACTTGTTTGTTTTATGTTAGCGGTATTGATTTTAACTTTCCCGACGGATGATGATTTATTAACCGGGGTTTATATTTTACCTCGCTTTCCGATGTCTGATATATAAGCCAGGACGTTTTTGTATACCGAATTGATGTTGATTTTTTCCATAGTTAGGAATTTCGGGTATTGGCCTGGGGCTTTTAGTTGTTTTTGATTGTCTTGGAACTTTTTTCGGTGTTGACCGTAGGAGGGGCATTCATTGAATATGTGGCCTAATGTTTCTGGGGTTGGGCAGTGAGGGCAATTAATTCCTGCCTCTTTCATGTCAGGTAGAAACCTAGCAAAACTGCTGGCTAGTAGTGTATTTCCAGTTTTAATTCTAGTTATGACTTTGGAGTCATGCGGGTTTGTTAGGTTAGGGACGCTAACGTTTCTGCTAACTAACTTGAGCAGGTTGAAGAGTTTTCTCCCTTTTTTTGCATTATTCCATTCCCGCTGCCATTTCATATCTATTTTCAGCCTAATCATACTGTATATTTCAAGGACGCTGTAATCCAACTGGTGTATTTCGGATTCGCTTAGTTTGTTTTTAGCTTCTTTGTCGGCCCTTTCGTTTCCGGGTATGTTAGTGTGGGAGGGTACCCACATAAATTCTACAGTATGGTTATTTTGTTCCAATATTTTGAGTCTTAAGTAGACTTCCCTTAACAAATTTTCTCTGCTGGAGGAGTTGCCTGTTTTTAGAGTTTGCAGCACGCTGAGGGAGTCGCTAATTATCACTGCTTTTGTTGTTTGGGTGTCCTGAATCCATTTGATGGCTTTGTTAATAGCCCAAAATTCTACCGTGTAAATTGAGCAGTGATCGGGCAGCCTCGCCCCCAGCGTGATGTTTTCACCCGGGATCACGACTGCTGCTGCAGTGCGTCCCGGGTCTGGGGATTTGGACCCATCTGTGTAAATTTGGGTGTATCCCTCATACCTACTCTCTATTTCTGTTAGTACTTTTGCCCTTATTTCTATGGGTTGTTGTTGTTTATCGCCATAGTTTAGCGCATTTACAAGAATTATCCTCTCTCCCCCTTATATAACTGGGAAAAGGTGTGCTGCCCTGGTATCATATAACTTCACGAACTATTCAATACCATTGGATCCCTAGCATCTAACAGCTCCTCCCCTTAAGGGGTGAAAATTACATCACTACCTTAGTTACTACCCCTAACTAGCGTATTCAGATGCTACCAGATTTCAGGTGCTACCTATTATTGACAGGCCCTGGTTTAATTACTTCAGACCTGATAAGGAAAACCATTGATGTTTGTGATAAAGGAGTGGAGACCTGTTGCAACAGAACAAAATTTGTCAACTTGAGTTTTTAAATTTTCATGAAAATTTAATTTAAATTCAAATTTTTAAATAAAAATATGTATCCTATTTTAAAATGGACTCTCCACTGAGAGTTTAGCAGCCAGGTTTAATTTCTAGT
This sequence comes from Margaritifera margaritifera, assembly GCA_029931535.1. Taxonomy (NCBI): domain Eukaryota; kingdom Metazoa; phylum Mollusca; class Bivalvia; order Unionida; family Margaritiferidae; genus Margaritifera; species Margaritifera margaritifera. The sequence goes on along the minus strand of JAQPZY010000853.1, from coordinate 598,156 downwards.
AATTTCCAGATTTGTATGAAGACTAAAAACTAACTACAGTTTATTTCAAGTGTTTATCTTAATTAATAAATTCACCATTCAACTTTAAGTTTTGTGAATTGTTCACAGTCGGCCATTTTGAAATTCATACTGTTTGTAATACAATGGTGTCCGATAAAATTTATATGCATGCATCAAATTCATTGAAACTTTACAGCAGTATTTCAGACACTTTTATTTTAGTTTTTTTCCATTCAGGTGAAAATGTCTGACCCTGATAGGAATCAGGACACAATTAATACTTCCGTCGAGAGCGTCATCTTCTAGATCTTCATCACCCATGATCGACATCGAGAGAGCTTCATCTTCTAGATCTTCATCGAGAGCGTCATCTTCTAGATCTTCATCATCCATTATGATCATCGAGAGCGTTATCTTCTAGATCTTCATCATTGATGATCATCATCTAGAGCTTCATCTTCTAGATCTTCATCGAGAGCGTCATCTTCTAGATCTTCATAATCCATGATCATCATTGAGAGCTTCATCTTCTAGATCTTCATCATCCATGATCATAATCGAGAGCGTCATCTTCTCGATCATCGTCGAGAGCTTCATCTTCTAGATCTTCATCACCCATGATCATCATCGAGAGCGTCATCTTCTAGATCTTCATTACCCATGATCGACATCGAGAGAGCTTCATCTTCTAGATCTTCATCGAGAGCGCCATCTTCTAGATCTTCATCATCCATGATCATCATCGAGAGCGTCATCTTCTAGATCTTCACCACCAGGGTAAGAATAGAGTTTGGTTCCGTCCAAGGAGTGTTCTATATTTTTCTTTTATTCCTAAGTCATCTGCACCATTTTTGTTTTGTTTCGAGTTTTATTTGTGTCTGATCGTTGCCCTTTGTGCGGCTGGTCCTGATGGTTTGTGTTGTCGACCATTTTTAGTTTTGATTTGTTGTTGGGATGAGTTTCAGCTGCCAATCTCAAGGTGCATATGCTTCTTTGTTTATTTGGATAATTTTGGTTTGGTGATATTCGTAGTTTATTGTTACCACATTGTGCGGTGGGCCCCTGATGGTTTGGATTTGGAACCACCTTATACTCTTAAATGAGTCTTTGGTGACAAGTAACTTTTCAGAATTTTGTTCCGCTTTGTGCGAAGGGCCCCTGATGGTCTGGGCTTGGGACCACCTTATAATCTTAATAGAGTTGTTTTGGTGACCTTACGTTCTGGGGGTGTTATATCTTTATTGTGCTTTGTTGCTTTTGCCTGATTGGGACCACGTTATATCAGCGAAGTGGTTTTTAGGGACATGTAATATGTTATTGCTCCTTGGACAATTCACCTAGTACCATCACCGAGTTTGAGAAGAAAAGAAAAAGAAAGAAGAAGAAAAAAAAAAAAAGGAGATAAAAGAAAAAATTTTTTTTTTTTTTTTTTTTTTTAAAAATCAAAAGAAAAAAGAAAAAAATTAAAATTAAATTAATTTTTTTTTTTTTTTTTTTTTTTTTTTTTTTAAAAGAACAAAATAAATAGTAGGTATTCATTCATTCATTCATGCATGCATGTTAGTGGTCGTGCAATGGGTTAGTTACATAGTTTCAAGGGTACGGGATGGAATATATATACTTTTTAATTTTTAATTTTCTGATACTTCTTGCAGTGCAAGGGACCAGGTTCGCTTAAAGCGTACCCTCCACCGTAAGGGTGTGGATTCACTTGGTTTCCTCCCTGCTTTTCTATCCCTAGATTTTAGCACTTGCAGTGCGGGGGACCAGGTTCGCTTAAAGCGTACCCTCCACCGTAACGGTGTGGATTCACTTGGTTTCCTCCCTGCTTTTCTATCCCTAGATTTTAGCACTTGCAGTGCGAGGGACCAGGTTCGCTTGAACGTACCCCCTCCGTAAGGGCAGAGGGCATACCTGGTTTCCTCCCTGTTCGTGCGATCTACGCTACTTGTTTGTTTTATGTTAGCGGTATTGATTTTAACTTTCCCGACGGATGATGATTTATTAACCGGGGTTTATATTTTACCTCGCTTTCCGATGTCTGATATATAAGCCAGGACGTTTTTGTATACCGAATTGATGTTGATTTTTTCCATAGTTAGGAATTTCGGGTATTGGCCTGGGGCTTTTAGTTGTTTTTGATTGTCTTGGAACTTTTTTCGGTGTTGACTGTAGGAGGGGCATTCATTGAATATGTGGCCTAATGTTTCTGGGGTTGGGCAGTGAGGGCAATTAATTCCTGCCTCTTTCATGTCAGGTAGAAACCTAGCAAAACTGCTGGCTAGTAGTGTATTTCCAGTTTTAATTCTAGTTATGACTTTGGAGTCATGCGGGTTTGTTAGGTTAGGGACGCTAACGTTTCTGCTAACTAACTTGAGCAGGTTGAAGAGTTTTCTCCCTTTCTTTGCATTATTCCATTCCCGCTGCCATTTCATATCTATTTTCAGCCTAATCATACTGTATATTTCAAGGACGCTGTAATCCAACTGGTGTATTTCGGATTCGCTTAGTTTGTTTTTAGCTTCTTTGTCGGCCCTTTCGTTTCCGGGTATGTTAGTGTGGGAGGGTACCCACATAAATTCTACAGTATGGTTATTTTGTTCCAATATTTTGAGTCTTAAGTAGACTTCCCTTAACAAATTTTCTCTGCTGGAGGAGTTGCCTGTTTTTAGAGTTTGCAGCACGCTGAGGGAGTCGCTAATTATCACTGCTTTTGTTGTTTGGGTGTCCTGAATCCATTTGATGGCTTCGTTAATAGCCCAAAATTCTACCGTGTAAATTGAGCAGTGATCGGGCAGCCTCGCCCCCAGCGTGATGTTTTCACCCGGGATCACGACTGCTGCTGCAGTGCGTCCCGGGTCTGGGGATTTGGACCCATCTGTGTAAATTTGGGTGTATCCCTCATACCTACTCTCTATTTCTGTTAGTACTTTTGCCCTTATTTCTATGGGTTGTTGTTGTTTATCGCCATAGTTTAGCGCATTTACAAGAATTATCCTCTCTCCCCCTTATATAAGTGGGAAAAGGTGTGCTGCCCTGGTATCATATAACTTCACGAACTATTCAATACCATTGGATCCCTAGCATCTAACAGCTCCTCCCCTTAAGGGGTGAAAATTACATCACTACCTTAGTTACTACCCCTAACTAGCGTATTCAGATGCTACCAGATTTCAGGTGCTACCTATTATTGACAGGCCCTGGTTTAATTACTTCAGACCTGATAAGGAAAACCATTGATGTTTGTGATAAAGGAGTGGAGACCTGTTGCAACAGAACAAAATTTGTCAACTTGAGTTTTTAAATAAAAATATGTATCCTATTTTAAAATGGACTCTCCACTGAGAGTTTAGCAGCCAGGTTTAATTTCTAGTAATTTCCAGATTTGTATGAAGACTAAAAACTAACTACAGTTTATTTCAAGTGTTTATCTTAATTAATAAATTCACCATTCAACTTTAAGTTTTGTGAATTGTTCACAGTTGGCCATTTTGAAATTCATACTGTTTGTAATACAATGGTGTCCGATAAAATTTATATGCATGCATCAAATTCATTGAAACTTTACAGCAGTATTTCAGACACTTTTATTTTAGTTTTTTTCCATTCAGGTGAAAATGTCTGACCCTGATAGGAATCAGGACACAATTAATACTTCCGTCGAGAGCGTCATCTTCTAGATCTTCATCACCCATGATCGACATCGAGAGAGCTTCATCTTCTAGATCTTCATCGAGAGCGTCATCTTCTAGATCTTCATCATCCATTATGATCATCGAGAGCGTTATCTTCTAGATCTTCATCATTGATGATCATCATCTAGAGCTTCATCTTCTAGATCTTCATCGAGAGCGTCATCTTCTAGATCTTCATAATCCATGATCATCATTGAGAGCTTCATCTTCTAGATCTTCATCATCCATGATCATAATCGAGAGCGTCATCTTCTCGATCATCGTCGAGAGCTTCATCTTCTAGATCTTCATCACCCATGATCATCATCGAGAGCGTCATCTTCTAGATCTTCATTACCCATGATCGACATCGAGAGAGCTTCATCTTCTAGATCTTCATCGAGAGCGCCATCTTCTAGATCTTCATCATCCATGATCATCATCGAGAGCGTCATCTTCTAGATCTTCACCACCAGGGTAAGAATAGAGTTTGGTTCCGTCCAAGGAGTGTTCTATATTTTTCTTTTATTCCTAAGTCATCTGCACCATTTTTGTTTTGTTTCGAGTTTTATTTGTGTCTGATCGTTGCCCTTTGTGCGGCTGGTCCTGATGGTTTGTGTTGTCGACCATTTTTAGTTTTGATTTGTTGTTGGGATGAGTTTCAGCTGCCAATCTCAAGGTGCATATGCTTCTTTGTTTATTTGGATAATTTTGGTTTGGTGATATTCGTAGTTTATTGTTACCACATTGTGCGGTGGGCCCCTGATGGTTTGGATTTGGAACCACCTTATACTCTTAAATGAGTCTTTGGTGACAAGTAACTTTTCAGAATTTTGTTCCGCTTTGTGCGAAGGGCCCCTGATGGTCTGGGCTTGGGACCACCTTATAATCTTAATAGAGTTGTTTTGGTGACCTTACGTTCTGGGGGTGTTATATCTTTATTGTGCTTTGTTGCTTTTGCCTGATTGGGACCACGTTATATCAGCGAAGTGGTTTTTAGGGACATGTAATATGTTATTGCTCCTTGGACAATTCACCTAGTACCATCACCGAGTTTGAGAAGAAAAGAAAAAGAAAGAAGAAGAAAAAAAAAAAAAAGGAGATAAAAGAAAAAATTTTTTTTTTTTTTTTTTTTTTTAAAAATAAAAAGAAAAAAGAAAAAATTTAAAATTAAATTAATTTTTTTTTTTTTTTTTTTTTTTTTTTAAAGAACAAAATAAATAGTAGGTATTCATTCATTCATTCATGCATGCATGTTAGTGGTCGTGCAATGGGTTAGTTACATAGTTTCAAGGGTACGGGATGGAATATATATACTTTTTAATTTTTAATTTTCTGATACTTCTTGCAGTGCAAGGGACCAGGTTCGCTTAAAGCGTACCCTCCACCGTAAGGGTGTGGATTCACTTGGTTTCCTTCCTGCTTTTCTATCCCTAGATTTTAGCACTTGCAGTGCGGGGGACCAGGTTCGCTTAAAGCGTACCCTCCACCGTAACGGTGTGGATTCACTTGGTTTCCTCCCTGCTTTTCTATCCCTAGATTTTAGCACTTGCAGTGCGAGGGACCAGGTTCGCTTGAACGTACCCCCTCCGTAAGGGCAGAGGGCATACCTGGTTTCCTCCCTGTTCGTGCGATCTACGCTACTTGTTTGTTTTATGTTAGCGGTATTGATTTTAACTTTCCCGACGGATGATGATTTATTAACCGGGGTTTATATTTTACCTCGCTTTCCGATGTCTGATATATAAGCCAGGACGTTTTTGTATACCGAATTGATGTTGATTTTTTCCATAGTTAGGAATTTCGGGTATTGGCCTGGGGCTTTTAGTTGTTTTTGATTGTCTTGGAACTTTTTTCGGTGTTGACTGTAGGAGGGGCATTCATTGAATATGTGGCCTAATGTTTCTGGGGTTGGGCAGTGAGGGCAATTAATTCCTGCCTCTTTCATGTCAGGTAGAAACCTAGCAAAACTGCTGGCTAGTAGTGTATTTCCAGTTTTAATTCTAGTTATGACTTTGGAGTCATGCGGGTTTGTTAGGTTAGGGACGCTAACGTTTCTGCTAACTAACTTGAGCAGGTTGAAGAGTTTTCTCCCTTTTTTTGCATTATTCCATTCCCGCTGCCATTTCATATCTATTTTCAGCCTAATCATACTGTATATTTCAAGGACGCTGTAATCCAACTGGTGTATTTCGGATTCGCTTAGTTTGTTTTTAGCTTCTTTGTCGGCCCTTTCGTTTCCGGGTATGTTAGTGTGGGAGGGTACCCACATAAATTCTACAGTATGGTTATTTTGTTCCAATATTTTGAGTCTTAAGTAGACTTCCCTTAACAAATTTTCTCTGCTGGAGGAGTTGCCTGTTTTTAGAGTTTGCAGCACGCTGAGGGAGTCGCTAATTATCACTGCTTTTGTTGTTTGGGTGTCCTGAATCCATTTGATGGCTTTGTTAATAGCCCAAAATTCTACCGTGTAAATTGAGCAGTGATCGGGCAGCCTCGCCCCCAGCGTGATGTTTTCACCCGGGATCACGACTGCTGCTGCAGTGCGTCCCGGGTCTGGGGATTTGGACCCATCTGTGTAAATTTGGGTGTATCCCTCATACCTACTCTCTATTTCTGTTAGTACTTTTGCCCTTATTTCTATGGGTTGTTGTTGTTTATCGCCATAGTTTAGCGCATTTACAAGAATTATCCTCTCTCCCCCTTATATAAGTGGGAAAAGGTGTGCTGCCCTGGTATCATATAACTTCACGAACTATTCAATACCATTGGATCCCTAGCATCTAACAGCTCCTCCCCTTAAGGGGTGAAAATTACATCACTACCTTAGTTACTACCCCTAACTAGCGTATTCAGATGCTACCAGATTTCAGGTGCTACCTATTATTGACAGGCCCTGGTTTAATTACTTCAGACCTGATAAGGAAAACCATTGATGTTTGTGATAAAGGAGTGGAGACCTGTTGCAACAGAACAAAATTTGTCAACTTGAGTTTTTAAATAAAAATATGTATCCTATTTTAAAATGGACTCTCCACTGAGAGTTTAGCAGCCAGGTTTAATTTCTAGTAATTTCCAGATTTGTATGAAGACTAAAAACTAACTACAGTTTATTTCAAGTGTTTATCTTAATTAATAAATTCACCATTCAACTTTAAGTTTTGTGAATTGTTCACAGTTGGCCATTTTGAAATTCATACTGTTTGTAATACAATGGTGTCCGATAAAATTTATATGCATGCATCAAATTCATTGAAACTTTACAGCAGTATTTCAGACACTTTTATTTTAGTTTTTTTCCATTCAGGTGAAAATGTCTGACCCTGATAGGAATCAGGACACAATTAATACTTCCGTCGAGAGCGTCATCTTCTAGATCTTCATCACCCATGATCGACATCGAGAGAGCTTCATCTTCTAGATCTTCATCGAGAGCGTCATCTTCTAGATCTTCATCATCCATTATGATCATCGAGAGCGTTATCTTCTAGATCTTCATCATTGATGATCATCATCTAGAGCTTCATCTTCTAGATCTTCATCGAGAGCGTCATCTTCTAGATCTTCATAATCCATGATCATCATTGAGAGCTTCATCTTCTAGATCTTCATCATCCATGATCATAATCGAGAGCGTCATCTTCTCGATCATCGTCGAGAGCTTCATCTTCTAGATCTTCATCACCCATGATCATCATCGAGAGCGTCATCTTCTAGATCTTCATTACCCATGATCGACATCGAGAGAGCTTCATCTTCTAGATCTTCATCGAGAGCGCCATCTTCTAGATCTTCATCATCCATGATCATCATCGAGAGCGTCATCTTCTAGATCTTCACCACCAGGGTAAGAATAGAGTTTGGTTCCGTCCAAGGAGTGTTCTATATTTTTCTTTTATTCCTAAGTCATCTGCACCATTTTTGTTTTGTTTCGAGTTTTATTTGTGTCTGATCGTTGCCCTTTGTGCGGCTGGTCCTGATGGTTTGTGTTGTCGACCATTTTTAGTTTTGATTTGTTGTTGGGATGAGTTTCAGCTGCCAATCTCAAGGTGCATATGCTTCTTTGTTTATTTGGATAATTTTGGTTTGGTGATATTCGTAGTTTATTGTTACCACATTGTGCGGTGGGCCCCTGATGGTTTGGATTTGGAACCACCTTATACTCTTAAATGAGTCTTTGGTGACAAGTAACTTTTCAGAATTTTGTTCCGCTTTGTGCGAAGGGCCCCTGATGGTCTGGGCTTGGGACCACCTTATAATCTTAATAGAGTTGTTTTGGTGACCTTACGTTCTGGGGGTGTTATATCTTTATTGTGCTTTGTTGCTTTTGCCTGATTGGGACCACGTTATATCAGCGAAGTGGTTTTTAGGGACATGTAATATGTTATTGCTCCTTGGACAATTCACCTAGTACCATCACCGAGTTTGAGAAGAAAAGAAAAAGAAAGAAGAAGAAAAAAAAAAAAAGGAGATAAAAGAAAAAAAATTTTTTTTTTTTTTTTTTAAAAATCAAAAGAAAAAAGAAAAAAATTAAAATTAAATTAATTTTTTTTTTTTTTTTTTTTTTTTTTTTTTAAAAGAACAAAATAAATAGTAGGTATTCATTCATTCATTCATGCATGCATGTTAGTGGTCGTGCAATGGGTTAGTTACATAGTTAGTTTCAAGGGTACGGGATGGAATATATATACTTTTTAATTTTTAATTTTCTGATACTTCTTGCAGTGCAAGGGACCAGGTTCGCTTAAAGCGTACCCTCCACCGTAAGGGTGTGGATTCACTTGGTTTCCTCCCTGCTTTTCTATCCCTAGATTTTAGCACTTGCAGTGCGGGGGACCAGGTTCGCTTAAAGCGTACCCTCCACCGTAACGGTGTGGATTCACTTGGTTTCCTCCCTGCTTTTCTATCCCTAGATTTTAGCACTTGCAGTGCGAGGGACCAGGTTCGCTTGAACGTACCCCCTCCGTAAGGGCAGAGGGCATACCTGGTTTCCTCCCTGTTCGTGCGATCTACGCTACTTGTTTGTTTTATGTTAGCGGTATTGATTTTAACTTTCCCGACGGATGATGATTTATTAACCGGGGTTTATATTTTACCTCGCTTTCCGATGTCTGATATATAAGCCAGGACGTTTTTGTATACCGAATTGATGTTGATTTTTTCCATAGTTAGGAATTTCGGGTATTGGCCTGGGGCTTTTAGTTGTTTTTGATTGTCTTGGAACTTTTTTCGGTGTTGACCGTAGGAGGGGCATTCATTGAATATGTGGCCTAATGTTTCTGGGGTTGGGCAGTGAGGGCAATTAATTCCTGCCTCTTTCATGTCAGGTAGAAACCTAGCAAAACTGCTGGCTAGTAGTGTATTTCCAGTTTTAATTCTAGTTATGACTTTGGAGTCATGCGGGTTTGTTAGGTTAGGGACGCTAACGTTTCTGCTAACTAACTTGAGCAGGTTGAAGAGTTTTCTCCCTTTCTTTGCATTATTCCATTCCCGCTGCCATTTCATATCTATTTTCAGCCTAATCATACTGTATATTTCAAGGACGCTGTAATCCAACTGGTGTATTTCGGATTCGCTTAGTTTGTTTTTAGCTTCTTTGTCGGCCCTTTCGTTTCCGGGTATGTTAGTGTGGGAGGGTACCCACATAAATTCTACAGTATGGTTATTTTGTTCCAATATTTTGAGTCTTAAGTAGACTTCCCTTAACAAATTTTCTCTGCTGGAGGAGTTGCCTGTTTTTAGAGTTTGCAGCACGCTGAGGGAGTCGCTAATTATCACTGCTTTTGTTGTTTGGGTGTCCTGAATCCATTTGATGGCTTCGTTAATAGCCCAAAATTCTACCGTGTAAATTGAGCAGTGATCGGGCAGCCTCGCCCCCAGCGTGATGTTTTCACCCGGGATCACGACTGCTGCTGCAGTGCGTCCCGGGTCTGGGGATTTGGACCCATCTGTGTAAATTTGGGTGTATCCCTCATACCTACTCTCTATTTCTGTTAGTACTTTTGCCCTTATTTCTATGGGTTGTTGTTGTTTATCGCCATAGTTTAGCGCATTTACAAGAATTATCCTCTCTCCCCCTTATATAACTGGGAAAAGGTGTGCTGCCCTGGTATCATATAACTTCACGAACTATTCAATACCATTGGATCCCTAGCATCTAACAGCTCCTCCCCTTAAGGGGTGAAAATTACATCACTACCTTAGTTACTACCCCTAACTAGCGTATTCAGATGCTACCAGATTTCAGGTGCTACCTATTATTGACAGGCCCTGGTTTAATTACTTCAGACCTGATAAGGAAAACCATTGATGTTTGTGATAAAGGAGTGGAGACCTGTTGCAACAGAACAAAATTTGTCAACTTGAGTTTTTAAATAAAAATATGTATCCTATTTTAAAATGGACTCTCCACTGAGAGTTTAGCAGCCAGGTTTAATTTCTAGTAATTTCCAGATTTGTATGAAGACTAAAAACTAACTACAGTTTATTTCAAGTGTTTATCTTAATTAATAAATTCACCATTCAACTTTAAGTTTTGTGAATTGTTCACAGTTGGCCATTTTGAAATTCATACTGTTTGTAATACAATGGTGTCCGATAAAATTTATATGCATGCATCAAATTCATTGAAACTTTACAGCAGTATTTCAGACACTTTTATTTTAGTTTTTTTTCCATTCAGGTGAAAATGTCTGACCCTGATAGGAATCAGGACACAATTAATACTTCCGTCGAGAGCGTCATCTTCTAGATCTTCATCACCCATGATCGACATCGAGAGAGCTTCATCTTCTAGATCTTCATCGAGAGCGTCATCTTCTAGATCTTCATCATCCATTATGATCATCGAGAGCGTTATCTTCTAGATCTTCATCATTGATGATCATCATCTAGAGCTTCATCTTCTAGATCTTCATCGAGAGCGTCATCTTCTAGATCTTCATAATCCATGATCATCATTGAGAGCTTCATCTTCTAGATCTTCATCATCCATGATCATAATCGAGAGCGTCATCTTCTCGATCATCGTCGAGAGCTTCATCTTCTAGATCTTCATCACCCATGATCATCATCGAGAGCGTCATCTTCTAGATCTTCATTACCCATGATCGACATCGAGAGAGCTTCATCTTCTAGATCTTCATCGAGAGCGCCATCTTCTAGATCTTCATCATCCATGATCATCATCGAGAGCGTCATCTTCTAGATCTTCACCACCAGGGTAAGAATAGAGTTTGGTTCCGTCCAAGGAGTGTTCTATATTTTTCTTTTATTCCTAAGTCATCTGCACCATTTTTGTTTTGTTTCGAGTTTTATTTGTGTCTGATCGTTGCCCTTTGTGCGGCTGGTCCTGATGGTTTGTGTTGTCGACCATTTTTAGTTTTGATTTGTTGTTGGGATGAGTTTCAGCTGCCAATCTCAAGGTGCATATGCTTCTTTGTTTATTTGGATAATTTTGGTTTGGTGATATTCGTAGTTTATTGTTACCACATTGTGCGGTGGGCCCCTGATGGTTTGGATTTGGAACCACCTTATACTCTTAAATGAGTCTTTGGTGACAAGTAACTTTTCAGAATTTTGTTCCGCTTTGTGCGAAGGGCCCCTGATGGTCTGGGCTTGGGACCACCTTATAATCTTAATAGAGTTGTTTTGGTGACCTTACGTTCTGGGGGTGTTATATCTTTGTTGTGCTTTGTTGCTTTTGCCTGATTGGGACCACGTTATATCAGCGAAGTGGTTTTTAGGGACATGTAATATGTTATTGCTCCTTGGACAATTCACCTAGTACCATCACCGAGTTTGAGAAGAAAAGAAAAAGAAAGAAGAAGAAAAAAAAAAAAAAGGAGATAAAAGAAAAAATTTTTTTTTTTTTTTTTTTTTTTAAAAATAAAAATAAAAAATAAAAAAATTAAAATTAAATTAAATTTTTTTTTTTTTTTTTTTTTTTTTTAAAAGAACAAAATAAATAGTAGGTATTCATTCATTCATGCATGCATGTTAGTGGTCGTGCAATGGGTTAGTTACATAGTTAGTTTCAAGGGTACGGGATGGAATATATATACTTTTTAATTTTTAATTTTCTGATACTTCTTGCAGTGCAAGGGACCAGGTTCGCTTAAAGCGTACCCTCCACCGTAAGGGTGTGGATTCACTTGGTTTCCTTCCTGCTTTTCTATCCCTAGATTTTAGCACTTGCAGTGCGGGGGACCAGGTTCGCTTAAAGCGTACCTTCCACCGTAACGGTGTGGATTCACTTGGTTTCCTCCCTGCTTTTCTATCCCTAGATTTTAGCACTTGCAGTGCGAGGGACCAGGTTCGCTTGAACGTACCCCCTCCGTAAGGGCAGAGGGCATACCTGGTTTCCTCCCTGTTCGTGCGATCTACGCTACTTGTTTGTTTTATGTTAGCGGTATTGATTTTAACTTTCCCGACAGATGATGATTTATTAACCGGGGTTTATATTTTACCTCGCTTTCCAATGTCTGATATATAAGCCAGGACGTTTTTGTATACCGAATTGATGTTGATTTTTTCCATAGTTAGGAATTTCGGGTATTGGCCTGGGGCTTTTAGTTGTTTTTGATTGTCTTGGAACTTTTTTCGGTGTTGACTGTAGGAGGGGCATTCATTGAATATGTGGCCTAATGTTTCTGGGGTTGGGCAGTGAGGGCAATTAATTCCTGCCTCTTTCATGTCAGGTAGAAACCTAGCAAAACTGCTGGCTAGTAGTGTATTTCCAGTTTTAATTCTAGTTATGACTTTGGAGTCATGCGGGTTTGTTAGGTTAGGGACGCTAACGTTTCTGCTAACTAACTTGAGCAGGTTGAAGAGTTTTCTCCCTTTTTTTGCATTATTCCATTCCCGCTGCCATTTCATATCTATTTTCAGCCTAATCATACTGTATATTTCAAGGACGCTGTAATCCAACTGGTGTATTTCGGATTCGCTTAGTTTGTTTTTAGCTTCTTTGTCGGCCCTTTCGTTTCCGGGTATGTTAGTGTGGGAGGGTACCCACATAAATTCTACAGTATGGTTATTTTGTTCCAATATTTTGAGTCTTAAGTAGACTTCCCTTAACAAATTTTCTCTGCTGGAGGAGTTGCCTGTTTTTAGAGTTTGCAGCACGCTGAGGCAGTCGCTAATTATCACTGCTTTTGTTGTTTGGGTGTCCTGAATCCATTTGATGGCTTCGTTAATAGCCCAAAATTCTACCGTGTAAATTGAGCAGTGATCGGGCAGCCTCGCCCCCAGCGTGATGTTTTCACCCGGGATCACGACTGCTGCTGCAGTGCGTCCCGGGTCTGGGGATTTGGACCCATCTGTGTAAATTTGGGTGTATCCCTCATACCTACTCTCTATTTCTGTTAGTACTTTTGCCCTTATTTCTATGGGTTGTTGTTGTTTATCGCCATAGTTTAGCGCATTTACAAGAATTATCCTCTCTCCCCTTATATAACTGGGAAAAGGTGTGCTGCCCTGGTATCATATAACTTCACGAACTATTCAATACCATTGGATCCCTAGCATCTAACAGCTCCTCCCCTTAAGGGGTGAAAATTACATCACTACCTTAGTTACTACCCCTAACTAGCGTATTCAGATGCTACCAGATTTCAGGTGCTACCTATTATTGACAGGCCCTGGTTTAATTACTTCAGACCTGATAAGGAAAACCATTGATGTTTGTGATAAAGGAGTGGAGACCTGTTGCAACAGAACAAAATTTGTCAACTTGAGTTTTTAAATAAAAATATGTATCCTATTTTAAAATGGACTCTCCACTGAGAGTTTAGCAGCCAGGTTTAATTTCTAGTAATTTCCAGATTTGTATGAAGACTAAAAACTAACTACAGTTTATTTCAAGTGTTTATCTTAATTAATAAATTCACCATTCAACTTTAAGTTTTGTGAATTGTTCACAGTCGGCCATTTTGAAATTCATACTGTTTGTAATACAATGGTGTCCGATAAAATTTATATGCATGCATCAAATTCATTGAAACTTTACAGCAGTATTTCAGACACTTTTATTTTAGTTTTTTTCCATTCAGGTGAAAATGTCTGACCCTGATAGGAATCAGGACACAATTAATACTTCCGTCGAGAGCGTCATCTTCTAGATCTTCATCACCCATGATCGACATCGAGAGAGCTTCATCTTCTAGATCTTCATCGAGAGCGTCATCTTCTAGATCTTCATCATCCATTATGATCATCGAGAGCGTTATCTTCTAGATCTTCATCATTGATGATCATCATCTAGAGCTTCATCTTCTAGATCTTCATCGAGAGCATCATCTTCTAGATCTTCATAATCCATGATCATCATTGAGAGCTTCATCTTCTAGATCTTCATCATCCATGATCATAATCGAGAGCGTCATCTTCTAGATCTTCATAATCCATGATCATCATTGAGAGCTTCATCTTCTAGATCTTCATCATCCATGATCATAATCGAGAGCGTCATCTTCTCGATCATCGTCGAGAGCGTCATCTTCTCGATCTTCATCACCCATGATCATCGTCGAGAGCGTCATCTTCTAGATCTTCATTACCCATGATCGACATCGAGAGAGCTTCATCTTCTAGATCTTCATCGAGAGCGCCATCTTCTAGATCTTCATCATCCATGATCATCATCGAGAGCGTCATCTTCTAGATCTTCACCACCAGGGTAAGAATAGAGTTTGGTTCCGTCCAAGGAGTGTTCTATATTTTTCTTTTATTCCTAAGTCATCTGCACCATTTTTGTTTTGTTTCGAGTTTTATTTGTGTCTGATCGTTGCCCTTTGTGCGGCTGGTCCTGATGGTTTGTGTTGTCGACCATTTTTAGTTTTGATTTGTTGTTGGGATGAGTTTCAGCTGCCAATCTCAAGGTGCATATGCTTCTTTGTTTATTTGGATAATTTTGGTTTGGTGATATTCGTAGTTTATTGTTACCACATTGTGCGGTGGGCCCCTGATGGTTTGGATTTGGAACCACCTTATACTCTTAAATGAGTCTTTGGTGACGAGTAACTTTTCAGAATTTTGTTCCGCTTTGTGCGAAGGGCCCCTGATGGTCTGGGCTTGGGACCACCTTATAATCTTAATAGAGTTGTTTTGGTGACCTTACGTTCTGGGGGTGTTATATCTTTATTGTGCTTTGTTGCTTTTGCCTGATTGGGACCACGTTATATCAGCGAAGTGGTTTTTAGGGACATGTAATATGTTATTGCTCCTTGGACAATTCACCTAGTACCATCACCGAGTTTGAGAAGAAAAGAAAAAGAAAGAAGAAGAAAAAAAAAAAAAAGGAGATAAAAGAAAAAAATTTTTTTTTTTTTTTTTTTTTTAAAAATCAAAAGAAAAAAGAAAAAAATTAAAATTAAATTAAATTTTTTTTTTTTTTTTTTTTTTTTTTAAAAGAACAAAATAAATAGTAGGTATTCATTCATTCATGCATGCATGTTAGTGGTCGTGCAATGGGTTAGTTACATAGTTAGTTTCAAGGGTACGGGATGGAATATATATACTTTTTAATTTTTAATTTTCTGATACTTCTTGCAGTGCAAGGGACCAGGTTCGCTTAAAGCGTACCCTCCACCGTAAGGGTGTGGATTCACTTGGTTTCCTTCCTGCTTTTCTATCCCTAGATTTTAGCACTTGCAGTGCGGGGGACCAGGTTCGCTTAAAGCGTACCCTCCACCGTAACGGTGTGGATTCACTTGGTTTCCTCCCTGCTTTTCTATCCCTAGATTTTAGCACTTGCAGTGCGAGGGACCAGGTTCGCTTGAACGTACCCCCTCCGTAAGGGCAGAGGGCATACCTGGTTTCCTCCCTGTTCGTGCGATCTACGCTACTTGTTTGTTTTATGTTAGCGGTATTGATTTTAACTTTCCCGACAGATGATGATTTATTAACCGGGGTTTATATTTTACCTCGCTTTCCGATGTCTGATATATAAGCCAGGACGTTTTTGTATACCGAATTGATGTTGATTTTTTCCATAGTTAGGAATTTCGGGTATTGGCCTGGGGCTTTTAGTTGTTTTTGATTGTCTTGGAACTTTTTTCGGTGTTGACTGTAGGAGGGGCATTCATTGAATATGTGGCCTAATGTTTCTGGGGTTGGGCAGTGAGGGCAATTAATTCCTGCCTCTTTCATGTCAGGTAGAAACCTAGCAAAACTGCTGGCTAGTAGTGTATTTCCAGTTTTAATTCTAGTTATGACTTTGGAGTCATGCGGGTTTGTTAGGTTAGGGACGCTAACGTTTCTGCTAACTAACTTGAGCAGGTTGAAGAGTTTTCTCCCTTTTTTTGCATTATTCCATTCCCGCTGCCATTTCATATCTATTTTCAGCCTAATCATACTGTATATTTCAAGGACGCTGTAATCCAACTGGTGTATTTCGGATTCGCTTAGTTTGTTTTTAGCTTCTTTGTCGGCCCTTTCGTTTCCGGGTATGTTAGTGTGGGAGGGTACCCACATAAATTCTACAGTATGGTTATTTTGTTCCAATATTTTGAGTCTTAAGTAGACTTCCCTTAACAAATTTTCTCTGCTGGAGGAGTTGCCTGTTTTTAGAGTTTGCAGCACGCTGAGGCAGTCGCTAATTATCACTGCTTTTGTTGTTTGGGTGTCCTGAATCCATTTGATGGCTTCGTTAATAGCCCAAAATTCTACCGTGTAAATTGAGCAGTGATCGGGCAGCCTCGCCCCCAGCGTGATGTTTTCACCCGGGATCACGACTGCTGCTGCAGTGCGTCCCGGGTCTGGGGATTTGGACCCATCTGTGTAAATTTGGGTGTATCCCTCATACCTACTCTCTATTTCTGTTAGTACTTTTGCCCTTATTTCTATGGGTTGTTGTTGTTTATCGCCATAGTTTAGCGCATTTACAAGAATTATCCTCTCTCCCCTTATATAACTGGGAAAAGGTGTGCTGCCCTGGTATCATATAACTTCACGAACTATTCAATACCATTGGATCCCTAGCATCTAACAGCTCCTCCCCTTAAGGGGTGAAAATTACATCACTACCTTAGTTACTACCCCTAACTAGCGTATTCAGATGCTACCAGATTTCAGGTGCTACCTATTATTGACAGGCCCTGGTTTAATTACTTCAGACCTGATAAGGAAAACCATTGATGTTTGTGATAAAGGAGTGGAGACCTGTTGCAACAGAACAAAATTTGTCAACTTGAGTTTTTAAATAAAAATATGTATCCTATTTTAAAATGGACTCTCCACTGAGAGTTTAGCAGCCAGGTTTAATTTCTAGTAATTTCCAGATTTGTATGAAGACTAAAAACTAACTACAGTTTATTTCAAGTGTTTATCTTAATTAATAAATTCACCATTCAACTTTAAGTTTTGTGAATTGTTCACAGTCGGCCATTTTGAAATTCATACTGTTTGTAATACAATGGTGTCCGATAAAATTTATATGCATGCATCAAATTCATTGAAACTTTACAGCAGTATTTCAGACACTTTTATTTTAGTTTTTTTCCATTCAGGTGAAAATGTCTGACCCTGATAGGAATCAGGACACAATTAATACTTCCGTCGAGAGCGTCATCTTCTAGATCTTCATCACCCATGATCGACATCGAGAGAGCTTCATCTTCTAGATCTTCATCGAGAGCGTCATCTTCTAGATCTTCATCATCCATTATGATCATCGAGAGCGTTATCTTCTAGATCTTCATCATCGATGATCATCATCTAGAGCTTCATCTTCTAGATCTTCATCGAGAGCATCATCTTCTAGATCTTCATAATCCATGATCATCATTGAGAGCTTCATCTTCTAGATCTTCATCATCCATGATCATAATCGAGAGCGTCATCTTCTAGATCTTCATAATCCATGATCATCATTGAGAGCTTCATCTTCTAGATCTTCATCATCCATGATCATAATCGAGAGCGTCATCTTCTCGATCATCGTCGAGAGCTTCATCTTCTAGATCTTCATCACCCATGATCATCGTCGAGAGCGTCATCTTCTAGATCTTCATTACCCATGATCGACATCGAGAGAGCTTCATCTTCTAGATCTTCATCGAGAGCGCCATCTTCTAGATCTTCATCATCCATGATCATCATCGAGAGCGTCATCTTCTAGATCTTCACCACCAGGGTAAGAATAGAGTTTGGTTCCGTCCAAGGAGTGTTCTATATTTTTCTTTTATTCCTAAGTCATCTGCACCATTTTTGTTTTGTTTCGAGTTTTATTTGTGTCTGATCGTTGCCCTTTGTGCGGCTGGTCCTGATGGTTTGTGTTGTCGACCATTTTTAGTTTTGATTTGTTGTTGGGATGAGTTTCAGCTGCCAATCTCAAGGTGCATATGCTTCTTTGTTTATTTGGATAATTTTGGTTTGGTGATATTCGTAGTTTATTGTTACCACATTGTGCGGTGGGCCCCTGATGGTTTGGATTTGGAACCACCTTATACTCTTAAATGAGTCTTTGGTGACGAGTAACTTTTCAGAATTTTGTTCCGCTTTGTGCGAAGGGCCCCTGATGGTCTGGGCTTGGGACCACCTTATAATCTTAATAGAGTTGTTTTGGTGACCTTACGTTCTGGGGGTGTTATATCTTTATTGTGCTTTGTTGCTTTTGCCTGATTGGGACCACGTTATATCAGCGAAGTGGTTTTTAGGGACATGTAATATGTTATTGCTCCTTGGACAATTCACCTAGTACCATCACCGAGTTTGAGAAGAAAAGAAAAAGAAAGAAGAAGAAAAAAAAAAAAAAGGAGATAAAAGAAAAAATTTTTTTTTTTTTTTTTTTTTTTTAAAAATCAAAAGAAAAAAGAAAAAAATTAAAATTAAATTAAATTTTTTTTTTTTTTTTTTTTTTTTTTAAAAGAACAAAATAAATAGTAGGTATTCATTCATTCATGCATGCATGTTAGTGGTCGTGCAATGGGTTAGTTACATAGTTAGTTTCAAGGGTACGGGATGGAATATATATACTTTTTAATTTTTAATTTTCTGATACTTCTTGCAGTGCAAGGGACCAGGTTCGCTTAAAGCGTACCCTCCACCGTAAGGGTGTGGATTCACTTGGTTTCCTTCCTGCTTTTCTATCCCTAGATTTTAGCACTTGCAGTGCGGGGGACCAGGTTCGCTTAAAGCGTACCTTCCACCGTAACGGTGTGGATTCACTTGGTTTCCTCCCTGCTTTTCTATCCCTAGATTTTAGCACTTGCAGTGCGAGGGACCAGGTTCGCTTGAACGTACCCCCTCCGTAAGGGCAGAGGGCATACCTGGTTTCCTCCCTGTTCGTGCGATCTACGCTACTTGTTTGTTTTATGTTAGCGGTATTGATTTTAACTTTCCCGACAGATGATGATTTATTAACCGGGGTTTATATTTTACCTCGCTTTCCAATGTCTGATATATAAGCCAGGACGTTTTTGTATACCGAATTGATGTTGATTTTTTCCATAGTTAGGAATTTCGGGTATTGGCCTGGGGCTTTTAGTTGTTTTTGATTGTCTTGGAACTTTTTTCGGTGTTGACTGTAGGAGGGGCATTCATTGAATATGTGGCCTAATGTTTCTGGGGTTGGGCAGTGAGGGCAATTAATTCCTGCCTCTTTCATGTCAGGTAGAAACCTAGCAAAACTGCTGGCTAGTAGTGTATTTCCAGTTTTAATTCTAGTTATGACTTTGGAGTCATGCGGGTTTGTTAGGTTAGGGACGCTAACGTTTCTGCTAACTAACTTGAGCAGGTTGAAGAGTTTTCTCCCTTTTTTTGCATTATTCCATTCCCGCTGCCATTTCATATCTATTTTCAGCCTAATCATACTGTATATTTCAAGGACGCTGTAATCCAACTGGTGTATTTCGGATTCGCTTAGTTTGTTTTTAGCTTCTTTGTCGGCCCTTTCGTTTCCGGGTATGTTAGTGTGGGAGGGTACCCACATAAATTCTACAGTATGGTTATTTTGTTCCAATATTTTGAGTCTTAAGTAGACTTCCCTTAACAAATTTTCTCTGCTGGAGGAGTTGCCTGTTTTTAGAGTTTGCAGCACGCTGAGGCAGTCGCTAATTATCACTGCTTTTGTTGTTTGGGTGTCCTGAATCCATTTGATGGCTTCGTTAATAGCCCAAAATTCTACCGTGTAAATTGAGCAGTGATCGGGCAGCCTCGCCCCCAGCGTGATGTTTTCACCCGGGATCACGACTGCTGCTGCAGTGCGTCCCGGGTCTGGGGATTTGGACCCATCTGTGTAAATTTGGGTGTATCCCTCATACCTACTCTCTATTTCTGTTAGTACTTTTGCCCTTATTTCTATGGGTTGTTGTTGTTTATCGCCATAGTTTAGCGCATTTACAAGAATTATCCTCTCTCCCCTTATATAACTGGGAAAAGGTGTGCTGCCCTGGTATCATATAACTTCACGAACTATTCAATACCATTGGATCCCTAGCATCTAACAGCTCCTCCCCTTAAGGGGTGAAAATTACATCACTACCTTAGTTACTACCCCTAACTAGCGTATTCAGATGCTACCAGATTTCAGGTGCTACCTATTATTGACAGGCCCTGGTTTAATTACTTCAGACCTGATAAGGAAAACCATTGATGTTTGTGATAAAGGAGTGGAGACCTGTTGCAACAGAACAAAATTTGTCAACTTGAGTTTTTAAATAAAAATATGTATCCTATTTTAAAATGGACTCTCCACTGAGAGTTTAGCAGCCAGGTTTAATTTCTAGTAATTTCCAGATTTGTATGAAGACTAAAAACTAACTACAGTTTATTTCAAGTGTTTATCTTAATTAATAAATTCACCATTCAACTTTAAGTTTTGTGAATTGTTCACAGTCGGCCATTTTGAAATTCATACTGTTTGTAATACAATGGTGTCCGATAAAATTTATATGCATGCATCAAATTCATTGAAACTTTACAGCAGTATTTCAGACACTTTTATTTTAGTTTTTTTCCATTCAGGTGAAAATGTCTGACCCTGATAGGAATCAGGACACAATTAATACTTCCGTCGAGAGCGTCATCTTCTAGATCTTCATCACCCATGATCGACATCGAGAGAGCTTCATCTTCTAGATCTTCATCGAGAGCGTCATCTTCTAGATCTTCATCATCCATTATGATCATCGAGAGCGTTATCTTCTAGATCTTCATCATCGATGATCATCATCTAGAGCTTCATCTTCTAGATCTTCATCGAGAGCATCATCTTCTAGATCTTCATAATCCATGATCATCATTGAGAGCTTCATCTTCTAGATCTTCATCATCCATGATCATAATCGAGAGCGTCATCTTCTAGATCTTCATAATCCATGATCATCATTGAGAGCTTCATCTTCTAGATCTTCATCATCCATGATCATAATCGAGAGCGTCATCTTCTCGATCATCGTCGAGAGCTTCATCTTCTAGATCTTCATCACCCATGATCATCGTCGAGAGCGTCATCTTCTAGATCTTCATTACCCATGATCGACATCGAGAGAGCTTCATCTTCTAGATCTTCATCGAGAGCGCCATCTTCTAGATCTTCATCATCCATGATCATCATCGAGAGCGTCATCTTCTAGATCTTCACCACCAGGGTAAGAATAGAGTTTGGTTCCGTCCAAGGAGTGTTCTATATTTTTCTTTTATTCCTAAGTCATCTGCACCATTTTTGTTTTGTTTCGAGTTTTATTTGTGTCTGATCGTTGCCCTTTGTGCGGCTGGTCCTGATGGTTTGTGTTGTCGACCATTTTTAGTTTTGATTTGTTGTTGGGATGAGTTTCAGCTGCCAATCTCAAGGTGCATATGCTTCTTTGTTTATTTGGATAATTTTGGTTTGGTGATATTCGTAGTTTATTGTTACCACATTGTGCGGTGGGCCCCTGATGGTTTGGATTTGGAACCACCTTATACTCTTAAATGAGTCTATGGTGACAAGTAACTTTTCAGAATTTTGTTCCGCTTTGTGCGAAGGGCCCCTGATGGTCTGGGCTTGGGACCACCTTATAATCTTAATAGAGTTGTTTTGGTGACCTTACGTTCTGGGGTGTATAATCTTTATTGTGCTTTGTTGCTTTTGCCTGATTGGGACCACGTTATATCAGCGAAGTGGTTTTTAGGGACATGTAATATGTTATTGCTCCTTGGACAATTCACCTAGTACCATCACCGAGTTTGAGAAGAAAAGAAAAAGAAAGAAGAAGAAAAAAAAAAAAGGAGATAAAAGAAAAAAATTTTTTTTTTTTTTTTTTTTAAAAATCAAAAGAAAAAAGAAAAAAATTAAAATTAAATTAAATTTTTTTTTTTTTTTTTTTTTTTTTTTTTAAAAGAACAAAATAAATAGTAGGTATTCATTCATTCATTCATGCATGCATGTTAGTGGTCGTGCAATGGGTTAGTTACATAGTTAGTTTCAAGGGTACGGGATGGAATATATATACTTTTTAATTTTTAATTTTCTGATACTTCTTGCAGTGCAAGGGACCAGGTTCGCTTAAAGCGTACCCTCCACCGTAAGGGTGTGGATTCACTTGGTTTCCTCCCTGCTTTTCTATCCCTAGATTTTAGCACTTGCAGTGCGGGGGACCAGGTTCGCTTAAAGCGTACCCTCCACCGTAACGGTGTGGATTCACTTGGTTTCCTCCCTGCTTTTCTATCCCTAGATTTTAGCACTTGCAGTGCGAGGGACCAGGTTCGCTTGAACGTACCCCCTCCGTAAGGGCAGAGGGCATACCTGGTTTCCTCCCTGTTCGTGCGATCTACGCTACTTGTTTGTTTTATGTTAGCGGTATTGATTTTAACTTTCCCGACGGATGATGATTTATTAACCGGGGTTTATATTTTACCTCGCTTTCCGATGTCTGATATATAAGCCAGGACGTTTTTGTATACCGAATTGATGTTGATTTTTTTCCATAGTTAGGAATTTCGGGTATTGGCCTGGGGCTTTTAGTTGTTTTTGATTGTCTTGGAACTTTTTTCGGTGTTGACTGTAGGAGGGGCATTCATTGAATATGTGGCCTAATGTTTCTGGGGTTGGGCAGTGAGGGCAATTAATTCCTGCCTCTTTCATGTCAGGTAGAAACCTAGCAAAACTGCTGGCTAGTAGTGTATTTCCAGTTTTAATTCTAGTTATGACTTTGGAGTCATGCGGGTTTGTTAGGTTAGGGACGCTAACGTTTCTGCTAACTAACTTGAGCAGGTTGAAGAGTTTTCTCCCTTTCTTTGCATTATTCCATTCCCGCTGCCATTTCATATCTATTTTCAGCCTAATCATACTGTATATTTCAAGGACGCTGTAATCCAACTGGTGTATTTCGGATTCGCTTAGTTTGTTTTTAGCTTCTTTGTCGGCCCTTTCGTTTCCGGGTATGTTAGTGTGGGAGGGTACCCACATAAATTCTACAGTATGGTTATTTTGTTCCAATATTTTGAGTCTTAAGTAGACTTCCCTTAACAAATTTTCTCTGCTGGAGGAGTTGCCTGTTTTTAGAGTTTGCAGCACGCTGAGGGAGTCGCTAATTATCACTGCTTTTGTTGTTTGGGTGTCCTGAATCCATTTGATGGCTTCGTTAATAGCCCAAAATTCTACCGTGTAAATTGAGCCGTGATCGGGCAGCCTCGCCCCCAGCGTGATGTTTTCACCCGGGATCACGACTGCTGCTGCAGTGCGTCCCGGGTCTGGGGATTTGGACCCGTCTGTGTAAATTTGGGTGTATCCCTCATACCTACTCTCTATTTCTGTTAGTACTTTTGCCCTTATTTCTATGGGTTGTTGTTGTTTATCGCCATAGTTTAGCGCATTTACAAGAATTATCCTCTCTCCCCCTTATATAACTGGGAAAAGGTGTGCTGCCCTGGTATCATATAACTTCACGAACTATTCAATACCATTGGATCCCTAGCATCTAACAGCTCCTCCCCTTAAGGGGTGAAAATTACATCACTACCTTAGTTACTACCCCTAACTAGCGTATTCAGATGCTACCAGATTTCAGGTGCTACCTATTATTGACAGGCCCTGGTTTAATTACTTCAGACCTGATAAGGAAAACCATTGATGTTTGTGATAAAGGAGTGGAGACCTGTTGCAACAGAACAAAATTTGTCAACATGAGTTTTTAAATTTTCATGAAAATTTAATTTAAATTCAAATTTTTAAATAAAAATATGTATCCTATTTTAAAATGGACTCTCCACTGAGAGTTTAGCAGCCAGGTTTAATTTCTAGTAATTTCCAGATTTGTATGAAGACTAAAAACTAACTACAGTTTATTTCAAGTGTTTATCTTAATTAATAAATTCACCATTCAACTTTAAGTTTTGTGAATTGTTCAGTCGGCCATTTTGAAATTCATACTGTTTGTAATACAATGGTGTCCGATAAAATTTATATGCATGCATCAAATTCATTGAAACTTTACAGCAGTATTTCAGACACTTTTATTTTAGTTTTTTTCCATTCAGGTGAAAATGTCTGACCCTGATAGGAATCGGGACACAATTAATACTTCCGTCGAGAGCGTCATCTTCTAGATCTTCATCACCCATGATCGACATCGAGAGAGCTTCATCTTCTAGATCTTCATCGAGAGCGTCATCTTCTAGATCTTCATCATCCATTATGATCATCGAGAGCATTATCTTCTAGATCTTCATCATTGATGATCATCATCTAGAGCTTCATCTTCTAGATCTTCATCGAGAGCGTCATCTTCTAGATCTTCATAATCCATGATCATCATTGAGAGCTTCATCTTCTAGATCTTCATCATCCATGATCATAATCGAGAGCGTCATCTTCTCGATCATTGTCGAGAGCTTCATCTTCTAGATCTTCATCACCCATGATCATCGTCGAGAGCGTCATCTTCTAGATCTTCATTACCCATGATCGACATCGAGAGAGCTTCATCTTCTAGATCTTCATCGAGAGCGCCATCTTCTAGATCTTCATCATCCATGATCATCATCGAGAGCGTCATCTTCTAGATCTTCACCACCCATGATCATCATCGAGAGCTTCATCTTCTAGATCTTCATCAACCATGATCGACATCGAGAGAGCTTTATCTTCTAGATCTTCATCGAGAGCGTCATCTTCTAGATCTTCATCATCCATGATCATCATCGAGAGCGTCATCTTCTACATCTTCATCGAGAGCGTGATCCTCTAGATCTTCTAGATAAGTGTTTTTTTCCATGATGGTGGTCTCCTTTAGACCTCATCCCGGTGAAATTGTTTGTTCCAGCACAACACCATCCTATCTAACTAAGTACACCCGGCAGAGGGTCGGGTGGAGGGAAACGGCACCTCTCTCATGGCGTCGTTTTCCTTCGGTCAATTAAAAAACAGTTAGGGACATGTACTAAATAAGTGTTTGTCATCCGGGGGCCTGGTCTAGTAATGGACCTGCCCCGGTAAAATTGTTCCTTCCAGCACGACACCATCCTATCTAACTAAGTACACCTGGCAGTGGGTCGGGTGGAGGAAAATGGCACCTTCGCAGGGTGTCATTTTCCTTCGGTCAATTGAAAACGAATAGGACATGTACTAAATAAGTGTTTTTTTCCATGATGGTGGTCTCCTTTAGACCTCATCCCGGTGAAATTGTTTGTTCCAGCACAACACCATCCTATCTAACTAAGTACACCCGGCAGAGGGTCGGGTGGAGGGAAACGGCACCTCTCTCATGGCGTCGTTTTCCTTCGGTCAATTAAAAAACAGTTAGGGACATGTACTAAATAAGTGTTTGTCATCCGGGGGCCTGGTCTAGTAATGGACCTCCCCCGGTAAAATTGTTCCTTCCAGCACGACACCATCCTATCTAACTAAGTACACCTGGCAGTGGGTCGGGTGGAGGAAAATGGCACCTTCGCAGGGTGTCATTTTCCTTCGGTCAATTGAAAACGAATAGGACATGTACTAAATAAGTGTTTTTTTCCATGATGGTGGTCTCCTTTAGACCTCATCCCGGTAAAATTGTTCATTCCAGCACAACACCATCCTATCTAACTAAGTACACCCGGCAGAGGGTCGGGTGGAGGGAAACGGCACCTCTCTCACGGCGTCGTTTTCCTTCGGTCAATTAAAAAACAGTTAGGGACATGTACTAAATAAGTGTTTGTCACCCGGGGGCTTGGTCTAGTAATGGACCTCCCCCGGTAAAATTGTTCCTTCCAGCACGACACCATCCTATCTAACTAAGTACACCTGGCAGTGGGTCGGGTGGAGGAAAATGGCACCTTCGCAGGGTGTCATTTTCCTTCGGTCAATTGAAAACGAATAGGACATGTACTAAATAAGTGTTTTTTTTTCCATGATGGTGGTCTCCTTTAGACCTCATCCCGGTAAAATTGTTTGTTCCAGCACAACACCATCCTATCTAACTAAGTACACTCGGCAGAGGGTCGGGTGGAGGGAAACGGCACCTCTCTCACGGCGTCGTTTTCCTTCGGTCAATTAAAAAACAGTTAGGGACATGTACTAAATAAGTGTTTCTCACCCGGGGGCTTGATCTAGTAATGGACCTCCCCCGGTAAAATTGTTCCTTCCAGCACGACACCATCCTATCTAACTAAGTACACCTGGCAGTGGGTCGGGTGGAGGAAAATGGCACCTTCGCAGGGTGTCATTTTCCTTCGGTCAATTGAAAACGAATAGGACATGTACTAAATAAGTGTTTTTTTTCCATGATGGTGGTCTCCTTTAGACCTCATCCCGGTGAAATTGTTTGTTCCAGCACAACACCATCCTATCTAACTAAGTACACCCGGCAGAGGGTCGGGTGGAGGGAAACGGCACCTCTCTCATGGCGTCGTTTTCCTTCGGTCAATTAAAAAACAGTTAGGGACATGTACTAAATAAGTGTTTGTCATCCGGGGGCCTGGTCTAGTAATGGACCTCCCCCGGTAAAATTGTTCCTTCCAGCACGACACCATCCTATCTAACTAAGTACACCTGGCAGTGGGTCGGGTGGAGGAAAATGGCACCTTCGCAGGGTGTCATTTTCCTTCGGTCAATTGAAAACGAATAGGACATGTACTAAATAAGTGTTTTTTTCCATGATGGTGGTCTCCTTTAGACCTCATCCCGGTAAAATTGTTCATTCCAGCACAACACCATCCTATCTAACTAAGTACACCCGGCAGAGGGTCGGGTGGAGGGAAACGGCACCTCTCTCACGGCGTCGTTTTCCTTCGGTCAATTAAAAAACAGTTAGGGACATGTACTAAATAAGTGTTTGTCACCCGGGGGCTTGGTCTAGTAATGGACCTCCCCCGGTAAAATTGTTCCTTCCAGCACGACACCATCCTATCTAACTAAGTACACCTGGCAGTGGGTCGGGTGGAGGAAAATGGCACCTTCGCAGGGTGTCATTTTCCTTCGGTCAATTGAAAACGAATAGGACATGTACTAAATAAGTGTTTTTTTTCCATGATGGTGGTCTCCTTTAGACCTCATCCCGGTAAAATTGTTTGTTCCAGCACAACACCATCCTATCTAACTAAGTACACTCGGCAGAGGGTCGGGTGGAGGGAAACGGCACCTCTCTCACGGCGTCGTTTTCCTTCGGTCAATTAAAAAACAGTTAGGGACATGTACTAAATAAGTGTTTCTCACCCGGGGGCTTGATCTAGTAATGGACCTCCCCCGGTAAAATTGTTCCTTCCAGCACGACACCATCCTATCTAACTAAGTACACCTGGCAGTGGGTCGGGTGGAGAAAAATGGCACCTTCGCAGGGTGTCATTTTCCTTCGGTCAATTGAAAACGAATAGGACATGTACTAAATAAGTGTTTTTTTCCATGATGGTGGTCTCCTTTAGACCTCATCCCGGTAAAATTGTTCATTCCAGCACAACACCATCCTATCTAACTAAGTACACTCGGCAGAGGGTCGGGTGGAGGGAAACGGCACATCTCTCACGGCGTCGTTTTCCTTCGGTCAATTAAAAAACAGTTAGGGACATGTACTAAATAAGTGTTTCTCACCCGGGGGCTTGGTCTAGTAATGGACCTCCCCCGGTAAAATTGTTCCTTCCAGCACGACACCATCCTATCTAACTAAGTACACCTGGCAGTGGGTCGGGTGGAGGAAAATGGCACCTTCGCAGGGTGTCATTTTCCTTCGGTCAATTGAAAACGAATAGGACATGTACCAAATAAGTGTTTTTTTCCATGATGGTGGTCTCCTTTAGACCTCATCCCGGTAAAATTGTTCATTCCAGCACAACACCATCCTATCTAACTAAGTACACTCGGCAGAGGGTCGGGTGGAGGGAAACGGCACCTCTCTCATGGCGTCGTTTTCCTTCGGTCAATTA
This sequence comes from Margaritifera margaritifera, assembly GCA_029931535.1. Lineage (NCBI taxonomy): Eukaryota > Metazoa > Mollusca > Bivalvia > Unionida > Margaritiferidae > Margaritifera > Margaritifera margaritifera. Next base: position 570,161 of record JAQPZY010000853.1, on the reverse strand, counting down.
AAAAACAGTTAGGGACATGTACTAAATAAGTGTTTGTCACCCGGGGGCCTGGTCTAGTAATGGACCTCCCCCGGTAAAATTGTTCCTTCCAGCACGACACCATCCTATCTAACTAAGTACACCTGGCAGTGGGTCGGGTGGAGGAAAATGGCACCTTCGCAGGGTCTCATTTTCCTTCGGTCAATTGAAAACGAATAGGACATGTAATGTCTTTTTAGCACTGTCCTTTTGTACATGGACTAAGATCCTCTTTTCTGTCTGCAGTGTCCTTGGCTCCTGGTGAACCTGTGCGTTGGAGTGATCACCCTTGGAATGACTGTGCAGCATGACTTCCTGTTCTCGGCGGAGTTCTGTACCTTAGATGAGCCTGTATCATATATCCCTGTCTTTCCAGTACACAGTTCCTGTTTTCCAGATACTTTGGATACAAATGATGGTAAGTACAGTGTTTTATCCATTTGATCCAGTGATCTCAGAGTACTTGGTGAAAGTATACCCCCAAGTGTTTTACTTTTGTTTTCAGAGATGATCCAAGTCTGTTATTGAGTCTGTGTATTGTTGAATGCACTCTTGCCTCAAAGTTTCTTGAATAGTTGGCATTTTTAGGTACGGAAACACTGAGTGATCTGTTCACAGCCTCACATTTCTGCATGTTTGTATTAAGTTGCAGTCTTTGTACAACATCACAGGAAAGTTTCATTTTCAGCACTTCCAGGAGAATATTCTTATCACTTTCTGTCATGTTTAGATGAGTCACTTGATGAAGTCCCAGAAATGCAAATCATATCCACCAACTGTTAGTACTTCCTCCCCCACAAACCTTAGAATAATGCTGACATTTTTTGCAGTCCCCAGAATAACATTGTAGAGCAGAATCCAGTACTTGGGGAAGTTGACATTGGATAATTCTAACATCACCACCAGTGTCTTCCATCATTTGTTTGAAGATCAAAACTGCAGCGGGCTTTAACATCTTGACTGAGAATTGTCTGCTTAAGCTTTTTTCCTTCTCTTGTTCTTATTCCCAGAAACATATTTTTCACTAAAAGTTGCAGAACTGCACTGTTTGAGATCAGGACTCTCACATCTGTTGTCTTGATTGCCATTACGATGGATGATATCATTCCACATTTCCACATTTTTATTCATACAGATCATACGTGTCCCCTCATGCTCATTCACTTCTGTCTCTTTCAGGGTCAGTCTTGCTTTGGATGATGGCCGTAGAATTCTAGCAGACCCAGGTGTGCCATTACAGTCTGGTGCCACAACTGACTGGAGACCCCCACCTGTCGGCTTCGTCACTGCCATGAGAGAGAACTTGTCTGCATCCATTCTTCTGGTCACTTGAGCAGATGTAGCACTGGAACTTGGTAGAGTATCATCAGTCAGAAATCTGACCCCTTTGTTATGTGGAATATTTCCTGGTTTAAAAAAAGTTTTCTTCTTCTTGGTGTACCCTTTCATGGTTTCAGATAAAATAACTGCATGTAAAAGTACAAGAATTCGTTCGTTCGTTTGATTAACAACGTGTGCGGCCATTCGGCCATTTACGTTGAGTTAATGGGCGCAAAGCGCCCTACTTAATTAGTCGTCAATGGGTTACCGAGCTGCAACCCATGGAACACTTTAATGTGTGCAAGGCACACTACTTAATTATTCCTATCTTGTGTCTGGAGGTGGCAAAGGCGGAGTCAGTGACGGCAAAGGAGGAGCGTAGCGTCGCCGGACGGCTCAAGTGACCCAGGATTTATTTAAGCCAAAATTTTTTTGACGTCTTGCACGTTGTAATATAATTCTGAATAACGAACTCTTTACTTTGTGGCGTTTTTTGGGTTAGTCCAGGGTAAGAATAGAGTTTGGTTCCGTCCAAGGAGTGTTCTATATTTTTCTTTTATTCCTAAGTCATCTGCACCATTTGTGTTTTGTTTCGAGTTTTATTTGTGTCTGATCGTTGCCCTTTGTGCGGCTGGTCCTGATGGTTTGTGTTGTCGACCATTTTTAGTTTTGATTTGTTGTTGGGATGAGTTTCAGCTGCCAATCTCAAGGTGCATATGCTTCTTTGTTTATTTGGATAATTTTGGTTTGGTGATATTCGTAGTTTATTGTTACCACATTGTGCGGTGGGCCCCTGATGGTTTGGATTTGGAACCACCTTATACTCTTAAATGAGTCTTTGGTGACGAGTAACTTTTCAGAATTTTGTTCCGCTTTGTGCGAAGGGCCCCTGATGGTCTGGGCTTGGGACCACCTTATAATCTTAATAGAGTTGTTTTGGTGACCTTACGTTCTGGGGGTGTTATATCTTTATTGTGCTTTGTTGCTTTTGCCTGATTGGGACCACGTTATATCAGCGAAGTGGTTTTTAGGGACATGTAATATGTTATTGCTCCTTGGACAATTCACCTAGTACCATCACCGAGTTTGAGAAGAAAAGAAAAAGAAAGAAGAAGAAAAAAAAAAAAAAGGAGATAAAAGAAAAAAATTTTTTTTTTTTTTTTTTTTTTAAAAATCAAAAGAAAAAAGAAAAAAATTAAAATTAAATTAAATTTTTTTTTTTTTTTTTTTTTTTTTAAAAGAACAAAATAAATAGTAGGTATTCATTCATTCATTCATGCATGCATGTTAGTGGTCGTGCAATGGGTTAGTTACATAGTTAGTTTCAAGGGTACGGGATGGAATATATATACTTTTTAATTTTTAATTTTCTGATACTTCTTGCAGTGCAAGGGACCAGGTTCGCTTAAAGCGTACCCTCCACCGTAAGGGTGTGGATTCACTTGGTTTCCTCCCTGCTTTTCTATCCCTAGATTTTAGCACTTGCAGTGCGGGGGACCAGGTTCGCTTAAAGCGTACCCTCCACCGTAACGGTGTGGATTCACTTGGTTTCCTCCCTGCTTTTCTATCCCTAGATTTTAGCACTTGCAGTGCGAGGGACCAGGTTCGCTTGAACGTACCCCCTCCGTAAGGGCAGAGGGCATACCTGGTTTCCTCCCTGTTCGTGCGATCTACGCTACTTGTTTGTTTTATGTTAGCGGTATTGATTTTAACTTTCCCGACGGATGATGATTTATTAACCGGGGTTTATATTTTACCTCGCTTTCCGATGTCTGATATATAAGCCAGGACGTTTTTGTATACCGAATTGATGTTGATTTTTTCCATAGTTAGGAATTTCGGGTATTGGCCTGGGGCTTTTAGTTGTTTTTGATTGTCTTGGAACTTTTTTCGGTGTTGACTGTAGGAGGGGCATTCATTGAATATGTGGCCTAATGTTTCTGGGGTTGGGCAGTGAGGGCAATTAATTCCTGCCTCTTTCATGTCAGGTAGAAACCTAGCAAAACTGCTGGCTAGTAGTGTATTTCCAGTTTTAATTCTAGTTATGACTTTGGAGTCATGCGGGTTTGTTAGGTTAGGGACGCTAACGTTTCTGCTAACTAACTTGAGCAGGTTGAAGAGTTTTCTCCCTTTCTTTGCATTATTCCATTCCCGCTGCCATTTCATATCTATTTTCAGCCTAATCATACTGTATATTTCAAGGACGCTGTAATCCAACTGGTGTATTTCGGATTCGCTTAGTTTGTTTTTAGCTTCTTTGTCGGCCCTTTCGTTTCCGGGTATGTTAGTGTGGGAGGGTACCCACATAAATTCTACAGTATGGTTATTTTGTTCCAATATTTTGAGTCTTAAGTAGACTTCCCTTAACAAATTTTCTCTGCTGGAGGAGTTGCCTGTTTTTAGAGTTTGCAGCACGCTGAGGGAGTCGCTAATTATCACTGCTTTTGTTGTTTGGGTGTCCTGAATCCATTTGATGGCTTCGTTAATAGCCCAAAATTCTACCGTGTAAATTGAGCAGTGATCGGGCAGCCTCGCCCCCATTGTGATGTTTTCACCCGGGATCACGACTGCTGCTGCAGTGCGTCCCGGGTCTGGGGATTTGGACCCATCTGTGTAAATTTGGGTGTATCCCTCATACCTACTCTCTATTTCTGTTAGTACTTTTGCCCTTATTTCTATGGGTTGTTGTTGTTTATCGCCATAGTTTAGCGCATTTACAAGAATTATCCTCTCTCCCCCTTATATAACTGGGAAAAGGTGTGCTGCCCTGGTATCATATAACTTCACGAACTATTCAATACCATTGGATCCCTAGCATCTAACAGCTCCTCCCCTTAAGGGGTGAAAATTACATCACTACCTTAGTTACTACCCCTAACTAGCGTATTCAGATGCTACCAGATTTCAGGTGCTACCTATTATTGACAGGCCCTGGTTTAATTACTTCAGACCTGATAAGGAAAACCACTGATGTTTGTGATAAAGGAGTGGAGACCTGTTGCAACAGAACAAAATTTGTCAACTTGAGTTTTTAAATTTTCATGAAAATTTAATTTAAATTCAAATTTTTAAATAAAAATATGTATCCTATTTTAAAATGGACTCTCCACTGAGAGTTTAGCAGCCAGGTTTAATTTCTAGTAATTTCCAGATTTGTATGAAGACTAAAAACTAACTACAGTTTATTTCAAGTGTTTATCTTAATTAATAAATTCACCATTCAACTTTAAGTTTTGTGAATTGTTCACAGTCGGCCATTTTGAAATTCATACTGTTTGTAATACAATGGTGTCCGATAAAATTTATATGCATGCATCAAATTCATTGAAACTTTACAGCAGTATTTCAGACACTTTTATTTTAGTTTTTTTCCATTCAGGTGAAAATGTCTGACCCTGATAGGAATCAGGACACAATTAATACTTCCGTCGAGAGCGTCATCTTCTAGATCTTCATCACCCATGATCGACATCGAGAGAGCTTCATCTTCTAGATCTTCATCGAGAGCGTCATCTTCTAGATCTTCATCATCCATTATGATCATCGAGAGCGTTATCTTCTAGATCTTCATCATCGATGATCATCATCTAGAGCTTCATCTTCTAGATCTTCATCGAGAGCATCATCTTCTAGATCTTCATAATCCATGATCATCATTGAGAGCTTCATCTTCTAGATCTTCATCATCCATGATCATAATCGAGAGCGTCATCTTCTAGATCTTCATAATCCATGATCATCATTGAGAGCTTCATCTTCTAGATCTTCATCATCCATGATCATAATCGAGAGCGTCATCTTCTCGATCATCGTCGAGAGCTTCATCTTCTAGATCTTCATCACCCATGATCATCGTCGAGAGCGTCATCTTCTAGATCTTCATTACCCATGATCGACATCGAGAGAGCTTCATCTTCTAGATCTTCATCGAGAGCGCCATCTTCTAGATCTTCATCATCCATGATCATCATCGAGAGCGTCATCTTCTAGATCTTCACCACCAGGGTAAGAATAGAGTTTGGTTCCGTCCAAGGAGTGTTCTATATTTTTCTTTTATTCCTAAGTCATCTGCACCATTTTTGTTTTGTTTCGAGTTTTATTTGTGTCTGATCGTTGCCCTTTGTGCGGCTGGTCCTGATGGTTTGTGTTGTCGACCATTTTTAGTTTTGATTTGTTGTTGGGATGAGTTTCAGCTGCCAATCTCAAGGTGCATATGCTTCTTTGTTTATTTGGATAATTTTGGTTTGGTGATATTCGTAGTTTATTGTTACCACATTGTGCGGTGGGCCCCTGATGGTTTGGATTTGGAACCACCTTATACTCTTAAATGAGTCTTTGGTGACGAGTAACTTTTCAGAATTTTGTTCCGCTTTGTGCGAAGGGCCCCTGATGGTCTGGGCTTGGGACCACCTTATAATCTTAATAGAGTTGTTTTGGTGACCTTACGTTCTGGGGGTGTTATATCTTTATTGTGCTTTGTTGCTTTTGCCTGATTGGGACCACGTTATATCAGCGAAGTGGTTTTTAGGGACATGTAATATGTTATTGCTCCTTGGACAATTCACCTAGTACCATCACCGAGTTTGAGAAGAAAAGAAAAAGAAAGAAGAAGAAAAAAAAAAAAAGGAGATAAAAGAAAAAAATTTTTTTTTTTTTTTTTTTTTTTTAAAAAAAAAAAAAAAAAAATTAAAAAATTAAAATTAAATTAAATTTTTTTTTTTTTTTTTTTTTTTTTTAAAAGAACAAAATAAATAGTAGGTATTCATTCATTCATGCATGCATGTTAGTGGTCGTGCAATGGGTTAGTTACATAGTTAGTTTCAAGGGTACGGGATGGAATATATATACTTTTTAATTTTTAATTTTCTGATACTTCTTGCAGTGCAAGGGACCAGGTTCGCTTAAAGCGTACCCTCCACCGTAAGGGTGTGGATTCACTTGGTTTCCTTCCTGCTTTTCTATCCCTAGATTTTAGCACTTGCAGTGCGGGGGACCAGGTTCGCTTAAAGCGTACCCTCCACCGTAACGGTGTGGATTCACTTGGTTTCCTCCCTGCTTTTCTATCCCTAGATTTTAGCACTTGCAGTGCGAGGGACCAGGTTCGCTTGAACGTACCCCCTCCGTAAGGGCAGAGGGCATACCTGGTTTCCTCCCTGTTCGTGCGATCTACGCTACTTGTTTGTTTTATGTTAGCGGTATTGATTTTAACTTTCCCGACAGATGATGATTTATTAACCGGGGTTTATATTTTACCTCGCTTTCCGATGTCTGATATATAAGCCAGGACGTTTTTTGTATACCGAATTGATGTTGATTTTTTCCATAGTTAGGAATTTCGGGTATTGGCCTGGGGCTTTTAGTTGTTTTTGATTGTCTTGGAACTTTTTTCGGTGTTGACCGTAGGAGGGGCATTCATTGAATATGTGGCCTAATGTTTCTGGGGTTGGGCAGTGAGGGCAATTAATTCCTGCCTCTTTCATGTCAGGTAGAAACCTAGCAAAACTGCTGGCTAGTAGTGTATTTCCAGTTTTAATTCTAGTTATGACTTTGGAGTCATGCGGGTTTGTTAGGTTAGGGACGCTAACGTTTCTGCTAACTAACTTGAGCAGGTTGAAGAGTTTTCTCCCTTTTTTTGCATTATTCCATTCCCGCTGCCATTTCATATCTATTTTCAGCCTAATCATACTGTATATTTCAAGGACGCTGTAATCCAACTGGTGTATTTCGGATTCGCTTAGTTTGTTTTTAGCTTCTTTGTCGGCCCTTTCGTTTCCGGGTATGTTAGTGTGGGAGGGTACCCACATAAATTCTACAGTATGGTTATTTTGTTCCAATATTTTGAGTCTTAAGTAGACTTCCCTTAACAAATTTTCTCTGCTGGAGGAGTTGCCTGTTTTTAGAGTTTGCAGCACGCTGAGGGAGTCGCTAATTATCACTGCTTTTGTTGTTTGGGTGTCCTGAATCCATTTGATGGCTTCGTTAATAGCCCAAAATTCTACCGTGTAAATTGAGCAGTGATCGGGCAGCCTCGCCCCCAGCGTGATGTTTTCACCCGGGATCACGACTGCTGCTGCAGTGCGTCCCGGGTCTGGGGATTTGGACCCATCTGTGTAAATTTGGGTGTATCCCTCATACCTACTCTCTATTTCTGTTAGTACTTTTGCCCTTATTTCTATGGGTTGTTGTTGTTTATCGCCATAGTTTAGCGCATTTACAAGAATTATCCTCTCTCCCCTTATATAACTGGGAAAAGGTGTGCTGCCCTGGTATCATATAACTTCACGAACTATTCAATACCATTGGATCCCTAGCATCTAACAGCTCCTCCCCTTAAGGGGTGAAAATTACATCACTACCTTAGTTACTACCCCTAACTAGCGTATTCAGATGCTACCAGATTTCAGGTGCTACCTATTATTGACAGGCCCTGGTTTAATTACTTCAGACCTGATAAGGAAAACCATTGATGTTTGTGATAAAGGAGTGGAGACCTGTTGCAACAGAACAAAATTTGTCAACTTGAGTTTTTAAATAAAAATATGTATCCTATTTTAAAATGGACTCTCCACTGAGAGTTTAGCAGCCAGGTTTAATTTCTAGTAATTTCCAGATTTGTATGAAGACTAAAAACTAACTACAGTTTATTTCAAGTGTTTATCTTAATTAATAAATTCACCATTCAACTTTAAGTTTTGTGAATTGTTCACAGTCGGCCATTTTGAAATTCATACTGTTTGTAATACAATGGTGTCCGATAAAATTTATATGCATGCATCAAATTCATTGAAACTTTACAGCAGTATTTCAGACACTTTTATTTTAGTTTTTTTCCATTCAGGTGAAAATGTCTGACCCTGATAGGAATCAGGACACAATTAATACTTCCGTCGAGAGCGTCATCTTCTAGATCTTCATCACCCATGATCGACATCGAGAGAGCTTCATCTTCTAGATCTTCATCGAGAGCGTCATCTTCTAGATCTTCATCATCCATTATGATCATCGAGAGCGTTATCTTCTAGATCTTCATCATCGATGATCATCATCTAGAGCTTCATCTTCTAGATCTTCATCGAGAGCATCATCTTCTAGATCTTCATAATCCATGATCATCATTGAGAGCTTCATCTTCTAGATCTTCATCATCCATGATCATAATCGAGAGCGTCATCTTCTAGATCTTCATAATCCATGATCATCATTGAGAGCTTCATCTTCTAGATCTTCATCATCCATGATCATAATCGAGAGCGTCATCTTCTCGATCATCGTCGAGAGCTTCATCTTCTAGATCTTCATCACCCATGATCATCGTCGAGAGCGTCATCTTCTAGATCTTCATTACCCATGATCGACATCGAGAGAGCTTCATCTTCTAGATCTTCATCGAGAGCGCCATCTTCTAGATCTTCATCATCCATGATCATCATCGAGAGCGTCATCTTCTAGATCTTCACCACCCATGATCATCATCGAGAGCTTCATCTTCTAGATCTTCATCAACCATGATCGACATCGAGAGAGCTTTATCTTCTAGATCTTCATCGAGAGCGTCATCTTCTAGATCTTCATCATCCATGATCATCATCGAGAGCGTCATCTTCTAGATCTTCATCATCGATGATCATCATCGAGAGCGTCATCTTCTACATCTTCATCGAGAGCGTGATCCTCTAGATCTTCTAGATAAGTGTTTTTTTCCATGATGGTGGTCTCCTTTAGACCTCATCCCGGTGAAATTGTTTGTTCCAGCACAACACCATCCTATCTAACTAAGTACACCCGGCAGAGGGTCGGGTGGAGGGAAACGGCACCTCTCTCATGGCGTCGTTTTCCTTCGGTCAATTAAAAAACAGTTAGGGACATGTACTAAATCAGTGTTTGTCATCCGGGGGCCTGGTCTAGTAATGGACCTCCCCCGGTAAAATTGTTCCTTCCAGCACGACACCATCCTATCTAACTAAGTACACCTGGCAGTGGGTTGGGTGGAGGAAAATGGCACCTTCGCAGGGTGTCATTTTCCTTCGGTCAATTGAAAACGAATAGGACATGTACTAAATAAGTGTTTTTTTCCATGATGGTGGTCTCCTTTAGACCTCATCCCGGTGAAATTGTTTGTTCCAGCACAACACCATCCTATCTAACTAAGTACACCCGGCAGAGGGTCGGGTGGAGGGAAACGGCACCTCTCTCATGGCGTCGTTTTCCTTCGGTCAATTAAAAAACAGTTAGGGACATGTACTAAATAAGTGTTTGTCATCCGGGGGCCTGGTCTAGTAATGGACCTCCCCCGGTAAAATTGTTCCTTCCAGCACGACACCATCCTATCTAACTAAGTACACCTGGCAGTGGGTCGGGTGGAGGAAAATGGCACCTTCGCAGGGTGTCATTTTCCTTCGGTCAATTGAAAACGAATAGGACATGTACTAAATAAGTGTTTTTTTTCCATGATGGTGGTCTCCTTTAGACCTCATCCCGGTAAAATTGTTCATTCCAGCACAACACCATCCTATCTAACTAAGTACACCCGGCAGAGGGTCGGGTGGAGGGAAACGGCACCTCTCTCACGGCGTCGTTTTCCTTCGGTCAATTAAAAAACAGTTAGGGACATGTACTAAATAAGTGTTTGTCACCCGGGGGCTTGGTCTAGTAATGGACCTCCCCCGGTAAAATTGTTCCTTCCAGCACGACACCATCCTATCTAACTAAGTACACCTGGCAGTGGGTCGGGTGGAGGAAAATGGCACCTTCGCAGGGTGTCATTTTCCTTCGGTCAATTGAAAACGAATAGGACATGTACTAAATAAGTGTTTTTTTTCCATGATGGTGGTCTCCTTTAGACCTCATCCCGGTAAAATTGTTTGTTCCAGCACAACACCATCCTATCTAACTAAGTACACTCGGCAGAGGGTCGGGAGGAGGGAAACGGCACCTCTCTCACGGCGTCGTTTTCCTTCGGTCAATTAAAAAACAGTTAGGGACATGTACTAAATAAGTGTTTCTCACCCGGGGGCTTGATCTAGTAATGGACCTCCCCCGGTAAAATTGTTCCTTCCAGCACGACACCATCCTATCTAACTAAGTACACCTGGCAGTGGGTCGGGTGGAGGAAAATGGCACCTTCGCAGGGTGTCATTTTCCTTCGGTCAATTGAAAACGAATAGGACATGTACCAAATAAGTGTTTTTTTCCATGATGGTGGTCTCCTTTAGACCTCATCCCGGTAAAATTGTTCATTCCAGCACAACACCATCCTATCTAACTAAGTACACTCGGCAGAGGGTCGGGTGGAGGGAAACGGCACCTCTCTCATGGCGTCGTTTTCCTTCGGTCAATTAAAAAAACAGTTAGGGACATGTACTAAATAAGTGTTTGTCACCCGGGGGCCTGGTCTAGTAATGGACCTCCCCCGGTAAAATTGTTCCTTCCAGCACGACACCATCCTATCTAACTAAGTACACCTGGCAGTGGGTCGGGTGGAGGAAAATGGCACCTTCGCAGGGTCTCATTTTCCTTCGGTCAATTGAAAACAAATAGGACATGTAATGTCTTTTTAGCACTGTCCTTTTGTACATGGACTAAGATCCTCTTTTCTGTCTGCAGTGTCCTTGGCTCCTGGTGAACCTGTGCGTTGGAGTGATCACCCTTGGAATGACTGTGCAGCATGACTTCCTGTTCTCGGCTGAGTTCTGTACCTTAGATGAGCCTGTATCATATATCCCTGTCTTTCCAGTACACAGTTCCTGTTTTCCAGATACTTTGGATACAAATGATGGTAAGTACAGTGTTTTATCCATTTGATCCAGTGATCTCAGAGTACTTGGTGAAAGTATACCCCCAAGTGTTTTACTTTTGTTTTCAGAGATGATCCAAGTCTGTTATTGAGTCTGTGTATTGTTGAATGCACTCTTGCCTCAAAGTTTCTTGAATAGTTGGCATTTTTAGGTACGGAAACACTGAGTGATCTGTTCACAGCCTCACATTTCTGCATGTTTGTATTAAGTTGCAGTCTTTGTACAACATCACAGGAAAGTTTCATTTTCAGCACTTCCAGGAGAATATTCTTATCACTTTCTGTCATGTTTAGATGAGTCACTTGATGAAGTCCCAGAAATGCAAATCATATCCACCAACTGTTAGTACTTCCTCCCCCACAAACCTTAGAATAATGCTGACATTTTTTGCAGTCCCCAGAATAACATTGTAGAGCAGAATCCAGTACTTGGGGAAGTTGACATTGGATAATTCTAACATCACCACCAGTGTCTTCCATCATTTGTTTGAAGATCAAAACTGCAGCGGGCTTTAACATCTTGACTGAGAATTGTCTGCTTAAGCTTTTTTCCTTCTCTTGTTCTTATTCCCAGAAACATATTTTTCACTAAAAGTTGCAGAACTGCACTGTTTGAGATCAGGACTCTCACATCTGTTGTCTTGATTGCCATTACGATGGATGATATCATTCCACATTTCCACATTTTTATTCATACAGATCATATGTGTCCCCTCATGCTCATTCACTTCTGTCTCTTTCAGGGTCAGTCTTGCTTTGGATGATGGCCGTAGAATTCTAGCAGACCCAGGTGTGCCATTACAGTCTGGTGCCACAACTGACTGGAGACCCCCACCTGTCGGCTTCGTCACTGCCATGAGAGAGAACTTGTCTGCATCCATTCTTCTGGTCACTTGAGCAGATGTAGCACTGGAACTTGGTAGAGTATCATCAGTCAGAAATCTGACCCCTTTGTTATGTGGAATATTTCCTGGTTTAAAAAAAGTTTTCTTCTTCTTGGTGTACCCTTTCATGGTTTCAGATAAAATAACTGCATGTAAAAGTACAAGAATTCGTTCGTTCGTTTGATTAACAACGTGTGCGGCCATTCGGCCATTTACGTTGAGTTAATGGGCGCAAAGCGCCCTACTTAATTAGTCGTCAATGGGTTACCGAGCTGCAACCCATGGAACACTTTAATGTGTGCAAGGCACACTACTTAATTATTCCTATCTTGTGTCTGGAGGTGGCAAAGGCGGAGTCAGTGACGGCAAAGGAGGAGCGTAGCGTCGCCGGACGGCTCAAGTGACCCAGGATTTATTTAAGCCAAAATTTTTTTGACGTCTTGCACGTTGTAATATAATTCTGAATAACGAACTCTTTACTTTGTGGCGTTTTTTGGGTTAGTCCAGGGTAAGAATAGAGTTTGGTTCCGTCCAAGGAGTGTTCTATATTTTTCTTTTATTCCTAAGTCATCTGCACCATTTGTGTTTTGTTTCGAGTTTTATTTGTGTCTGATCGTTGCCCTTTGTGCGGCTGGTCCTGATGGTTTGTGTTGTCGACCATTTTTAGTTTTGATTTGTTGTTGGGATGAGTTTCAGCTGCCAATCTCAAGGTGCATATGCTTCTTTGTTTATTTGGATAATTTTGGTTTGGTGATATTCGTAGTTTATTGTTACCACATTGTGCGGTGGGCCCCTGATGGTTTGGATTTGGAACCACCTTATACTCTTAAATGAGTCTTTGGTGACGAGTAACTTTTCAGAATTTTGTTCCGCTTTGTGCAAAGGGCCCCTGATGGTCTGGGCTTGGGACCACCTTATAATCTTAATAGAGTTGTTTTGGTGACCTTACGTTCTGGGGGTGTTATATCTTTATTGTGCTTTGTTGCTTTTGCCTGATTGGGACCACGTTATATCAGCGAAGTGGTTTTTAGGGACATGTAATATGTTATTGCTCCTTGGACAATTCACCTAGTACCATCACCGAGTTTGAGAAGAAAAGAAAAAGAAAGAAGAAGAAAAAAAAAAAAAAAGAAGATAAAAGAATAAAAGAAAAAAATTTTTTTTTTTTTTTTTTTTTTTTAAAAATCAAAAGAAAAAAGAAAAAAATTAAAATTAAATTAAATTTTTTTTTTTTTTTTTTTTTTTTTTAAAAGAACAAAATAAATAGTAGGTATTCATTCATTCATTCATGCATGCATGTTAGTGGTCGTGCAATGGGTTAGTTACATAGTTAGTTTCAAGGGTACGGGATGGAATATATATACTTTTTAATTTTTAATTTTCTGATACTTCTTGCAGTGCAAGGGACCAGGTTCGCTTAAAGCGTACCCTCCACCGTAAGGGTGTGGATTCACTTGGTTTCCTCCCTGCTTTTCTATCCCTAGATTTTAGCACTTGCAGTGCGGGGGACCAGGTTCGCTTAAAGCGTACCCTCCACCGTAACGGTGTGGATTCACTTGGTTTCCTCCCTGCTTTTCTATCCCTAGATTTTAGCACTTGCAGTGTGAGGGACCAGGTTCGCTTGAACATACCCCCTCCGTAAGGGCAGAGGGCATACCTGGTTTCCTCCCTGTTCGTGCGATCTACGCTACTTGTTTGTTTTATGTTAGCGGTATTGATTTTAACTTTCCCGACGGATGATGATTTATTAACCGGGGTTTATATTTTACCTCGCTTTCCGATGTCTGATATATAAGCCAGGACGTTTTTGTATACCGAATTGATGTTGATTTTTTCCATAGTTAGGAATTTCGGGTATTGGCCTGGGGCTTTTAGTTGTTTTTGATTGTCTTGGAACTTTTTTCGGTGTTGACCGTAGGAGGGGCATTCATTGAATATGTGGCCTAATGTTTCTGGGGTTGGGCAGTGAGGGCAATTAATTCCTGCCTCTTTCATGTCAGGTAGAAACCTAGCAAAACTGCTGGCTAGTAGTGTATTTCCAGTTTTAATTCTAGTTATGACTTTGGAGTCATGCGGGTTTGTTAGGTTAGGGACGCTAACGTTTCTGCTAACTAACTTGAGCAGGTTGAAGAGTTTTCTCCCTTTTTTTGCATTATTCCATTCCCGCTGCCATTTCATATCTATTTTCAGCCTAATCATACTGTATATTTCAAGGACGCTGTAATCCAACTGGTGTATTTCGGATTCGCTTAGTTTGTTTTTAGCTTCTTTGTCGGCCCTTTCGTTTCCGGGTATGTTAGTGTGGGAGGGTACCCACATAAATTCTACAGTATGGTTATTTTGTTCCAATATTTTGAGTCTTAAGTAGACTTCCCTTAACAAATTTTCTCTGTTGGAGGAGTTGCCTGTTTTTAGAGTTTGCAGCACGCTGAGGGAGTCGCTAATTATCACTGCTTTTGTTGTTTGGGTGTCCTGAATCCATTTGATGGCTTTGTTAATAGCCCAGAATTCTACCGTGTAAATTGAGCAGTGATCGGGCAGCCTCGCCCCCAGCGTGATGTTTTCACCCGGGATCACGACTGCTGCTGCAGTGCGTCCCGGGTCTGGGGATTTGGACCCATCTGTGTAAATTTGGGTGTATCCCTCATACCTACTCTCTATTTCTGTTAGTACTTTTGCCCTTATTTCTATGGGTTGTTGTTGTTTATCGCCATAGTTTAGCGCATTTACAAGAATTATCCTCTCTCCCCCTTATATAACTGGGAAAAGGTGTGCTGCCCTGGTATCATATAACTTCACGAACTATTCAATACCATTGGATCCCTAGCATCTAACAGCTCCTCCCCTTAAGGGGTGAAAATTACATCACTACCTTAGTTACTACCCCTAACTAGCGTATTCAGATGCTACCAGATTTCAGGTGCTACCTATTATTGACAGGCCCTGGTTTAATTACTTCAGACCTGATAAGGAAAACCATTGATGTTTGTGATAAAGGAGTGGAGACCTGTTGCAACAGAACAAAATTTGTCAACTTGAGTTTTTAAATAAAAATATGTATCCTATTTTAAAATGGACTCTCCACTGAGAGTTTAGCAGCCAGGTTTAATTTCTAGTAATTTCCAGATTTGTATGAAGACTAAAAACTAACTACAGTTTATTTCAAGTGTTTATCTTAATTAATAAATTCACCATTCAACTTTAAGTTTTGTGAATTGTTCACAGTTGGCCATTTTGAAATTCATACTGTTTGTAATACAATGGTGTCCGATAAAATTTATATGCATGCATCAAATTCATTGAAACTTTACAGCAGTATTTCAGACACTTTTATTTTAGTTTTTTTCCATTCAGGTGAAAATGTCTGACCCTGATAGGAATCAGGACACAATTAATACTTCCGTCGAGAGCGTCATCTTCTAGATCTTCATCACCCATGATCGACATCGAGAGAGCTTCATCTTCTAGATCTTCATCGAGAGCGTCATCTTCTAGATCTTCATCATCCATTATGATCATCGAGAGCGTTATCTTCTAGATCTTCATCATTGATGATCATCATCTAGAGCTTCATCTTCTAGATCTTCATCGAGAGCGTCATCTTCTAGATCTTCATAATCCATGATCATCATTGAGAGCTTCATCTTCTAGATCTTCATCATCCATGATCATAATCGAGAGCGTCATCTTCTCGATCATCGTCGAGAGCTTCATCTTCTAGATCTTCATCACCCATGATCATCGTCGAGAGCGTCATCTTCTAGATCTTCATTACCCATGATCGACATCGAGAGAGCTTCATCTTCTAGATCTTCATCGAGAGCGCCATCTTCTAGATCTTCATCATCCATGATCATCATCGAGAGCGTCATCTTCTAGATCTTCACCACCCATGATCATCATCGAGAGCTTCATCTTCTAGATCTTCATCAACCATGATCGACATCGAGAGAGCTTTATCTTCTAGATCTTCATCGAGAGCGTCATCTTCTAGATCTTCATCATCCATGATCATCATCGAGAGCGTCATCTTCTAGATCTTCATCATCGATGATCATCATCGAGAGCGTCATCTTCTACATCTTCATCGAGAGCGTGATCCTCTAGATCTTCTAGATAAGTGTTTTTTTCCATGATGGTGGTCTCCTTTAGACCTCATCCCGGTGAAATTGTTTGTTCCAGCACAACACCATCCTATCTAACTAAGTACACCCGGCAGAGGGTCAGGTGGAGGGAAACGGCACCTCTCTCATGGCGTCGTTTTCCTTCGGTCAATTAAAAAACAGTTAGGGACATGTACTAAATAAGTGTTTGTCATCCGGGGGCCTGGTCTAGTAATGGAACTCCCCCGGTAAAATTGTTCCTTCCAGCACGACACCATCCTATCTAACTAAGTACACCTGGCAGTGGGTCGGGTGGAGGAAAATGGCACCTTCGCAGGGTGTCATTTTCCTTCGGTCAATTGAAAACGAATAGGACATGTACTAAATAAGTGTTTTTTTCCATGATGGTGGTCTCCTTTAGACCTCATCCCGGTAAAATTGTTTGTTCCAGCACAACACCATCCTATCTAACTAAGTACACCCGGCAGAGGGTCGGGTGGAGGGAAACGGCACCTCTCTCACGGCGTCATTTTCCTTCGGTCAAATAAAAACAGTTAGGGACATGTACTAAATAAGTGTTTCTCACCCGGGGGCCTGGTCTAGTAATGGACCTCCCCCGGTAAAATTGTTCCTTCCAGCACGACACCATCCTATCTAACTAAGTACACCTGACAGTGGGTCGGGTGGAGGAAAATGGCACCTTCGCAGGGTGTCATTTTCCTTCGGTCAATTGAAAACGAATAGGACATGTACTAAATAAGTGTTTTTTTCCATGATGGTGGTCTCCTTTAGACCTCATCCTGGTGAAATTGTTTGTTCCAGCACAACACCATCCTATCTAACTAAGTACACCCGGCAGAGGGTCGGGTGGAGGGAAACGGCACCTCTCTCATGGCGTCGTTTTCCTTCGGTCAATTAAAAAACAGTTAGGGACATGTACTAAATAAGTGTTTGTCATCCGGGGGCCTGGTCTAGTAATGGACCTCCCCCGGTAAAATTGTTCCTTCCAGCACGACACCATCCTATCTAACTAAGTACACCTGGCAGTGGGTCGGGTGGAGGAAAATGGCACCTTCGCAGGGTGTCATTTTCCTTCGGTCAATTGAAAACGAATAGGACATGTACTAAATAAGTGTTTTTTTCCATGATGGTGGTCTCCTTTAGACCTCATCCCGGTAAAATTGTTTGTTCCAGCACAACACCATCCTATCTAACTAAGTACACCCGGCAGAGGGTCGGGTGGAGGGAAACGGCACCTCTCTCACGGCGTCGTTTTCCCTCAGTCAAATAAAAAACAGTTAGGGACATGTACTAAATAAGTGTTTGTCACCCAGGGGCTTGGTCTAGTAATGGACCTCCCCCGGTAAAATTGTTCCTTCCAGCACGACACCATCCTATCTAACTAAGTACACCTGGCAGTGGGTCGGGTGGAGGAAAATGGCACCTTCGCAGGGTGTCATTTTCCTTCGGTCAATTGAAAACGAATAGGACATGTACTAAATAAGTGTTTTTTCCATGATGGTGGTCTCCTTTAGACCTCATCCCGGTAAAATTGTTCATTCCAGCACAACACCATCCTATCTAACTAAGTACACTCGGCAGAGGGTCGGGAGGAGGGAAACGGCACCTCTCTCACGGCGTCATTTTCCTTCGGTCAATTAAAAAACAGTTAGGGACATGTACTAAATAAGTGTTTCTCACCCGGGGGCTTGGTCTAGTAATGGACCTCCCCCGGTAAAATTGTTCCTTCCAGCACGACACCATCCTATCTAACTAAGTACACCTGGCAGTGGGTCGGGTGGAGGAAAATGGCACCTTCGCAGAGTGTCATTTTCCTTCGGTCAATTGAAAACGAATAGGACATGTACTAAATAAGTGTTTTTTTCCATGATGGTGGTCTCCTTTAGACCTCATCCCGGTAAAATTGTTCATTCCAGCACAACACCATCCTATCTAACTAAGTGCACTCGGCAGAGGGTCAGGTGGAGGGAAACGGCACCTCTCTCATGGCGTCGTTTTCCTTCGGTCAATTAAAAAACAGTTAGGGACATGTACTAAATAAGTGTTTCTCACCCGGGGGCCTGGTCTAGTAATGGACCTCCCCCGGTAAAATTGTTCCTTCCAGCACGACACCATCCTATCTAACTAAGTACACCTGGCAGTGGGTCGGGTGGAGGAAAATGGCACCTTTGCAGGGTCTCATTTTCCTTCGGTCAATTGAAAACGAATAGGACATGTACTAAATAAGTGTTTTTTTCCATGATGGTGGTCTCCTTTAGACCTCATCCCGGTAAAATTGTTCGTTCCAGCACAACACCATCCTATCTAACTAAGTACACCCGGCAGAGGGTCGGGTGGAGGGAAACGGCACCTCTCTCACGGCGTCGTTTTCCTTCGGTCAATTAAAAAACAGTTAGGGACATGTACTAAATAAGTGTTTGTCACCCGGAGGCCTGGTCTAGTAATGGACCTCCCCCGGTAAAATTGTTCCTTCCAGCACGACACCATCCTATCTAACTAAGTACACCTGGCAGTGGGTCGGGTGGAGGAAAATGGCACCTTTGCAGGGTGTCATTTTCCTTCGGTCAATTGAAAACGAATAGGACATGTACTAAATAAGTGTTTTTTTCCATGATGGTGGTCTCCTTTAGACCTCATCCCGGTAAAATTGTTTGTTCCAGCACAACACCATCCTATCTAACTAAGTACACCCGGCAGAGGGTCGGGTGGAGGGAAACGGCACCTCTCTCATGGCGTCGTTTTCCTTCGGTCAATTAAAAAACAGTTAGGGACATGTACTAAATAAGTGTTTGTCACCCGGGGGCCTGGTCTAGTAATGGACCTCCCCCGGTAAAATTGTTCCTTCCAGCACGACACCATCCTATCTAACTAAGTACACCTGGCAGTGGGTCGGGTGGAGGAAAATGGCACCTTCGCAGGGTCTCATTTTCCTTCGGTCAATTGAAAACGAATAGGACATGTAATGTCTTTTTAGCACTGTCCTTTTGTACATGGACTAAGATCCTCTTTTCTGTCTGCAGTGTCCTTGGCTCCTGGTGAACCTGTGCGTTGGAGTGATCACCCTTGGAATGACTGTGCAGCATGACTTCCTGTTCTCGGCTGAGTTCTGTACCTTAGATGAGCCTGTATCATATATCCCTGTCTTTCCAGTACACAGTTCCTGTTTTCCAGATACTTTCGATACAAATGATGGTAAGTAGAGTGTTTTATCCATTTGATCCAGTGATCTCAGAGTACTTGGTGAAAGTATACCCCCAAGTGTTTTACTTTTGTTTTCAGAGATGATCCAAGTCTGTTATTGAGTCTGTGTATTGTTGAATGCACTCTTGCCTCAAAGTTTCTTGAATAGTTGACATTTTTAGGTACGGAAACACTGAGTGATCTGTTCACAGCCTCACATTTCTGCATGTTTGTATTAAGTTGCAGTCTTTGTACAACATCACAGGAAAGTTTCATTTTCAGCACTTCCAGGAGAATATTCTTATCACTTTCTGTCATGTTTAGATGAGTCACTTGATGAAGTCCCAGAAATGCAAATCATATCCACCAACTGTTAGTACTTCCTCCCTCACAAACCTTAGAATAATGCTGACATTTTTTGCAGTCCCCAGAATAACATTGTAGAGCAGAATCCAGTACTTGGGGAAGTTGACATTGGATAATTCTAACATCACCACCAGTGTCTTCCATCATTTGTTTGAAGATCAAAACTGCAGCGGGCTTTAACATCTTGACTGAGAATTGTCTGCTTAAGCTTTTTTCCTTCTCTTGTTCTTATTCCCAGAAACATATTTTTCACTAAAAGTTGCAGAACTGCACTGTTTGAGATCAGGACTCTCACATCTGTTGTCTTGATTGCCATTACGATGGATGATATCATTCCACATTTCCACATTTTTATTCATACAGATCATATGTGTCCCCTCATGCTCATTCACTTCTGTCTCTTTCAGGGTCAGTCTTGCTTTGGATGATGGCCGTAGAATTCTAGCAGACCCAGGTGTGCCATTACAGTCTGGTGCCACAACTGACTGGAGACCCCCACCTGTCGGCTTCGTCACTGCCATGAGAGAGAACTTGTCTGCATCCATTCTTCTGGTCACTTGAGCAGATGCAGCACTGGAACTTGGTAGAGTATCATCAGTCAGAAATCTGACCCCTTTGTTATGTGGAATATTTCCTGGTTTAAAAAAAAGTTTTCTTCTTCTTGGTGTACCCTTTCATGGTTTCAGATAAAATAACTGCATGTAAAAGTACAAGAATTATCCTCTCTCCCCCTTATATAACTGGGAAAAGGTGTGCTGCCCTGGTATCATATAACTTCACGAACTCTTCAATACCATTGGATCCCTAGCATCTAACAGCTCCTCCCCTTAAGGGGTGAAAATTACATAAATACCTTAGTTACTACCCCTAACTAGCGTATTCAGATGCTACCAGATTTCAGGTGCTACCTATTATTGACAGGCCCTGGTTTAATTACTTCACACCTGATAAGGAAAACCATTGATGTTTGTGATAAAGGATTGGAGACATGTTGCAACAGAACAAAATTTGTCAACTTGAGTTTTTAAATTTTCATGAAAATTTAATTTAAATTCAAATTTTTAAATAAAAATATGTATCCTATTTTAAAATGGACTCTCCACTGAGAGTTTAGCAGCCAGGTTTAATTTCTAGTAATTTCCAGATTTGTATGAGGACTAAAAACAAACTACAGTTTATTTCAAGTGTTGATCTTAATTAATAAATTCACCATTCAACTTTAAGTTTTGTGCATTGTTCACAGTCGGCCATTTTGAAATTCATACTGTTTGTAATACAATGGTGTCCGATAAAATTTATATGCATGCATCAAATTCATTGAAACTTTGCAGCAGTATTTCAGACACATTTATTTGAGTTTTTTTCCATTCAGGTGAAAATGTCTGACCCTGATATGTAGATAGGTTATAAAAGTTTAAATTGTTATCCTGAGTTTATTATTGAAGGTAGATGCATGAAATTTGGACATTTTGTGTATATTACCTTTAAAAATAGAACTATGATACAGTAGGGTATGATAGAAACCCGTCGGTTCTCCATCCTAGGTTCACCTAAAAATTATATGTTTTTGTACAGTTCTGCCTCTATGCTGGCTTTCACCTGCCAGGTTACCCCCAGATGGAAGCCAGGATTGGTAATATGATATTAAGGTTAAACCATACCTGCTAGACTACCCCAGGTACATATACTTATTGAGTAGCCCCAGGACAGACAAAGTATATTTAGTAAATTAATGTTTTTGCATGAAACAGTACAAAGATTTTATTTGATGTAAGTTAAGTTAAATAAACATACAGCTGAAATTTCTTTGTTCAATTGATGTGTGAATGAACAGTGACTTTGACATAGCTACTGATAACAGATTTAATAGGGTTCTTCTTTGGGCTAAGGGAGACACATGTACTTAGGTGTGAACCGATTAATCGATATATTGATGTATCAATACTTTTTCCATATCAATACCCATATCGATACAAGAGGTGAAGAACTAATACAAAACGATATTTACTCTATACAAGTTACTTTAATCTTCAGCAATCATGAATAATTATTAGTGGTTTGCCTTTTTATTCTTTAAATTGAGAATTCATCTAAGACAACCGTAGCAAGCACATGCACTCATTTCTGTCAGGACAAAATAAAAACTATTGACAACACCGACTCGCCTTCTACAAATTAACACAAGATGACTAACTCAAGTGGTTCGAAATCTGCCCCCTCCCACCGCCCCAATTCCATACTAATTATTTTATCCCGACTGCATGTTAGTTAAGCCACTGATAACATATATCAACGGAAAGAAGACATTCCAGATTTGTTCCCCATGTATGATTTAAGTACTTTACTAATCAGTTAATAAGCACTTTTATGCAAAATGCATCTGTTGCAGTGCATCTTGTCTACTTGGAACGAATTTGAAGGCTACACTTCCAGTGTGTCACGCAGTGAAATATGTTGCATGCAATTCTGATTAGTGGTTATTGTTTGTTCAAGTCCAGGGTACAAGAATAACCACCAATCAGAACTAACTGTAGCGTGTTCACTGTGTGACATACCGGAAATATTGGCATCCAAACTCTATCCAAACAGATACAAAGCAACAGAGAAACTTCACACAAAAGTGCCTATTGAATGATCTGTAAAGTACTTAAATCGTACATGGGGAACAAGTTTAGAATGTCTCCTTTTATGCTGATATATGTAGTCATGTGATAAACAAATACAATTTGCACAGAATCGGCAAGGGGGCAGATTCCAAACTGCGTGAGTGATAGCCACCTTATCAGTTTGTAGAAGGGGAGTTGGTGTTGTCAATAATTTCCCTTTTTACTGACAGAAACAAGTGCCTGTGGTCACGGCAGTTGTTTTGCATCTGTGAGAAGTACAATGTGAAGGATTTGGTTGTTAGTCATCTCCACTCCCACACTCGAACTTGTTCTAGATAAGATTTTCCTTGCACAAGTTAATTGCACTGTTTCTTTTGTTTTGACCATAACACCGTTATGCCTTCCAAATTTAAGAAAAGACATGAAATTGGTAATAAGATGTTTTAAAAACATTCATGCAATGCAAAACAAATGGCGTGGTGACCAGAACGAGTCCTGCATCTGATCAGAAATGGCTTAAAAGGTTGAATACAAATCACTAACAACTAACAGGTAGTCTGTTTGGAAGTACTTTTTAATATCTTGTCAAATATGAGAAGGGCATATGAACAGATGATAAGTCTACATCTGTCTATAATCTGCATACTGGAAATACGCCCAATATGTCAACACATAAAAAATGGCACCACCCTACCACTGACAGACCTTCCATAGATGAAAAGACCATCAAGTTGATATGTGTATTGATAATGTACCATATCGTAGGTTGTGTATCGAGAATCATATCGATACGTGGCAAAGGTGTATCGTTTCACACCTACGTGTACTACTGGGTAAGTTGCACTGAAATCTATTCACTAGGACTTAGTTGTCACCTTAAAACCAAAACAGACGCCCAATGAATGGCCCAGACAGACAACAGTGAGCTATAATACCCTG
The DNA here is from genome assembly GCA_029931535.1 of Margaritifera margaritifera. NCBI lineage: Eukaryota > Metazoa > Mollusca > Bivalvia > Unionida > Margaritiferidae > Margaritifera > Margaritifera margaritifera. Next base: position 546,931 of record JAQPZY010000853.1, on the reverse strand, counting down.
CAATTATCATTGGCAGGGTATAATAAAAAGCAGTTTTATTTATAAAGTTTTTGCACTTTTTCATTTCTGGACAACTAATGTAATGTCAAATGCTGCAAATATTTTGTTAAACAAAATAGACATCAGCTAAAATTTAAACAAAGGACAGTTACTGCAGAATTTGAATGGTACAACTATATATTTCTACACTAAAATGGCTGATGTATGAAATGCATTTTCTAGTCACATGCCAATTGATCTTACTGCCACCCCACCCACCTATCTGCCACACTTACGAACTGACCAATCACATATCAGCATGTAATTGCTGATAAGACCTAATTAACTGCACACACAATTTTCTCTTAAAATATTACATTTTTAAAAAGACTTGTATTTATATCAACCCCATAAAGAATTAAATATTGCATATACCTTGTTTAATTCATTTATTTTATCATGTATTTGCAAGTTTCTGTGCATTTGATATTTCGTGAAATGATAAATCAACACAGCATAAATACAGGAATATATCAATACTTTAAGGTACAAATTATTAGTAAAATCTATCAAAATAGTTTAAAACATCATAAAATGAAGCAAAGACTAACAGGTTCGTAAATTTCATACCCAACATACTAAACAATTAATACATTGTAAATAAATATTTCTGTTTTCAGATTGCATAAGAAATTCCATTGGGGGCACTCTTGTTCAAGAAAGGCAACAAAACAAGAAAATTGTGGGTCATGGAAAATGCCAATATGAAATATTCTCATCTGATGTGGTGCAGATACTCCCTGAACCAAACCAGTCCATTGCTGGCTCCATACTCTTCTATGAATTTGAAAAAGTCAAATAAAAAATTTTGTGTCCGTCCTTGTTACACGAGTTACATTTTCTACCTTCATAAAGTTTGAATACTATTCAATGGAACATGAAACAATGATGTGTCTTTTGTATTTGTTTGCTGATTGCAAATAGTCACTACTTTTTTTTAAATATCAAGAAAATGTTTCACATGAGAATATTTGTAAAATCCTAATGTAATGTTGGACGTTGTCACTCGCTGTATTATGAATACATGATATATGAACCCATTTTATATATGTCTAAATCATACTGATGTAGCTGGTGATGCTGCTTTTATTCATCTTCAGTTTTAATTGATTTATGTTGATTACTTTCCACATAGTAAAAGAAATCATTAGTTGAATATCTAATTTGTCCGTCCTGTTACGCGAGTTACAAGTATATGACTGATAATTTGACAAGCACTATTTTGCAAGGAAAACTGAGTCATCTTTAATTTAAACTGTTATTTTAGAGAAGATGGGATACTAGACCATTGATACATAGCCAAGCTGATGTGAAAATCAAGCATTTAAAATTGGGGGTATTTGTCCCATATGATTGGCTGAAGAGCATATTTTGTGACAAAGGTTAAACTCACTGTCATATGCACTATCATGATTAAAAAAATTTAAATTTTTTTTTTTACAAATATAAAAATGAATTTGCTAATGAAGGACAATATAAAGGTCTTCTGCACTAAGTTCAATTGCAGTGTTCTCCCTCTTACAAGGCTACCCCTTTTGCAGCAGGAGTGGCCTTATGATAGGGGTGGCCTTACTCACAAATATAAGTAATAATTACATATAAAACATAAAAGGCATAACAAAGTTTGAAATGTTCAACATTTTCATTTTAAAATCACAGGCATGTTATGGAATCAATGTGATAAAACTTATATTATGAATAATCAATAAATTGTGCAAAACCACCTTATCAATAAAATCAGGGTACAAAACATCTGGTTGTAACTATCATTATACACGTATGTCCATTCCATTTTCCCACTACTGAAAATGTATAACTGACAATGTTCATTTGAATCTTTCTGACATTCATTTTTCAGCAGTACCAACTCTCATTCCTTTCATCTAATCAACTTGCTTTCACTTTTTCCTTTAAATTGAGATTATCTTACAACATTCTGCACTTCTTGCAACAAATTATTCCCTAATTGGCAATTTGTAGTTATTACACAAAATGCTCAGAGTTCACAATGGAGGTGAACTTGTCGCGTGATTGACTGGTTTTAGTCTGGTACCATTTCAAATACATTTTATAATCTATGAGAAGGAAGCCAGTCAGGTTAACATACCAATTTTACTTTATGGTGACTGAATGTCATCCCAACTTGAGCTGAACAAAACTGTACTTCTCAGTGGTTAGCTTTTGTTATCTTGATTATCTGTGGTAATAATAGCCAGTAATTATCAAAGTGACAAAACCTGACATGTAAGGAACACAAAGTAATAGGGATAATCAGATTACTTACATCTTTGTATGGATTAAAGTTAGGTACTTGTCAGTATGTTGGAACAAATGTAAATGTGTTAACATTTAGAAATCAACAAACAATAGTGAGATTTCTATCTGTAAACCTCATTATGTGATCACTCATGCAAGGCAAATTGGACAGTTTTTGCACTAACATGCCGGCCACTCACCATGTTAGAGGGGCGACCATCCTCAGGGGGTACTTCGATTTCAACAAGAATAAAGTAGCAGAAGTTGGAAAAGAAGTGGGGTCAGGTGGGAAGGGGAGGGGGGAAAAACCTCCCCTTGTAATTTTTAGGAATTAAATTGATCCAGTTCATTAAAGTGACGCCCAGAAATACACATAATAAAAAAGACGACATATTAACATAATCAAGTGTGAAAATTCCATTAAAATCAGTTTAGAATATTTGAAGATACTTAAGTTTAAAATATTTCAGGGGAGATATGTTGTCAAAATCATTAATATTCATGAGTTCTGATGATGTCATAGAAGAGCTTACAGGTCTTTCACCAGTTTAATATAAATAATGGTAATTTTGCTGTAATTTTGAAGTAGAATGTGGAAGATGGTGGTGCTACATATTTTACATGTTTATTTAGGCATTGTTATTGAATTTAAAATGATTTAAATAAAATTTAAATTTTGTCAAACCTCAGCATTATATCTCTCAGACTATAGTCATGTCAATGGACATTTTAACATGCTATGCCTAGAAAGAATATATTCAAAATTGGAGATTTTTCTCATTCAGCTCTCATCAAAACCTCACCCTTCATTTTTGGTAAAATTTTAATTTAAACTTCCATTTCATTAATAATATAAATAATTTCAATTCCTTTTTATTTACAAATGTGTTTATCTGTAAATGAACATCAGTTTAGGTCTATTTTATGGAGAATAAAATAATTACCGTATATGTTCGCGTATAAGCCGAGTCCAAATGCAAACAAGATAGACCCTGATCTTCTGTCGCATAATGCACCGGCAGATCTGGGTCTATGCAGTTTGCAGTTGGTATCAGCTTATACATGAGTATATACGGTAGTTTCTTTTGTACTGTTAAAAAATATTCAAATTATTTTAAACTGGTTGTCCTCATCCATGATGTCATCAAAATCTGGAAATGGTAATAAATTTTGCAAGGAGTCACCAGTACCTTGAAAAATATTTATATGCCCATAACCTTACAGCTAACTTTAAAACTACTCAACTAATTTTGATCTAATTTTCACTGCTGTTTATATATCTTAAGATGCCCTCTTTATTTCCATGATGTTTATTTCTAGGCTTCGGTGCCAACTTAAACAAGTCTTTGTAACAGTGCATCTCAATTTATAAATTTTAAGAATGTAACATTAAGGTCAGTAACATGTGGGTAAAAGTATAGACATAAATTCAGACTGCATGCGAGGTATGCCTGCATATAAAGACAACTGTCTTAAAATGGCAATATTGTCCTATCCTTTAACTGTCTTTAATAAACAGGTTCACTTTACCTAAAACGCCATGTCAAATATTCCTACATGTGAAGCCATGACTAAGATAAATTCCTATTCTGCTCATTTTAATGCACATAAACAGAGCAACTCGTATATAACAGCATCAGCCAATTCGACATGTAAAGATGTGTATGTAGCCCTATAGGTGGAAATCAGGCTAGAAATTACTCATGTTCTTTCAATCTTGTAAAAAAAACAAACACCCAAAGGGTATTTTGTAATATTCTGTCAATAAAAACAACCCTTTTTGCCTTGAATTCCATAAATGTATCCCTGCTAAAATGTACACCTATTTTGTGACTTCACAAATATTATTATATTTAACAGCCACCATCCCCCAACCCAAAGAATACCTTTTTAACTGTCAAATGAAAACCACTAACATAGAAAAAAACATAGAATGCAATTTCAAAGAACTTGTCCTGGAATGATGTTTTACCAGACCTATTCACATAAAAAAAAAATGTGCAGAACACCAACACATATTATCTCATTCACAAACTGCATTCCACAAGTTAAAAAAATACACCTTTTCTCCCAAAACTTACAACACAGATGCATACCAATTTCAAGCAAGAAAGGCACCCCAGACATGTTCCAGATTTCTGATCAATTTTGTAAGGTTCTGACAATAAAATGGGCAATTTTTCTGTTTTATTTTCATTTAAGAATGTGAAAGATCCAGTCGGGTTTTCATGATATACATGCAAATTACAATTGTGTCAAAACATTCCAGTCCTTGTAGTTATGTTGACTCATTCATATATTGTTCTGAATAGTACTGGTATCTTTGACTCAATGGGAGAATTTTATCTTTAAAAAAAATAAATAATTGTGTTTGCAAAACACATATGCCCCCAATGCAGATCAAAACAGTCAAATCCTGCTAACCTGCATACATAACAGTTGATAATTACACTAAGCAGGCTTAGTATTACAAGAACACAACCTATGTGAACTATCACACAAACTTTATATCATGTCAATTTTACCTATTTTAATTCAGTCTGATAAAAAAATTCTTTCCAAAAGAGAAAGACACAATTAATATGCATAATCTCTTGCTCATAACTGAAGTCGACCAATATCAGTAAAAGTTAAATTTACATACAAAGCTTTCATTTGTGATCTACAGAGTCAAATAGCTTTCACACAAACTGAAATTATAATTCACAATGTTTTTTAAGGTCACAGATTTCTTTACTCTTGGTAATTAAATTTGAGCAGAAAAGCATATTAAGGTTTTATTTTTATTATAAACTAAACAGCAAATTATAAATTTCAAATTTGTGAATAATGGCATCAAATATCATGAAATGACATAAAACACTATATAATACATGCCATAACGTATACATGACAAATGTTTCAGGCACATTAACATAGCAATACTAGCACTTATCAAACTGATTCACCAAACACGTGAAACATACTTCCAAATAGTTCAGATTGTCAAAGGCAGAAAAGGTTTCAGAAAAAGTTCTCTGAAAATAAAATTTACAAACCTAGAAATGATTTTTAAAAGAAATAGAGTCTTATTGGAGCAAAATCAAAATTAGAAAAAGCAATTACTTGCAAACAAATAACTGTCAAGAAATTCTAATCTTTAATTACAACAATGAACAATTTATGCTAGCCTACAATTGTACATTTTCTATAACAATATTTCTATTTTATATTTCTTCTTCAGCTATAAATTAAAAATTGTTCATTTTATTTCTAAAGGTATACATGTACTATGTTCGTAAGTTTTATATGGATTGACTATACAAATACGTTCCACATGATATTAAATCAGCTCAAAGTATCTCTTCCTTCCACAATAGGTGTATTAGATGATAAAAAAGGTACTTATTAAAGTACACGTTACATCACCCACCTCCTGCGTTTCATTTTCATTTCTGCAGCAATGTAGCATTTATGTGTATAGTTGTTTATATACTGTGTATTTGCTTGCATGTATGTGCATGTGTGTGTGCGTGAACATATTATTTTTAGCTTGTATTTTATATGTACATAATAGAGGGCCTTAAGGTCGATTAGTCCTCTTTTGTAACTATTTGAATCACTCTGAAAGTTTTTTTTATTATTATTATTATTATTATTATGTTTCAGGCAAGCACCCAAATTATCCATACAACAATTGCATCTCAACTGACTGAAAAGTTGTGCAACATCCGAAAATTCCAGTAAGAACTCAAAAAATATAACTCATAATCAGTTCAGTTACAACTCAATTATGTATTTTTCGATCCCAACTCTAATCAATATTTGCAAAATTAAAGGGCTTTTAATGGTCAGGAACAAACCTGTTCTTTCTACAAACTTTTCCCCTGATTTCCTGGTGGCAGGGGAACCTTGCAAACAGTTCAACAATGTGTAAAAATTTAAAAATTGCTATCAGGGCCTTAAATCTAACTAGGTCATCTACTGAAGACCAAGATAAAATGCATAACATTTCATCACTCTAAGTCAACTAATGGGGGCATAAAATAAAACCAGATTCTATTCTAGATCTGAAAATTGAGGGAGGGAACATTTTCAAAATGGGTGAAGGGATATATCAAAGTGAACAAAGGCAAGGCTTGCAAATATTATTCATGATTTTAGCACAATTGGTTCATTTTGTGGAACAATTTTATAGAAAAAAGTGTAAATCCCACAATCACACGTACCAAAATAGACCTTAAAATATGGTAGGATGTTCTACTGAAGATTCTAGACCCCTATCTGATACCAACAGTTTTTAACTCACAGGGTATCAAATGAGCTTGTTATCTGCTAAGATAGAGAAAATGCCAGATGTATATAAACTCAGCCTGACAATTAGCTTCATTAAACATGCATTACCATAATTGCAGTCTAACTGTATATTTGTCATATTATTTTTTTCTCACTACAAGTTCAACTATAATTTTCTCTCCAAACTCCATTCTCGTCAAATAATTTTTTATCCTATATCTGTTTCAGTAAAAACTGCAGGAAGACACAGCTACAAGTGTCCAGGTCACAAGTTATGTAGTGATTGGGAATTGAACACTTCTCACAAACGTCAAGTGAATTTTCATACCCATAAATGTAATCTTACAATACACAAGATACAGAATTTAATGTCATAAAATAGGTTACATCAGCAGAAAATGTTAGTATTTCAGGAAACAATACACAAAGTTTTGCTCATGTTATTTCCAGACAACATGACAGAGATAATATTCACAACTTCTTACTTGATCACAAGTAAAATAAGTTTAAAAACTGAAATTTTCATGCAATATTTTAAGGACATTCCCATGTCCGCAATAAGGGTGTTATGATTAATTGTCATCACAATTCCCAGTTCTTCATTACTAGAGTAGTAATTGATATTAAAGTTACTGAGAAAGCATAACTATACACATTCAAAATCATGCAGAGATCCTCAGAATTAAATAAATAATGAATTCTCAAATTATTTTTCACCATCACAGATCAATTTTATGACTGTCTCATAAATTCCAACCGTGTTTGACCTTGCGCATAAAGTACATTCATTGACCTGATTCATGATACAAGTCCTAAAAGCAAAGCACCAATACAATTTCTGACAGTTTTTCAAATTCTGTCAATTGGTTTGGTGTCAGAATGTTTAATCTCAGGATCTTATGAAATATTGGCAGCAACTTGAACAAGAGACCATCGAAAGGATTGATGCTGTACTGGCCAGAAAGAATTTCTTGGAATTCAAGATAAGACTATTTCTTCTTTTTAACTTCTAAGTGTTATCTTTTATTTAACAATAACAAGATTTTAAAATTAGCTGCTGTAGTGGTCATATTGGACTTAGAACAGACACCATTTTCATTAAGGATCAACTAGACATAATTTGAAGTCTTTTGGTGAAAACCCGATGTGAATATGACCATCCATTCAAGAGGAGTAGCAATAACATGATTTTCAAGATGGCAGATGTGGTGGCCATAGTGAATGTCAGATTAGCACCATTTTCATTGAGGCCCAACTAAACATCATAAGAAGTCTTTTGGTGAAAACCAATGTCAATATGACCATTGATCTAGGAGTATCAATAACAAGATTTTCAGAATGACACAGTTTTAAGATGGAACCAACTAGATATCATAAGAAGTCTTCTAGTGAAAACCCCCATGTTGATATGACTTTCCATTCAGGAGCAGCGATAACAAGATTTTCAAGACAGCAGCCATAGCAGTCAATCTGGACATCAGATCAGCACCATTTTGATTTAGGACCAACAACAGGCATCATAAGAAGTTATGTGCTGAAAACCCCATGTTGATATGACCATCTATTTAGAAGGAGTAGCAATAACAAGATTTTCAAGTTGGCCACTGTGGCAGCCATACTGGATGTCCATTTGACTCCATTTTCATTCAGTTCCCACTAGACATCATACGAAAGTCTTGTGGGGAAAATCCCATGCTGATATGGCTTCCCATTCAGAAGGAGTAACAAGATTTTCAAGATGGTGGCAATATTGGACACCAAACTGGCACCATTTTCACTTAGGAACAACTAGACATCATAAGAAGTCTTTTCGTGGCAACTCCATGTTGATATGACTATCCAGTCAGGAGAAGTAGCAAAAACAAGATTTTCAAGATGGCTGCTGTAGCCACCATATTGGACATGTGGGCAGCGCCATTTTCAGGACCAACTAGACTAGGGGTATCAAACATACTCAGACTCATTATTTATTATTATTATTTATTATTATTTATATCAAATCTGGCCCGACATGGCAAATGAGTTTAACACCCCTGAAATAGACCTTGAGAGGAATGTGTGTGTAAGTTTCAAGGCAATCCTCCAAGTAGTTTAGGAGTAGCAACAACATGCTTGTGTTAACAGATGGACAGATGACAGACAACAGGTCATCACATTTATATAGGAAGAGGGCAGAGGGCTTGCACTTGGCACTGTGTGGTCTTTAATGAGTGAACCAAGCAATTTGAAGAAGAAAAATAACAGCTATGCAGTAGCAAACTTTACTTGACAAAATTTCTGATCAAAACATTTGCTGTGCATACTTGCTTATTTTGTATCATTTTTTAAACAGAAAATTATTAATAACAGCTGCAAAATGTAAGAGCCAAATTATGTTGACAAATATCACTGAAAAGAACCAGATCACAAGAAATATCTGCAGAGGATTCATGGTTTTAATTAAATCTTATGAATTTGCAGAACATTATTTAGAAACCTTTTTCTTAAAAAATAAAATATTTTGATACAAGACATGGTTTCATTTTATAAATGCAGAAACTCTTCTGTAATTCAGTTTTTAATCAACTGACCTATTCTTACAACGAAAGTGGATGCTCAAAGTAAAAGTAGAGTCACAGGTATCAATGTTTTTACTCATAATTAGTATCATGTTATAACAGAACAGTGTGTTTTTGTTAAAGTTATTTCTTATTTTTATACAGCTGACATAATTGTGGGTATGTTTTCAAAACGTCATTGGCTGATTTTTACCCCCTGTTCCGCAATGTGCGACTGAAAGTACCTGACAAAGAGTAACTTATAATCTATCAATCAGAACACCTCATGGCTAATATTCTTCCAAATATCACCTTAGAAATCAAGCTCCTCACAGGTCACACTATTTCAGAATATATCACTGTCTTAAAACTGTTTTGACTCCTGTGTCATCTCAACATTAGTCCATCATCTCCATGCAATTGTAAACAAGCATGTTGGCTGGATCCTACGTAATTTATTTTATCAGAGTTTAAAAAATTAACATCCATTCAAAAACGTCAGAAAAAGAACCAGTGTATGATGGCTCATATGTGCTTCATTGTGACATATAGGTACCGGTATATTGCAATGTCTGCAGCGTGCTATCTTGCAACATCATCAGCCTAATGCTTCATTAATGCAAGTAAAGGATTCCTAGGCTTTTTCCTACTACTTATTAGGTAATTCTTCACAATCTGCACTAAACCCATTGTGGAGAAAAGATTACAGCAAATGCAATCTAAATAAAATGTGATACAGTTATCAAAGCATAGAGTTTCACCATGTGGCATTTTACCACCCAATTTTTACAGCATTGTGGCAGTGGTGTTATCGTACAAAAGGTTGGTAACCCACTGTGATGAGTTAGCCTGGGTCACCTGGCCCACTTGGCTTTCATTGCCATATGCTATGGAACACCAAACCAGGACCTGGGGTAAAAACAAAGAGAAACAAAGCCAAGATGCCCTAAATTTTGGGATCAAATTGTATCCATTTGATGTAAATAATCCATAGGGAAGAGTAGCTAATATGGATACAGTCTGGCCAGGACAAGGCTATGTGAGGCATATGCTCAAAAATACTTCTATGGCATGATACAAGGTAAAAATGGAGGAAATAACTAGAAAATGGCAGAAAATTAAAACTGAAACAGATACCCAAATTTTTCCCATTTGATTTATCTTTTTTTCTCTTGTGTTTTTAATTAATTGGTCTCTATTGGTATTTTAACTTACCTCACCTTGGGAACCCTCACCAAGCTGCATTGAAATCACTGCCATCTAAACCTAATTAAATGACATTATAGGGGTCTAGAGTAATTTTTGGTGCAGATTTAGACTATTTAAATCAAATGAATGTACCCAGTTGGTGTTAATTATCTGGTTTATCTTCAAACAAAGTGACCAAAAACAATTGGTACACATAGTAAATGACTCCTTGTGCAAAATTACTAAATAAAATTTTGATACATAATGGCTTTTTTGACTTTCATATCACCGCTGTTCAATACCATTTTCTTTATCAAACTGATGTACTAAAGATTATCTTTTCAAGATTGAGTGCCTGAATGACAATGAACAGAAGTGTCATTGTTTTCACATTGAATATTCAGAAATATTACATAATGATAACCATGCGAGTGAGTGTTTACATTTCAGGTGATTTAGCAGTTTTCAAATTGTTTGCTTGCAAACTACTTCAGTGTTGCATGGTTTACATTTTGATTTGCTTGCTTCTTTTACAAAATGGTGGCAAACAGCACTATGGAGAACCATGGTCAGCATGGCTGATAGTCCTACAATGTAAGACGTCCATCCTGATATTTGTTGTTTGGGTGGGATGTCTTACTTCCAGCACAAACAGTGGTTTGTAGTGTGTTCCCCAGTCAACTGACAGGGAAACTAGAGGCCAAATTTTCAGAAATATCTCATGCACATGGCAGTCCATATTAACACTTTTCTACAGATTAAAGTCTAATTGCTTTAGTCAGACTATACTTACTCTGAGGTCTTTTTCCTGATGGAATAAAACCAGATACAAGCAAGTGGTCAAGTTTTTGAGTTCCATTGACATACATTTCAGCTGGCTGAAAAGAGTTGGTAGCTGAAGAATGCCAAAGTCAGATGAAGTAGGGATATGTTTTGTTAATGAAACAAAGGCACCTAATTGTTTTCATCAACATTAGTATGTTTTTCTTCATTTCGTTAACGAAACTGTTACGACTAGGGGTTGAATATGTAACAAAAGAAAGAAAGACTCAAACAAGCTTTCACAATTTCTAAAATACAAATTTATTTTCCTAAAATATAAAATATTTAAAACAAACAAAGTGAAAGAATTAAAAATAACTTACAGTTTAGAAATTCCTTAAATAATCCTAAATTGTTCTATAGAATTCACTAATCCAGAAACTGTCTAAAGGTATTCCGAATGAGGACACTAATGTGCTTATGTACTAGCAAGAATCAGTTCTAAATCCAAATGTTATTAATTCCAGGTAAATTCCTGTGAACTTAGAATATCCCAAAAGTTCTTGAAATGTTTCCGATAATTCCAACGGAGTTAAATAATGTTTAGATATTTGAATAATAGTACATAATCCCAAAAGTATTAGTTAGAAATGAGAAAACACAAGCTGACTATCACAAACAATAAACAAATTCCTCTATGACTTTTACGAGCTGAAGTAATTGTAAGAATGCCCCACATAGGGATTAAATCTAGTTTTATAGTACCCATACTGCGTAGAACAAAAATATAAAAAAACAATCTGCGATCTAAAACAATTCAATCAACTGCGTTTCAAATAAACAAACTCGAACTGCGATTATAATTCCTACCTCAAATCAACACGTTGTTTACTCTAAATGAATAATGGAAACCAGGTCATGACTAATACCTTTACCATGCGCTAAAACTCACTCTCTACCCACGTGATCTCCATGTTGTTGTTAAGTTGACCAACATAATTATTGATTTTCTTGGACAGAAGCAATGACTCATGTTGACATTCCGTGTACTTTACAACTAATAGCATTGGCTACTGAAAAAAATATATAAATTATAATACAAAGGTCATAAACCAAATGAAACTATATTACAATTTAAAAGATTATACATAATTCCGTAACAGAAACTTACTCCTACTTCAACCGACTTTGGAATTCCTCGACTACTATCGCATTTCAACCAACTGAAATGTATGTTAACGGAACTTGAAAACACTTCCACTTGCTTGTGTCCGGCTTTTATTCCATCAGGAAAAAGATATCAGAGTAAGTATAGGCCAACTAAAGCAATTAGACTTTAATCTGTGGAACAGTGTCGATATGGGCTGCCAAGTGTGTGTGCTATTCTTGAAAATTTGGCCTCTATTCCCCATCAGTCAACCGGGAAACATGCTACACAACACTGTTTGTGCTAAAGTACCGTAAATTACTGCATATAACCCGGGTCCAAATGCAAGCAACATTGACCCTGATCTGCTATTGCATAATGCACTGGCAGATCAGGGTCTATGTTGTTTGTTCTACTCATTACTCTTTACAAACTGCATAGACCCAGATCTGCCAGCACATTATGCGACGGCAGATCTGGGTCTATGCAGTTTGCAGTTGGTATCGGGTTATACGCGAGTATATACGGTAACACGATACACCCAAACAACAAAAATATTGGGGTGGACGTCTTGCATAGTAGGACAAGCCTGTTGGCCTGAGGGTTTTGAGGAGGGCCAGTTAATACTGACAGCCACAGACCTGTAGGGTTGTTTTGCCCAAGTGATTATTAAATTTGATTGGGATGGCCAGTTGATTATCTGCAGGCACAGTTGATTTCCATGTGAGCTGGCCCTGCTGGCCAATGGAAAAATCTGTGTTAAATCAACCCCTGCTATGATTGTGTGTGATGTACACATGACATCACTTGGTAAACAAGGTACTTGTATATAATAATAATAATAATAATAATAATAATAATAATAATAATAATAATAATAATACATGTAATAATAATAACTTTATTTAAAGAGGGTGACACAATAAATTGCATGGAACTAATCCTCCTCGAGGCCCTCTATTATATGCATATTTCCATACAGAGTACATATACATAATTGTACACACTATCATAATAATAATAATTAAAAAAATAATACAACAAAAAAAGAAACAAAAAAGCAGCATTGGTAATAAGCTGTGTGTATATATGGACATAATAAACAAAAAACTGTATAAGAACATGCTCCAACTAGGTACACTGTGTATATACAGTACAAAAATAGTGAGACAACAAAGTGGAAGGTTTGAGAATTTATACTTTAAGTTGTAATGTATTCGTCAAGTTGAACAGGTTCCACTTTTCATCCATTGAATTAGATTATAATTAAATGCATTTATATTTGTACTTTCTCTAATTTCCTTTGGGATTCTGTTCCAAATTAGTGACCCTGAATATTGAAAACTTTTTTTAAAATTAGTTCTTTATTTGGTTTTGGAGTGGAGAAGTGGTTAGCTAAAATTGATCTTAAATTGGGAGAGTTGCCTTGTTTTCGAACATGAAATAGTTCCTTGAGATATAATGGGGCCATATTGTTTGAAACTTTGTGCACAAGTCTAGCCTTTCTCAAAAATATTTGTTCACTTACTGATAACATTTTAATATCATTCATTGCATTTGGGATGTTATCAGCATTATCTTGGATGCGACGGCAAGCGCTTTTTTGCAAGCAGAATAATTTGCAAATATTCTTGTCAGAAGTGTTTCCCTATATAACGTTACAGTAGTCTAGGTATGGTTATATATAGCTTTTGTAATATATTATTCTATGTTTAGTTGATAGATATGGTTTTATCTTGCTCAATAACCACAGACATGAATTGAATTTATGACATACAACTTGAATATGTTCATTCCATTGCAAAGTGTTGTCAATCATCACCCTAAGGATTTTGTCATGGGTAACCATTTGTAGACAAATTTCATTCAACTTAAGATTCTAACTGTTATTTTCCAATTTTGCTCTTTTTTGTTGGGTAGTAACCATTGATACTTTAGTCTTGTCTGTGTTTACTTTCATGCCATTTTCCTTACACCCTGAATCAATTCTAAAGTAAGGCTATCTGAATGTAATATGGTGCCTACAGTAGTATTTCCGAGGAGCTCTTCCAATCACTGGCAGAAAGAACAGAGAGAATCTTCTGATTGTCTATAAATTTTTGTACAAGCTGAGTCCCTTACAACATTGAAAAACGAGAAAATAATTCAAAAATAACAGCGGAGTGTTACATGCTTTTGTTTATAATTGTATTCTTTGGCAAAATATGGCACCAAACACAACTATATCTAATTCTCACTGATTCTGCGACCAAAATTACCTATCTTTAACTTATTCATTTCAAATTTTTAACCATTACATCAAGTTTGGATCTGGTTTTTGTGGAGATATAACTCTGAACAGTCCAGGGATAAAATGGGAGGGGGGAGGAGGGAGGGAACGGAGCCAACACACACACACACCTTAAAATAAGCACAAAACAACTGGAATATTTCCTAAAGAAATTTTGTTTTACAGTTAGATAGCAAAAAATTATGCCCTGTAAACACTTAAAATGCAGTAGCTTCCAAGAGCTTTGCCCCCAGGCCCCCCATCAGGGGTTCCAACACAGACCTATTTCCTATATGTTTACTACCCCCCCCCCCAAATTATATTTCTGGATCCACCCCTGCAGTTGGAACAATTCCTCTCCCAAACCTCCTCCTCAGTCAATCACATGACACATACTTAAAGTTTCAGAATACCTGGCATTACACGACACGTCACACCAAAAACAATTTTTGACTCCCAAATCCCCTGACACAGTGACCTGTTTCGAAAAACACTATTTTCAGTAATCTTGGAAGAAAAAGAAGAAGAAAAAAAAACAATTTCTTGACCACCTTGATATATGCCCATAACATGTACCGTAGTATGTACAAAAGGTAAACAGTCCTGCTTAGAGCTTATGTAAAAGTATCCTTGGGGCAGTTTATGCAGTTAATTGTCAGTCAATTAAAAGGTAAGAAGTTGTGAGATAAACAACCACCACTGCACATATTACTTGATTGGCTGACAATAAAGTGTTAATTGTGTTAAGTCCTTTGAAGACTGCTGAGGGGGAGCTCATTAGGCTAATTTGCATTAGTAAAGTACTGTACACAAAGTGGAACAACCCAATTCATCTTAAGTTATATAAATCAAAGAGATGTGTGTTGAAGAACAAAAGTTATTAAACATCACTGCCTTGAATGAGAATGTTTAAGCCATCTTTATTCAAGATTACTGGCAAAATCATGAACAGCGGCAACATTTCTTTGAAGTCGGATTTAACTCCATATATAAAATGTAAAATATTATTTTGGTAGTTGTAATAGTGTTCAAGTGTGATTAATTTTTTAAAGCAAAATGTCAAAACACAACTGTGATTCAGGCAATGATGAGCCATCAGCAAAGCATGCAAAGCCCAGCAGAACTAAATGTCGGAATTCTAGGCTAATGGGAGTTTGACTTTGTGAAGCACAGCAGCAATGGGGAGCATTTCATTATTTGCACATACTGCAAACACCATATCGACATTAGTCATTCTGAAGTGTGCAACATCAGTCGACATAGCAGCACCACCCATAAGTAACAGGACAAGCCAAAACATATTCAACACGCTGAATGGAACATTTAGGTTAGTTCTATTTATTAGTATTTGCTATCTCAATCTTGTTAAGGGCTATTGGTAATGCGAATAGGCTTAACAGGGTTGGTGGTTATGGGATAGCCATATTTCACTTAAAGTATGCAAGAAGTTAATAGTTATAAATTAATAACTTAAAAATCTGTAATTAAAATGTGCAGGTACAATCTGTTTTGCAGAAAAGATATTTATAAGAGCAAAAATAGGCAATTTGATATTGCATTTTACGTGCAATAGATCATGGCATTGAGATGGTATCGAGCTATTTGCATTGTAATTGTTGTGTTGCATAAAGACCAAGCAAGATGCAATAAGTGTTACATTTTTCATATACACAGAGCCTTGTATACAATGCATGTGGCAAACGTCTTGATGTCATGTAATGGGGGCTGCCATATTAGTCTTCTTCAAGTCAACCCGGTCCCATGGCTCACAGTCCTATTTTACACATACCTGTAACCCAATGGCTATCAAACTTTCCATATTGAAAGTACAGTTGTGGATGGTACTAAGAAAATTCCTAAACATACCTGAAATACATACTATGAAATTACTTATTTGCGTGTTTACATTTTACTTCTTTTCTGCTCTTCTTTCACCACATGTGGTTCTGTAAATATTACTCCACTGAAGTTTATATCTTCACATATAATCAATCCTTCGTTCTTAATATGCATCTAAAGATAATGAAAAGTACTTGACATTAGCTAATTATTCTAAATAAACCTTATAGGTATGCATACATGGGATATATATATATATATATATATATATATATATATATATATATATATATATATATTGAATTTGCTTGTAAGTATGAGAACTATTGTAGTTGTTGTATGTATTTCCACTAGCGTGTGAGAAGGCACTTCACCTAATGTCAGTGTGTAGTTCAAATTAAGAAAAAGAAAAATTTTAACAAACTTACAAACTAGTCAGGTAAGACATATGAGCAGTTGTGTGCTTTAGAAGAAGGAACTTTTATCAATTCTGTTGGATGTTACAATTGTCAATAATTGCAAATTTAAAACTAAGTATAGTGCAACATGCTTAGTGACAGTGAATATGACATGTATACATGTATCTATCCATGTGCTTTTTTAAATAGTGGTCAATATTCTGGTTTGTTGACTTGTGTCTGCTGGGTAAATATGCTGCAAAGATTCCTATCTTTTCAAACACGGAATTTTAATTTTATGTGAAATTAATAGTGCCATATGATCACTGGGCACTTTATTTCAATAACACATGTAAGTAGTAAAACAGAATTACTATAATGCAGTCTTAATTTATATTATGTTACATAAATAAACAGGTAAATTTGTTTTATATTGAAGACTTAATGTTATAAAAAGAATTTTTTTTTTTGTTTTATATTAAAAACACAACAACAGCAACTTCTACTACCACTACTATTTCACAAGCCAACTTCTCTACCAAACATCAAAATTCTATAACTACTGGTAATTTTGGTTTATAATATTAACTTTTTTTTATCTGCTATAAAGGGACATCTGAAAATAAATTGCAACAAAAATTATTATTGAGGTTTAGGAAGTTAGAAACCATAAGCCTGTGTGTTTAACATTCCCCAAAGTACTCGTTTTGCAATTAAAAATTCCAAGTTCTAGGGATGGGGGCCACAACATTTTATTGTTGGAGTCATCCCTGCTGTAACATACATTTCAGGATTTGTTTAAAAATTGCTGTAAGAAATGTACCCATCTGCATTTTTTACACTGCTACATTAGGGGGCCCCAGGGGGCCGAGTGGTCTAAGGCGCTCGCCTTAACCAAACAGATCACTGTCATCTCACCTCTGTCTGCGTGGGTTCTAGTCTCGGGTTCGGCCAATGTGGATATGTGAGAAAGCTTGCCAGTAGCTTCCCGTGGGTTGGTGGTTCTTCCCGGGTTTGCCTGGGTTCTTCCTCCACCAGATAAAACTGGCCGCCATGTATAGCCTGTCATGTGCTTAAAAATGGCATTAAACCCACAACAACAACAACAACAACAACACTACATTGATTGATATAAAACTTGCCCTTTTTTGTGTATCTTGAGATGGGATGTGTATGTGTGGCTCACCGCTACTAGGTCAATGTGACCTACTGGTTAGTACAGAAAGTAGTGACAAATCTCTCTTTGTCTCCAATTCTGATACATGTACCTTTTCACCTATTACTATAAAAGGACACTAAGAATGCATCTTAGAATTAAAGTGTTTAACACATTTCCAGGATTCTGAACACTACTTATATATGGTGTCTGTGTGCTAATTATAACACCTTTTAACCCATTTACTACCAAACATTCTGTGGTTAGTTGGCCATTCGAAGATACTGATTGATGTCACAGAAGTGGAGGTTATTTTGTGAGCTCCTGTCCACTAACAACTCTAGTTTGCTAGTTCAACTCTGGTTTTTACAAGTAAGACATGAAGATAGACTGGGGGAGGTGTAGCAGGTGCAATTGCACCCATAGTTTCAACAGATTCAATTTGTAAAAGATGGACAAAAATCTAAACAACACATATTTCTGGCACAACTAAGGAGTTTTAATTATCTAGTGTCCTTTGCGACCAGAATTCACTAATGATTTGAATATATTTGGTACCAAATTTTGTTTTAAGACTACCAAATGTTGTTTTCAGACTACTCAACTTTCAGGTTCTAAGGCCAAAAAAAAAATGTGTGTTTCTGGTCGGCTGAATGTCCCAGTTTCTCATTGCTGACCCTACCACTTTCTCCCCCCCCCCCCCACCAATATTTGTTTTTAATATAAAAAATCACCACATTGCCAAAATTAATTTGTGCATTTAATTGAGCCAGTTTTGCCCAGTACTTTGAAGCATTTGAAATCTTCTTTGATTTATATATAATTTAAAAAAAGAAAAAAAGAAAACCTACCTGCCTACAATAAATTTAAAACCAGTGCAATAGGAAACACATTTTTGTTTTGGTCTAAAGCCCACGGGACTACCAGCAGCATCTGATTTTTTATATTTTTGTATTGGGCAACCCACTGGCAGTTTGTACTCCCTTCTGATTTGAAATAAGAAAAGCCTCAAGGATGTAAAACAAAAGCACAAAACTTTGTCATTTCATTTATCAATGTATAATTTCCAACCCGATTATTGGTAGCGGGTCCCTAACACTGTCATCTCCTTTCTTCCATTCCATGCTAAGGATGCTGTATTTATGTGGCTTGGGAAAATGTATTGCACACATTGCCACAATGGACATCAAAATGGAATGTCTCTGATTAAATTGCATGTGTTGTTTTGTGTTTATTCCATTCCATGGACAGGAATGCATATTCATGGCGATGGAGCCTGTTTGGCAGTGGACATGGCATCTCTGCAATAGACATTGTTCTGAAAGCCATTAAATTGGATTGCTTCTCTTGTTTTGTGTTTATTCCGTTCCACGGACAGGAAGGCATATTCATCAAGATGGGGCCAAATCTACATGCATAAGCCTTCCTGGCATTGGAATGCAACAAACACAAAAGAACACAAGCAATTCACTCCAATGCTTATGTTGTTTCATGTTTATTCCATTCCACAGACAGGAAGGCATATTCATGTAGACGGGGACTGTTCAGTAGTGGAGACATCTTCTCTAGAATGGATATGTTGTGGAATGCCTTTCAGTGCATTGCCTGTGTTGTTTCATGTTTATTTCATTGCACCGACAGAAAGGCATATTCATGTTGATGGGGCCCAATCTACATGCATAAGCCTTCCTGACACTGGAATGCAACAAACACAAAACAAAAACAAGCAATGCACTATATTGCTTGTGTTTATTCATGTTTATTCCATTTCACGGACAGGAAGGCATATTCATGTAGATGGGGACCAATCTACATCCATAAGCCTTCCAGACATTGGAATGCAACAAACACAAAACAACACAAGCAATGCACTCCAATGCTTGTGTTGTTTTATGTTGATTCCATTCCACGGACAGGAAAGCATATTCATGTAGATGGGGCCCAATTTACATACATAAGCCTTCCTGATATTGGATTGCAACAAACAAAAAACAACACAAGCAATGCACTCCAATGTTTGTGTTGATTCATGTTTATTCCATTCCATGGACAGGAAGGCTTATTCATGTAGATGGGGCCCAATCTACATGGATAAGCCTTCCTGACATTGGAATGCAACAAACAAAAAACAACACAAGCAATGTACTCCAATGCTCGTGTTGTTTCATGCTTATTCCATTCCACGGACAGGAAGGCATATTCATGTAGATGGGGCCCAGTCTACATGCATAAGCCTTCCTGATGTTGGAATCCAACAAACACAAAACAACACAAGCAATCCACTCCAATGCTTATGATGTTTCATGTTTATTCCATTCCACGGACAGGAAGGCATATTCATGTAGATGGGGCCTGATCTACATGCATAAGCCTTGCTGACATTGGAATGCAACAAACACAAAACAACAAAGCAATGTACTCCAATGCTTGTGTTGTTTCATGTTGATTGCATTCCATGGACAGGAAGGCATATTCATGCAGATGGGGCCCAATCTACATGCATAAGCCTTCCTGACATTGGAATGCAACAAACACAAAAAAAAAACCCACAAGCAATGCACTCAAATGCTCGTGTTATGCATGTAGATTGGACCCCATCTACATGAATATGCCTTCCTGTCCGTGGAATGGAATAAACATGAAACCATAAGCATTCGAGTTAATTACTTGTGTTTTGCATTGGAGTGAATAGCTTCTCTTTTGTGTTGGTTGCATTCCAATTTCAGGAAGGCTTAAGCATGTAGATTGGGCCCAATCTACATGAATATGCCTTCCTGTCATTGGAATGGAATAAACATGACACCACACAAGCATTGGAGTACATTAACAAATTTTTTCTTCAGTGGCTTCCATGGGTAAATCAGCAGTGGAAAAACATTCACAAGGCGAAAGGCACCAACAGAGATGTACAAGCATTGGAGTGCATTCCTTGTGTTGTTTTGTGTTATTGGATTCCAATGTCAGGAAGGATTCTGCATGTAGATTGGGCCCCATCTACATGAATATGACTTCCTCTCCGTGGAATGGAATCAACATGAAACAACACAAGCATTGGAGTACATTTTTTTCAGTGATTTCCATGGGAAAATCGGCGGTGGAAAAGATGCAAAAGGTGAAAAGCACCAACAGAGATGTAAAATGTCTTCCAAAAAAATTCACTAGTAAATTACTTCTCAGTACAATATTGCTTCTATCTTGCTTTTGTGACAACATTTTTTCATCCTTTTCTGAATTTGTCCAAAGTGACACAGGACATTTACTTTCATTTAAGACAACAGAGATGTAAAATGGCTTGCAATAATTCGCTAGTAAATTACAGGTTAGTGCAATCTTACTTCCATCTTGCTTTTGTAACGACATTTTGTCATCATTTTCTGAATTTGTCTAAAGTGAAAAAGTATGTTTAGATTCATTTAATAAAACTAAAGATAGGCTGTACACCTTTCTTTACCTTTCCAATGTCAGGAAGGCTTAAAGATGTAGATTGGGCCCCATCTACATGAATATGCCTTACTGTCCACGGAATGGAATAAATATGAAACAACAAAAGTATTGGAGTTAATCGCTTGTGTTTTGTGTTTGTTGTAATCCAATTTCTGGAAGGCTTATGCATGTAGATTGGGCCCCATCTACATGAATATGCCTTCCTGTCTGTGGAATGGAATAAACATGAAACAACACATTCATTGGAGTAAATTAACCGGTTTTTTCTCGGTTCCCTCCATGGGGAAATGAGCAGTGTTTAAATATTCACAAGGTGAAACGCACCAACAGAGTTGTAAAATGACTTCCAATAATTCACTAGTAAATTACCAGTTAGTAAAATATTACTTCTATCTTGCTTTTGTAACGACATTTTGTCATCATTTTCTGAATTTGTCTAAAGTGACAAGGGACGTTTAGATTCATTAAATAAAACTAAAGATAGGCTGGACACCTTTCTTTACCTTTCCAATGTCAGTAAAGGCTTATGCATCTAGATTGCGCCCAATCTCCATGAATATTCCTTTCTCTCCATGGAATGGAATAAACATGAAACAATACAAGCCATTGCTTGTGTTGATTTTTGGTAGTTGCATTCCAATGTCCGGAAGGCTAATGCAATGTAGATTGGACCCAATGCCGTTCTGTCCATGGAATCGAATAAACATGAAACAACAAAAGCATTGGAGTACATTTTTTTTCAGTGACCTCTATGGGGAAATCAGTGGTCGAAAAACATGCACATAGAGAAAAGCACCAACAGAGATGTAAAATGGCTTCCAATAATTCAAGAGCTAATTACTGGTTAGTACAATATTGCTTCTATCTTGCTTTTGTGACGACATTTTGTCATTCTTTTCTGAATTTGTCCAAAGTGACACAGGACATTTACTTTCATTTAATAAAACTAAACATAGGCTGGACACCTTTCTTTACCTTTCCAATGTCAGGAAGGCTTATGCGTGTAGATGGGCCCAATCTCCATGAATATTCCTTCCTCTCCGTGGAATGGAATAAACATGAAACGACACAAGCATTGGAGTGCATTTCTTGTGTTGTTTTGTGTTGTTTGATTCCAATGTCAGGAAGGCTTCTGCATGTAAATTGGGCCCCATCTACATGAATATGCCTTCCTCTCCGCGGAATGGAATAAATGTGAAACAACAAAAGCAGTGGAGTACATTTTTTTTCAGTGACCTCTATGGGAAAATCGGCAGTGGAAAAAGATGCACAAGGTGAAAAGCACCAACAGAGATGTAAAATGGTTTCCAATAATTCACTAGCAAATTACCGGTTTGCACAATATTCCTTCTATCTTGCTTTTGTGAGGACATTTTGTCATCCTTTTCTGAATTTGTCCAAAGTTATACAGGACGTTTACTTTCATTTAATAAAACTAAACATAGGCTGGACACCTTTCTTTACCTTTCTAATGTCAGGAAGGCTTATGTATGTACACTGGGCAGAATCTCCATGAATACGCCTTTCTCTCTATGGAATGGAATAAACATGAAACAACACAGGCATTGGAGTGCATTGCTTGTGTTGTTTTCTCTTTCTTGAATTCCAATGTCAGGAAGGCTTCTGCATGTAGATTGGGATCCATCTACATGAATATGCCTTTGTGTCTGTTGAATTGTATCAACATGAAACAACGCAAGCATTGGAATACATTTTTTTTCTGTGACCTCCATGGGGAAATAAGCATTGGAAAGACATGCACAAGGTGAAAAGCACCAACAGAGATGTAAAATGGCTTCCAATAATTCACTAGGAAATTACCGCTGAGTACATTATTGCTTCCATCTTGCTTTTGTGACGAAAGTTTGTTCATCCTTTTCTGAATTTGTCCAAAGTGACGCAGGATGTTTACTTTTCATTTAACAAAACAAAACATAAACTGGACACCTTTCTTTACCTTTCCAATATCAGGAAGGCTTATGCATGTAGATTGGGCTCCATCTACATGAATATGCCTTCCTCTCCGTGGAATGTCATCAACATGAAAGAATACAAGCATTGGAGTGCATTGCTTGTGTTGTTTTGTATTGTTGGATTCCAATGTCAGGAATTCTTCTGCGTGTAGATTGGGCCCCATCTACGTAAATATGCCTTCCTGTCCGTGGAATGGAATAAACATGAAACAACAAAAGCATTGGAGTACATTTTTTTTCAGTGACCTCAATGGGGATATCGGCAGTGAAAAAAGATTCACAAGGTGAAAAGCACCAACAGAGATGTCAAATGGCTTCTAACAATTCACTAGCAAATTACCGGTTGGTACAATATTGCTTCTATCTCGCTTTTGTGAGGACTTTTTGTCATCCTTTACTGAATTTATCGAAAGTGAAACAGGACGTTTACTTTCATTTCATAAAACTAATGATAGGCCGATATCTTTTTTAACCTTTCCAATGTCAGGAAGGCTTATGCATGTAGATTGGGATCCATCTACATGAATATGCCTTCCTCTCCATGGAATGGAATAAACATGAAACAAGAAAAGCATTGCAGTGCAGTGCTTGTCTTGTTTTGTGTTTGTTGCATTCCAATGTTAGGAAGGCTTCTGCATGTAGACTGGGCCCCATGCCTCTCTGTCCGTGGAATGGAATAAACATGAAACAACAAAAGCATTGGAGTACATTTTTTTTCAGTGACCTCAATGGGGATATCGGCAGTGAAAAAAGATTCACAAGGTGAAAAGCACCAACAGAAATGTCAAATGGCTTCCAACAATTCACTAGCAAATTACCGGTTGGTACAATATTGCTTCTATCTCGCTTTTGTGTGGACATTTTGTTATCCTTTTCTGAATTTGTGCAAAGTGACACTGGACATTTACTTTCATTTAATAAAACTAATGATTTGCCGACATCTTTTTTTACCTTTCCAATGTCAGGAAGGCTTATGCATGTAGATTGGGATCCATCTACATGAATATGCCTTCCTCTCCATGGAATGGAATAAACATGAAATGGCACAAGCATTGGAGTGCATTGCTTATGTTGTTTTCTGTTTGTTGCATCCCAATGTCAGGAAGGCTTCTGCATGTTGATTGGGATACATCTACATGAATATGCCTTTCAGTCCGTGGAATGGAATAAACAAAAAAGAACAAAAGCATTGGAGTACATTGCTTGTGTTGTTTTGTGTTTTGTTGCATTCCAATGTGGGGAAGGCTTTTGCATGTAGATTGGGCCCCATCTACATGAATATGCCTTCCTGTCCGTGGAATGGACGAATCATGAAACAAGACAAGCTTTGGAGTACAATAACAGATTTTTTTTCCAGTGGCCTCCATGGGGAAATCAGCATTGGAAAAAGATGCACAAGGTGAAAAGCACCAACAGAGATGTAAAATGGCTTCCAACAATTCACTACCAAATTACCTGTTGGTACAATATTGCTTCTATCTTGCTTTTGTGAGGACATTTTGTCATCCTTTACTGAATTTATCGAAAGTGAAACAGGATGTTTACTTTCATTTCATAAAACTAATGATAGGCCGACATCTCTTTTTACCTTTCCAATGTCAGGAAGGCTTATGCATGTAGATTGGGATCCATCTACATGAATATGCCTTTCTCTCTGTGGAATGGAATAAAAATGAAACAAAACAAGCATTGGAGTGCATTCCTTGTGTTGTTTTGTGTTTGTTGCATTCCAATGTGGGGAACACGTTTGCATGTAGATTGGGCCCCATCTACATGAATATGCCTTCCTCTCCATGGAATGAAATAAACATGAAGCAACACAAGCATTGGAGTGCATTGCTTGTGTTGTTGGATTCCAATGTCAGGAAGGCTTCTGCAAGTAGATTGGGCCCCATCTACATGAATATGCCTTCCTCTCGTTGGAATGGAATAAACATGAAACAACAAAAGCATTGGAGTACATTTTTTTTCATTGACCTCCATGTGGAAATCAGCAGTGGAAAAGCATGTACAAGGTGAAAAGCACCAGCAGAGATGTAAAGTGACTTCCGATAATTCACTAGCAAATTACCGCTTAGTACAATGTTGCTTCAATCTTGCTTTTGTGACAACATTTTGTCATCCTTTTCTGAATTTGTCCAAAGTGACACAGTACGTTTACTTTCATTGAAGGTAACTAAAGATAGGATAGACACCTTTCTTTACCTTTCCAATGCCAGGAAGGCTTATGCATGTAGATTGGGATCCATCTACATGAATATGCCTTCCTCTCCGTGGAATGGAATAAAAATGAAACAACACAAGCATTGGAGTGCATTCCTTGTGTTGTTTTGTGTTTGTTGAATTCCAATATGGGGAATGCGTTTGCATTTAGATTGGGCCCCATCTACATGAATATGCCTTCCTCTCCATGGAATGGAATCAACATGAAACAACAAAAGCATTGGAGTGAATTGCTTGTGTTGTTTTGAGTTGTTGGATTACAATGTCAGGAAGGCTTTTACAGGTAAATTGGGCCCCATCTACATGAATATGCCTTCGTGTAAATGGAATGAAATAAACATGAAACAACAAAAGCATTGGAGTACATTTTTCTTCAGTGACCTCCATGGGGAAATCGGAAGTGGAAAAACATGCAGAAGGTGAAAAGCACCATCAGAGATGTAAAATGGTTTCCAATAATTCACCAGCAAATTACCAGTTAGTGCAATATTGCTTCTATCTTGCTCTTGTGTTGACATTTTGTTATCCTTTTCTGAATTTGTGCAAAGTGACACTGGACGTTTACTTTCATTTAATAAAACTAATGATTTGCCAACATCTTTTTTTACCTTTCCAATGTCAGGAAGGCTTATGCATGTAGATTGGGATCCATCTACATGAATATGCCTTCCTCTCCATAGAATGGAATAAACATGAAACGACACAAGAATCAAGTGCATTGCTTGTGTTGTTTTCTGTTTGTTGCATTCCAATGTCAGGAAGGCTTCTGCATGTAGATTGGGATCCATCTACATGAATATGCCTTTCTGTCCACGCAATAGAATAAACATAAAAGAACAAAAGCATTGGAGTACATTGCTTGTGTTATTTTGTGTTTTGTTGCATTCCAATGTGGGGAAGGCTTTTGCATGTAGATTGGGCCCCATCTACATGAATATGCAATCCTGTCCGTGGAATGGACAAATCATGAAACAAGACACGCTTTGGAGTACAATAACAAATTTTTTTTCCAGTGGCCTCAATGGGAAAATCAGCATTGGAAAAAGATGCACAAGGTGAAAAGCACCAACAGAGATGTAAAATGGCTTCCAATAATTCACTAGCAAATGACTGGTTAGTACAATATTGCTTCTATCTTGCTTTTGTGAGGACATTTTGATATCCTTTTCTTAATTTGTCCAAAGTGACAGAGGACGTTTACTTTCATTTAATAAAACTAACAATAGTCTGACACCTTTCTTTACTTTTGCAATGTCAGGAAGGCTTATGTATGTAGATTGGGCCCAATCTCCGTGAATATGCCTTCCTCTTCATAGAATGAAATAAACATGAAACAACACAACCATTGGGGTA
Organism: Margaritifera margaritifera; assembly: GCA_029931535.1. NCBI lineage: Eukaryota > Metazoa > Mollusca > Bivalvia > Unionida > Margaritiferidae > Margaritifera > Margaritifera margaritifera. The sequence goes on along the minus strand of JAQPZY010000853.1, from coordinate 520,072 downwards.
TAAGAACAAATTTTTTCCATGGGCTCCATGGGGAAATCTGAAGTGGAAAAAGATGCAGAAGGTGAAAAGCATGAACACAGATGTAAAATGGCTTCCAATAATTCACTAGTAAATTACCGGTTAGTACAATATTGCTTTTACCTTGCTTTTGTGAGGACATTTTGTTATACTTTTCTGATTTTGTCCAAAGTGATACTGAACGTTTACTTTCTTTTAATAAAACTAAACATATGCTGGACACCTTTCTTTACCTTTCCAGTGTTGGGAAGGCTTATGCATGTAGATTGGACCCCATCTACATGAATATGCCTTCCTCTCCGTGGAATGGAATAAACATGAAACAACACAAGCATTGGAGTGCATTGCTTGTGTAGTCTTGTGTTGTTGGATTCCAATGTCAGGAAAGCTTCTGCATGTAGATTGGGCCCCATCTACATGAATATGCCTTCCTGTCCATTGAATTGAATAAACATGAAACAACAAAAGCATTGGAGTACATTTTTTTCAGTGACCTCCATGGGGAAATCGGCAGTGGAAAAACATGCACAAGATGAAAAGCACCAACAGATATGTAAAATGGTTTCCAATAATTCACTAGCAAATTACTTGTTTGTACAATATTGCTTCTATCTTGCTTTTGTGTAGACATTTTGTTATCCTTTTCTGAATTTGTCCAAAGTGACAGAGGACGTTTACTTTTGTTTAATAAATCTAATGATTGTCCGACATCTTTTTTTACCTTTCCAATGTCAGGAAGGCTTATGCATGTCGATTGGAATCCATCTACATGAAGATGCCTTCCTCTCCGTGGAATGGAATAAACATGAAACAAGAAAAGCATTGGAGTGCTTCGCTTGTGTTGTTTTGTGTTTGTTGCATTCTGATATCATGAAGGCTTTTGCATATAGATTGGGCCCCATCTACATGAATATGCCTTTCTGTCCATGGAATGGAATAAACATGAAACAACACAAGCATTGGAGTACAATAACAGATTTCTTTTCCAGTGGCCTCCATGAGGAAATCAGCAGTGGAAAAAGATCCACAGGGTGGAAGGCACAAACAGAGATGTAAAATGGCTTCCAATAAGTCACTAGTAAATTATTGCTTAGTACAATATTGCTTCTACTTTGCTTTTGTGACGACATTTTGTCATCCTTTTCTGAATTTGTCGAAAGTGATACGGGATGTTTAGTTTCATTTAAAACAACTTAAGATAGGCTGGACACCTTTCTTTACCTTTCCAGTGTTGGGAAGGCTTATGCATGTAGATTGGACCCCATCTACATGAATATGCCTTCCTCTCCGTGGAATGGAATTAACATGAAACAACACAAGCATTGGAGTGCATATTCTTGTGTAGTTTTGTGTTGTTGGATTCCCATGTCAGGAAGGCTTCTGCATGTAGATTGGGCCCCATCTACATGAATTTGCCTTCCTGTCCGTGGAATTGAATAAACATGAAACAACAAAAGCATTGGAGTACATTTTTTTCAATGACCTCCATTAGGAAATCGTCACTGGAAAAACATGCACAAGGTGAAATGCACCAACAGAGATGTAAAATGGTTTATAATAATTCACTAGCAAATTACTTGTTTGTACAATATTGCTTCTATCTTGCTTTTGTGTGGACATTTTGTTATCCTTTTCTGAATTTGTCCAAAGTGACAGAGGACGTTTACTTTTGTTTAATAAATCTAATGATTGACCAACATCTTTTGTTACCTTTCCAATGTCAGGAAGGCTTATGCATGTAGATTGGAATCCATCTACATGAATATGCCTTACTCTCCGTAGAATGGAATAAACATGAAACAACAAAAGCATTGGAGTGCATTGATTGTGTTGTTTTGTGTTTCTTGCATTCCAGTATCAGGAAGGCTTTTGCATGTAGATTGAGTTCCATCTACATGAATATGCCTTCCTGTCTATGGAATGGAATAAATCATGAAACAACACAAGCATTGGAGTGCATTGCTTATGTTGTTTTCTGTTTGTTGCATTCCAATGTTGTGAAGGCTTGTGCATTTAGATTGGGATACATCTTCATGAATATGCCTTTCTATCCGTGTAATGGAATAAACATCAAACAACACAAGCATTCGAGAACATTTTTTGTTTGTGACCTACTTGGGGAAATCTGCAGTGGAAACACCTGCACAAGGCGAAAAGCACCAACAGAGATGTCAAATGGCTTCCAATAATTCACTAGCAAATTACTGCTTAGTACAATATTGCTTGTATCTTTCTTTTGTGTGGACATTTTGTCGTCCTTTTCTGAATTTGTCCAAAGTGACACATGACGTTTACTTTAATTTAATAAAACTAAAGATAGGCTGGACACCTTTCTTTACCTTTCCAATGTCAGGAAGGCTTATGCATGTGGATTGGACCCAATCTACATGAATATGCCTTCCTCTCAAATTTTTAAATAAAAGCATGTATCATATTTTAAAATGGACTCTCCTAGGAGAGTTTAACAGCCAGGTTTAATTTCTTGTAATTTCCAGATTTGTATGAGGACTAAAAACTAATTACAGTTTATTTCAAGCGTTTATCTTAGTTAATAAATTTACCATTCAAATTTAAGTTTTGTGCATTGTCGACAGTCGACCATTTTGAATTTCATAGTGTTTTCAATACAATGGTGTCAGATAAAATGTATTCGCATGCATCAAATTCACTGAGACTTTGCAGCAGTATTTCAGACACATTTATTTGTATTTTTTTCCATTCAGCTGAAATTTTTTGTCTCCATCAGGAGGAATATTGTAAAAGTTTAAATTGTTATCCTGAGTTTATTATTCAAGGTAGATACATGAAATTTCGACTTTAAAAATAGAACTATGCAATTAAAAATTAAAAATTTTAAATATTTTGAAAATTTTAAATTAACTTTTCAAATAAAATTAACATTTTAACATTTTAGTGTGTCCTCCATCATTCGTTTGAAGATAAAAACTGCAGTGGGCTCTAACATCTTGACTGAGAATTTTCTGCTTCAGCTTTTTTCCTTCTCTTGTTCTTATTCCCGGAAACATAGTTTTTGCTAAAAGTTGCAGAACTGCACTGTTTGAAATCAGGTTTCTCACATCTGTTGTCTTGATTGCCATGACGATGGATGATATCATTCCACATTTCAACATTTTTATTCATACAGATCGCATGTGTCCCCTCATGCTGATTCACTTCTGTCTCTTTCAGGGTCAGTCTTGCTTTGGATGATCGCCAAAGAATTCTAGCAGACCCAGGTGTGCCATTACAGTCTGGTGCCACAACTGACTGGAGAAGCCTACCTGTCGGCTTCGTCACTGCCATGAGAGAGAACTTGTCTGCATCCATTCTTTTGGTCACTTGAGCAGATGCAGCACTGGAACTTGGTAGAGTATCATCAGTCAGAAATCTCACCCCTTTGTAATGTGGAATATTTCCTGGTTTAAAAAAAGTTTTCTTCTTCTTGGTGTACCCTTTCATGGTTTCAGTTTAAATAACTGCATATAAAAGTACAAGAATTATCCTCTCTCCCCCTTATATAACTGGAAAAAGGTGTGCTGCCCTGGTATCATAGAACTCCAACAACTCTTCAGTACTATTGGAAGCGCAACATTTAAGAGCTCCTCCCCTTCAGGGGTGAAAATGACATCACTACCTTAGTTACTACCCCTAACTAGCGTATTCCGATGCTACCAGATTTCAGGTGCTACCTATTATTGACAGGCCCTGGTTTAATTACTTCACAACTGAAAAGGAAAACCATTGATGTTTGTGATAAAGGAATGGAGACATGTTGCAAAAGAACAAAATTTGTCAATTTGAGTTTTGAAATTTTCATGAAAATTTAATTTAAATTCAAATTTTTAAATGAAAACATGTATCATATTTTAAAATTGACTCTCCTAGGAGAGTTTAACAGCCAGGTTTAATTTCTAGTAATTTCCAGATTTGTATGAGGACTAAAAACTAATTACAGTTTATTTCAAGTGTTTATCTGAATTAATAAATTTACCATTCAGCGTTAAGTTTTGTGCATTGTCGACAATAGGCCATTTTGAATTTCATAGTGTTTGTAATACAATGGTGTCAGATAAAATTTATATGCATGCATCAAATTCATTGAAACTTTGCAGCAGTACTTCAGACAGATTTATTTTAGTTTTTTTCCATTCAGGTAAAAATTTCTGACCCTGTCATTAGGAATGTTGTAAAAGTTTAAATTGTTATCCTGAGTTTATTATTCAAGGTAGATGCATGAAATTTTGACATTTTGTGTATATTGACCTTAAAAATAGAACGATGCAATTAAACATTTAAAAAATTTGTAAAAAATATTTTTAAAAATTGTAATTAACTTTTTAATTAAAATTAAAATTTAAAAAAAATGCATATGTATAGAGCCTATGGCGTTGATAATCATTACTATCACCATGTATGTATTTCTTTAAAAAAATCTGTTATTGTACTCCAGTGCTTGTCTTTCATGATTATTCCATTCCACAGACAGGAAGGCATATTCATGTAGATGGGGCACAAGCCTTCCTGACATTGGAATGCAACAAACACAAAACAACACAAGCAATGTACAACAATGCTTATGTTGTTGTTTCACGTTTATTTTATTGCATGGAGAAGAAGGAATATTCATGTAGACATGCATGAGCCTTCCTGACATTGCAAAGGTAAAGAAAGGTGTCGGCCTATCATTAGTTTTATTAATTGAAAATAAACGTCCTGTGTCACTTTGGACAAATTCAGAAAAGGATGACAAAATGTCCTCACAAAAGCAAGATAGAAGCAATATGGTACTAACCGATAATTTGATAGTAATTTAATGGAAGCCATTTTACATCTCTGTTGGTTCTTTTCACCTTGTGGATCTTTTTCCACTGCTGATTTCCCCATGGAGGCCACTGGCAAAAAAATCTGTTATTGTACTCCAATGCTTGTGTTGTTTCATGATTATTCCATTCCACGGACAGGAAGGCATATTCATGTAGATGGGGCCCAAGCTACATGCAAAAGCCTTCCTGACATTGGAATGCAACAAACACAAAACAACACAAGCAATGTACTCCAATACTTTTGTTGTTTCATGTTTATTTCATTCCACGGACAGGAAGGCATATTCATGTAGATAGATCCCAATCTACATGCATTAGCCTTCCAGACATTGGAAAGGTAAAGAAAGGTGTTGACCTATCATTAGTTTTATTAAATGAAAATAAACGTCCCGTGTCACTTTGGACAAATTCAGAAAAAAATGACAAAATGTCCTCACAAAAGCAAGATAGAAGCAATATTGTACTAACCTGTAATTTACTAGTGAATTATTTGAAGCCATTTTACATCTCTGTTGTTGCTTTTCACCTTGTGCAACATTTTCTCTTGCTGATTTCCCCCTGGAGGTAACTGGAAAAAAAATCGGTTATTATACTCCAATGCTTGCCTTGTTTCATGATTATTCAATTCCACGGACAGGAAGGCATATTCATGTAGATGGGGCCCAATCTACATGCATAAGCCTTAATGACATTGGATGGCAACAAATTGAAAACAACACAATCAATGCACTGAATTCTTGTGTTGTTTCATGTTTATTCCATTCCACGGAGAGGAAGGCATATTCATGTAGGTTGGGCCCAATCTACATGCATAAGCCTTCCTGACATTGGAAAGGAAAAGAAAGGTGCCCAGCGTATCTTTAGTTTTATTAAATGAAAGTAAACATCCTGCGTCACTTTGGACAAATTAGGAAAAATGACAAACTGTCGTCAAAAAAACAACTTAGAAGGAATATTGTACAAAGATGTAATTTACCAGTGAATTATTGGAAGCCATTTTAGATCTAAGATGGTGCTTTTCACTTTGTGCATGTTTTTCCACTGCTGATTTCACCATGGCGGTTACTGAAAAAAAATGTACTCAAATGCTTTTGTTGTTTCATGTTTATTCCATTCCATGGACAGAAAGGGATATTCATGTAGATGGGGCCCAATCTACATGCATAAGCCTTCCTGACATTGGAAAGGTAAAGAAAGGTGTCGGCCTATCATTAGTTTTATTAAATGAAAGTAAACGTCCTGTGTCACTTTGGACAAATTCAGAAAAGGATGACAAAATGTCCTCACAAAAGCAAGATAGAAGCAATATTGTACTAAGCGGTAATTTACTAGTGACTTATTGGAAGCCATTTTACATCTCTGTTGGTTCATTTCACCTTCTGCATGTTTTTCCACTGCTGATTTCCCCATGGAGGTCACTGAAAAAAAATATACTCCAATGTTTTTGTTGTTTCATGTTTATTCCATTCCACAGACAGAAAGGCATATTCATGTAGATTGGGCCCAATCTACATGCATAAGCCTTCCTGACATTGGAATGCAACAAACAGAAAACAACACAAGCAAAGCACTCCAATGCTTTGTGTTGTTTCATGTTTATTCCATGCCATGGAGAGGAAGGCATATTCATGTAGATTGGGCCCAATCTACATGCATATTCCTTTATGACATTGGAAAGGTAAAGAAAGGTTTCCAGCCTATCTTTGGTTTTATTTAATGAAAGTAAACGTCCTGTGTCACTTTGGACAAATTCTGAAAAGGATGAGAAAATGTCGTTACAAAAGAAAGATAGAAGCAATATTGTAATACGCGGTAATTTACTAGTGAATTATTGGAAGCGATTTTACATCTGTTTTTGCTTTTCACGTTGTGCAACATTTTCTGCTGCAGATGTCGCCATGGAGGCCACTGGAAAAACATCTGTTATTGTACTCCAATGCATGTCTTGTTTCATGATTATTCCATTCCACCAACAGAAAGGCATATTCATGTAGATGGGGCCCAATCTACATGCATAAGCCTTCCTGACCATGGAATGCAACAAACAGAAAACAACACAAGCAAAGCACTCCAATGCTTTGTGTTGTTTCATGTTTATTCCATGCCACGGAGAGGAAGGCATATTCATGTAGATAGGGCCCAATCTACATGCGTAAGCCTTCCTGACACTGGAAAGGTAAAGAAAGGTGTCCAGTCTATCTTTAGTGTTATTAAATGATAGTAAATGTCCTGTGTCACTATGGACAAATTCAGAATAGGATGACAAAATGTCCTGACAAAAGTAAGATAGAAGCAATATTGTACTAGGTAGTAATTTACTAGTGACTTATTGGAAGCCATTTTACATCTCTGTTGTTGCTTTTCACCTTGTGCAACATTTTCCACTGCGGACTTCCCCATTGAGGCAACTGGAAAAAAAATCTGTCATTGTACTCCAATGCTTGTCTTGTTTCATCATTATTCCATTCCACGGACAGGAAGGCATATTCATGTAGATGGGGCCCAATCTACATGCAAAAGCCTTCCTGACATTGGAATAGATGCAAAAGCCTTCCTGACATTGGAATGCAACAAACAAAAAACAACACAAGCAATGTACTCCAACACTTTATTTTCATGATTATTCCATTCCACGGAGAGGATGGCATATTCATGTAGATGGGGCCCAATCTACATGCATAAGCCTTCCTGACATTGGATGGCAACAAACAGAAAACAACACAATCAATTCACTGAATTCTTTTGTTGTTTCATGTTTATTCCATTCCACGGAGAGGAAGGCATATTCATGTAGATTGGGCCCAATCTACATGCATAAGCCTTCCTGACATTGGAAAAGTAAAGAAAGGTGTTCAGCCTATCTTTACTTTTATTAAATGAAAGTAAACATCCTGTGTCACTTTGGAAAAATTCAGAAAAGGATAACAAAATGTCGTCACAAAAGCAACATAGAAGGAATATTGTACAAAGCGGTAATTTACTAGTGAATTCTTGGAAGGCATTTTACATCTCTTTTGGTGCTTTTCACCTTGTGCATGTTTTTCCACTGCTGATTTCCCCATGGATGTTACTGAAAAAATATGCACTCCAATGCTTTTGTTGTTTCATGTTTATTCCATTCCACCAACAGAAAGGCATATTCATGTAGATGGGGCCCAATCTACATGCATAAGCCTTCCTGACATTAGAATGCAACAAACAGAAAACAACACAAGCAAAGCACTCCAATGCTTGTGCTGTTTCATGTTAATTCCATTCCATGGAGAGGAAGGCATATTCATGTAGATTGGGCCCAATCTACACGCATAAGCCTTTCTGACATTGGAAAGGTAAAGAAAGGTGTCCAGCCTATCTTTAGTTTTATTAAATGTAAGTAAATGTCCTGTGTCACTTTGGACAAATTCAGAAAAGGATGACAAAATGTCCTAACAAAAGCAAGATAGAAACAATATTGTACTAACCAGTAATTTACTATTGAATTATTGGAAGCCATTTTCCATCTCTGTTATTGCTTTTCACCTTGTGAAACTTTTTCCACTGGATTTCCCCATGGAGGCCACTGGAAAAGAAATCTGTTATTGTACTCCAATGCTTGACTCATTTCATGATTATTCCACTGCACGGACTGGAAGGCATATTCATGTAGATGGGGCCAATCTACATGCAAAAGCCTTCCTGACATTGGAATGCAACAAACACTAAACAACACAAGCAATGTACTCCAATGCTTTTGTTTCATGATTATTCCATTCCACGGACAGGAAAGCATATTCATGTCAATGGGGCCCAATCTACATGCATCAGCCTTCCTGACATTGCAATGCAACAAAGAGAAAACAACACAAGCAATGCACTCCAATGCTTGTGTTGTTTCATGTTTATTCCATTCCACGGAGAGGAAGGCATATTCATGTAGATTGGGCCCAATCTACATGCATAAGCCTTCCTGACATTGGAAAGGTAAAGAAAGGTGTCCAGCCTATCTTTAGTTTTATTAAATGAAAGTAAACGTCCTGTGTCACTTTGGACAAATTCAGAAAAGGATGAGAAAATGTTGTCACAAAAGCAAGATAGAAGGAATTGTATTAACCGGTAAATTTGAAAGTGAATTATTGGAAGCCATTTGACATCTCTGTTTATGCTTTTTGCATCTTTTTCCACTGATCATTCCCCATTGGATGCCACTGGAAAAAAATCTGTTATTGTACTCCAATGCTTGTCTTGTTTCATGATTATTTCATTCCACGGACAGGAAGGCATATTCATGTTGATGGGGCCCAATCTACATGCATAAACTTTCATGACATTGGAATGCAACAAACAGAAAACAACACAAGCAATGTACTCCAATGCTTGTGTTATTTCATGTGTATTCCATTCCTCGGAGAGGAAGGCATTTTCATGTAGATTGGTCCCAATCTACATGCATAAGCCTTCATGAGATTGTAAAGGTAAAGAAAGGTGTCCAGCCTATCTTTAGTTTTATTAAATGGAAGTAAACATCCTTTGTCACTTTGGACAAATTCAGAAAAGGATGACAAATTGTCCTCACAAAAGCAAGATAGAAGCAATATTGTACTAGGCAGTAATTTACTAGTGAATTATTGGAAGCCATTTTACATCTTTGTTGGTGCTTTTCACCTTTTGCATCTTTTTCCACTGCTGATTTCCCCATGGAGGTCACTGAAAAAAAATGTACTCCAATGCTTTTGTTGTTTCATGTTTATTCCATTCCATAGACAGAAAGGCATATTCATGTAGATGGGGCCCAATCTACATGCATAAGCCTTCCTGACAGTCGAATGCAACAAACAGAAAACAACACAAGCAATGTACTCCAATGCTTAAGTTTCATGATTATTCCATTCCACGGAGAGGAAGGCATATTCATTTAGATTGGGCCCAATCTACATGCATAAGCCTTTCTGACATTGGAAAGGTAAAGAAAGGTGAACAGCCTATCTTAAGTTTTATTAAATGAAAGTAAACGTCCTGTGTCACTTTGAACAAATTCAGAAAAGGATGACAAAATTTCCTCACAAAAGCAAGATAGAAGCAATATTGTACTAAGCGGTAATTTGCTACTGAATTATTGGAAGCCATTTTACATCTCTGTTGTTGCTTTTCACCTTGTGCAACTTTTTCCACTGCGGATTTCCACATGGAGGCCGCTGGAAAAAAAATCAGTTATTGGACTTCAATGCTTGTCTTGTTTCATAATTATTCCATTCCACGGACAGGAAGGCATATTCATGTAGATGGGGCCCAATCTACATGCAAAAGCCTTCATAACATTGCAATGCAACAAACACAAAACAACACAAGCAATGTACTCCAATGCTTTTGTCGTTTCATGTTTATTCCATTCCAGGAAGAGGAAGGCATATTCATTTAGATGGATCCCAATCTACATGCATATGCCTTCCTGACATTGTAAAGGTAAAGAAAGGTGTCGGCCTATCATTAGTTTTATTAAATGAAAGTAAACTTCCTGTGCCACTTTGGAGAAATTCAGAAAAGGATAACAAAATGTCCTCACAAAAGCAAGATAGAAGCAATATTGTATAAGGTGACTGACTGACTGAAATAATGAATGAAAGAATGTAGCATTGAATGAATGAATAAATAAATGAGTGAATGTATTATGTAAGATAAAGCTGTCATACCAACATGGTCAAATCAAATAAAGACCAATCTCTCTTTCTTCCATCTGTCCTCCTTACTAAACACAAACAATCATCAATGCATAAATCCAGCCAGCCAGCCAGCTATCAATCAATAAACTAATCCCATTTTACCCATGCAACCATCAAACCAGCTATTTCACGCTAATATACATTTCTATATGGATGTGGGTGGGTGGGTGTGCAGGGCATATTATTATACCTGTAATTATTCCATATCACAATTTCAACTGTAGCATACAGTTTGGAAATTCACCATGTCCAAAACAATTCCCATATCCTTTGCAGTACTGCCTATCATTGTTGATACGATGGGGTTCCAGGCTGAGGTGGTCCACATTAACACACAAACTATTGTTGCATAAATGCGATGCAGCTAACTCTTTTGGAATGTTCAGACTTCTCATCTTTATCATTAATGCCAGTTTGCGGACATGTTTCTTTTTCCAAACGTTAGTCTCAGGGTCCCTATATGACAATAGCCCATATAACCTATTTGATGTTACATTTCCTGTCCAGAGTATGCAAGTACTGTTAGGTGCAAGCGCAGAATTGAACAAGATTTTCTCAGACAAAGTTTCAAAAATACATACATGCTGATAATAATGAGTATCAACTCCACAGGTATATATATATTGCATTAAAAAAAAAATTTAAACTTTTAATTGTATTTTTAAAATTCATTTAAAATTTTTAAAATATTATAAATTTTGAATTTTTCATTTCATAGTTCTATTTTTACAGTCAATACACACAAAATGTCCAAATTTCATGCGTCTACTTTTAATAATGAACTTAGGATAACAATGTAAACTTTTATAACTTTCCCACTGACAGGGTCAGAAAATGTAATTACTGAAGATATTTTCAATGAATCTTTGTCCAAATATATATCACGACTAACCGGTGTGTCACATACCATTGCCACTCACTCTCCCTCAAAGTTAAGGTAATTATACGACTTGTACACTTGTCTGGAGTAAAACTTTTGAATCACTGAAAATATTATAATGAAACTTGATCCAATAATATATCATATGTTGATGGTACGTCCCGTATCATACCAAGGTCACATCAAGGTGAAGGTAGGTCACAACAAGGGAAAGTGTAACTATGACTTGCATCCTAGTCCAGAGTATAACTTTTGAACTACTCTAGATATTTTAATGAAACTTCAACCAGTTGTATGTCGTGATTAGACTGTGTCACATACCATACCTACGATCCTCTCTCAAGGTCAAGGTCATGCTAAGGAAAATTAAAATCAGTGATCTCTATCCACATACGTGTACAACTATTAGAACTAATGAAAATAATTTAATGTAATTTTTGCCAATGATATATCTTGATATCACACTTTATCGTGTATTAACAGTAATACCCCTGCCTTCAAGGTCAAGGTTGCAACAAGGGATAATGTAAGCCAAGGGCCTGCTTCCTTGTCTAGGCTGTCCCTTTTTAACCTCAAAAGATATTTTGATGAAACGTGACCCAGGTCCACACCTTATCATACAACAATGACAATGACACATTATTTATTATACTCCGGTTGCAATACGCAACATATGAGGTAAAATATTAGTATCTCGCTTTGCATGTGTGTACATCAGCCATGGACGATATAATTGTGTTTCACGGTAGTTGTAATTTAACTCAGATTGACAGCAATATCACAGTCAATACTCTAATGGAATACGAACAAGTTTAAACTTAAATATATGCATGTTGACATAATTGGAAAGACAGGATATAAATTACGATAAATGGAACACAAATTAATCTGTAATAAACTCATTACTTTACAATGATGAACCTATGGTACTTTTCTCTTCCCGACAAAAATTTATAAAAAAAAAAAAAAAAAAAAAAAAAAGAAAATTTCAAAAAAAATGGAAAGAACAACAAATCACTTATCATGCAACAGAAAATCCCTGGCTCAAAGGCTGAGGTCAGTTGTAGGGGAAATGTCACGAGACGGGCGTATGCCGTTAGCGGTAGTGATGTTATCTTTACGGGTCTTACACAGTGTGCATGTTTCTCGGCTGCAGTCATCAGACCATATATTGTACTCGTTAAAAAGAACAATTTTCAACATTAATTTTATTACGCATATCTTGGTACATATATCTTTACAGGCGCGTCAATAAATATCGGGGGGGGGGGGGCAGGGGAGACATAAACAAGTAGGCAAGGGGTATGTGGAATGGAACCTTTAGTAGGGGCCAGCATTTTAAGAGAGCGTGCGGATTCCCGCAAACGTCTACAAGAAGATAAAAAGACACTATATAATTACTGAGAACATTTTAAGTTTTATTATTTAACTTTATCGAGAAAAACAACACTATTTTTTATGTAGAGTTTATGCTTCGTCAAAGACAATATCCATTTAAACTGACGTTAAATATGGGGTGAAAAATCAGAACATAATTTTATCGGTGTTGCCGGATCTATCTTCTTCCGTCAACAACATTTGAGGTAAGGACGCTTTTGCTTTTTTAATGTTGAATGTTCAAGAGTAACTTTGACGACTGGTTCCTCGGAAGACGAAAACAAACCTTGGATGAATAGTGTTACTTTCATTTTATATTGAACACTTTTGTCTCTAACTTGCATGAACAATACCTGGAGACATATGTAGATGAACTAATTAGATTTTTACGCCATTACAGCAGTGTCTTTCCATTTTTAAATAATATTGTTCTTGTTTACATTTGAGATGTAGACTTTTTGTAATGAAAATCTTGTTATCACAATTAGAAAACAACACTTGATAAAGACAAAATGAAATTTGGTTGGGATGTTTGTATGCATACATAAATGACCTGATCAGATTTTCGTGCCATGTTGTTGTTCTTGAAATAAAATTTCTTCCGTTATATGTCCTAGCACTTTAAGGATATTTTAGGTATTATGACTTTTTAATTAATAGTTTATTTTAATTGTTACTTTGTTGCAGTATGGACAGATAGGGGCAAAATACTATAACAGTAACACTACTGTATAGAACTAAGTAACATAAAATATTTTGTGCCTGAAGAAGCATACAGTAAATGCAAACTAGCCGCACAAATTTATCGGCATTTGTGTGTTTTTTTCTTTTATTTTAACTCTCTCTCTCTCTCTCTCTCTCTCTCTCTCTCTCTATATATATATATATATATATATATATATATATATATATATATATATATATATATATATATAGTTCAATACTACTTCAACTTTGCTTTAATTATTATCAAAAGGTATGTGCATGACACGTACAGCATATGCAATCATATATAGCGACATGCTATAGATCTTTGTTTAAATGTAATGAATCCACTGGAACTAACTACATTAAAAAAATGACAGTTCTCTGCAAACAATATCTAAAATTATAACATGACACTTTGCAGATCCGACTAAATAAAGCACAATATTACTAAAAATTGGATGAAAATTATTCAGTTCCTTTAGATATTTAAAATGTTTAAACTTACATTCCTTATTACAATGCCAAGACCATCGTGTCCGTTCCCACTTGAAATTATAGGATTCCCTATTGTTGCCTTTGTAAAATAGTATTTATCTGTGTGATGTGACCAAAATTTGAAATAATAAAATAAAAATAGAATGGGGGGGGGGGGGGGGCCTACGTGCATTAATCTTGGAGGCAAAAAGGTATCTAAAAGATAAATCCTAAGTTTATGGCAAGCCATCTGGGCCTTAACGCGGAAACGTTTCGCCATCTCAAGACTCGATTACGAGAACTCGAGACAGCCAATCAGAAGATACTTGTCAATAACGTGATCTTTGTACTTCACGTAATCGAGCACTAACGCTTTGCAATCACGGGATTGATTACGCCAATTCGATAGAGCCAGTCAGAGGATACTTTTTTAACGATATTATCTATGTAATGCTCGAGATCAAGCTCTCCACTACACGTAACCAATTTCTATATTTCGCGGAATCGCAACTTCCAATTCGCGTAATCGAATTATCTGGCAAGCCAACTAGGCCATAACGTGAAAACATGTTGCGTTCTCCAAGCTGAAATGCACGTATTGAGCTCTAGAGAAAAAAAATTGGAAAAATTGTTTGAATCACATGATCACATATTCGAGAAAGCACGAATATACGTACTCGAGACTTGAATCCGCAATCTTGAAAGAGCCAATCAGATAGACATCTTTTATCACATACATTTCTCCCCTGATCACCTATTCGAAGAGTGATTTACGTTTTCGATGCTCCAAGACGCGATTGAGTGTGTGAGAGAGAGAGAGTAATTTAAACAAAACGTTCCGATCTGCTCTCTTTGAGATCGCGTATTCGACCATCGAGATTCCTTTCGTCTTGAATATGTAAACATGTGATTCCAACAACTTTTCGTATTGGCTCCCTCGAGATCGTGTATTCGAGCTTGGATAACGCGAACTGTTTTCACGGTATGGCCGTGTTGACCTGCTAGGAAGTAGTTTATTTAACGTAAGAGCTCGATTACGTGAGTGAAATAGATCGTGCGATTGAAAAGTATGTTCGGATTAGCTCTTTGCAGTCGAATTTCGAGATGGCGAAGCGTTTTCATATGATGATCCCGATGGCTTGCCATCTGAGTTGCCATTTCTTCTCGCGTGCAACAGAGTATTTGATCTAACTTTACAGGGGTGCGTGGAATTTTAATCGGCCGATGACAGATTGCCGAAAAATGGGCATAATTCTACTTTAAAGATAAAAATAAAAACTAGGCAATTATTTTTTGTCCAAAACATGTTTGTAAGATTTTGATCAAGGTATTCAGGTTCATTTCTTGTTTATATCTTTTATAATGAACTGACACTACCCCCAACTCCTCTTTTATAGTGTTCATCTATGACAGTCAGTGGCTATTTTGAATATTTTTTGTCTGACAAGGTGGCTCAAACAAGTAATATGGGCCTTATGCATGATTAAAGTTTACTGTTATTATAACAAAGTGGTATGTTTCTCATTATGCCTCAACCATTTCGATTTTGATATAATCAAGCTGGTCCTTCATTTGACGCCCAGACCGAGTATTTGATCACCTGTGCTAGTCTAACTGTGAAAGGGGGTCACCAACAAGCCAATCCATTTTCAAGCCTAAAATAATGTAAACCAAATTGCAAGTTAAGTTTTTGTATGAATTTGTAAACACTTGGCTCGTGCTTAATAGGCTTACGCCCTCTTTCTTACAAGTTATGGTGTCAAAATATGAAACTATCCTGGAGCCGTCTTTGGAAGATCTGTTTGGGACACTTGCCCAAAGCCCAGTACATGCTCTCGAACGAGTGTGCTCACCCTAACAACTAGAGTTGATATTGGAACAAGAAACATGGGGCATCAATACTCTGCAAGTCGCGTTATTTATGTCCTTGTCCATTCCCGCTTTAGAGGTGGTATGAGTTCTCAACGTTAGTGCGAGAAGAACCGTGTCTCTCCCAAGCACATCAAGGAAGAGTTATCGTAGATCCAGAAATAAACCAATTGAACACGCCCTAACGATGGTATAAAAAGGGCAGCGAATCACGACTCTTCACACGTGAGGAAAGTCCAATAAAATATGTAACACAGTATGAAACAGTCATTCTATTGATTGGTAAGTGGCAAAAAGGTGTATTTCAAACAGCATGTCATAAATTAATATATTCATAAATCGATGTATACTACAGTAGCCATTGTTTTAAACGTCAGGTACCATTATGCCATAGTTTCAAACAAACTAAGTTTGCCGCGAAGCTGAACAAACTATTACGTCGTCTTGATGATAGGATCAGGATTTTACAGGTGGTGCTCAGAGTTCTAGCCTGCTACCTAGTTTTTGTTGTATAATTCTTATTTATTCTCATGACTTACAAATACTTCGACTCGAGCCCATGTGTGTATTGTCTTGTACTGATTTAGGCCTAAAGAATGACTTGCAGTTTGATTGCGAGTTCCAGGGAAATTTCGTAGGTGAATTTGGAATAGGGCCGGGGGCCCATCATTTGGGTGAAAAAAATGATCAAGTTGAAATGGAATTTCTGAATGATTTTGAAATATTTTACATCTGGATTGGGACCAATAACCCAGTGAGGATCACAAATCATAAAATCTTAGTCGACTGCAGGGCTGAGCAAATCCCATAGCCCGACGTCCCGGACTATTCATTTTTGAAGTCGGGCAAGTAAAATTTTCCAAGTCGCTAGTCCGGGACAAGTACTTTTCAAAAAAGTCGGGCAAGTCCTTATTTTTGTGCTTTAATCACTATATCTACTTTTATTTGGCCAATCATGCCCTCCGGGTGTACTGAATACTTGATTCTACCCCTCTTCATGTATACATTTACATTCTGTATAACACATAAATGTAGTCCGTGATAATTTTCGCATATGCGCACATTCTGTTACTGCTTGACTGCATATTGAGCTAAGCGACCAAATTATCGGCAAATCAAAACATGTCAAACAAAAGAAAACCAGTATGATCAATTAGCAGTGTTTGAAGCGACTTTGTTGCATTATATTTACTCAAGCCAGATCCTCACGTGCGGCTCACTATGATTTTAATCCAGCGAGTCAGTGTAATTAAATTAATGAAAGGTACTTTACCAACATCAGTTTTGGTTTCCTTTATGAACTGATTAAATGACAGTAATGATTCAGTGGGACCCCGCTATAACCCGCCCCGCTATAACCCGAATTCGGATATAACCCGGTCGTGGCATGGCTCCCGAAATTTTGGGTAATTTATTACAGTTATTTTTCTCAAAGACCAAAAAAAAAAAAAAAAAAAAAAAAAAAAAAAAATTTTAAGTATGAAAAAAACTAAATACGTCAAGAGTTTAATTATCATTCTCATATTCGTCTAAACAGTGCGAAAAAGAACGTGTAGAAAATGTATTATCAAATTTCTTCTATTTTTGTGCCAAAATAAACGTCGGAAATACGAACCAATTGCTGGGCCTACTGAGAACTTTGATCTTTGTTTATTGTTGAAAAATTACAGCTCATAAGTGTCAATATTATAATTACTGATTCCTGAGTAATGAAGCCATCGTTTCTACTTTGTTTGTCTTGAATGCATTCCGAATACAGTCGTTGCTCAAATAATCTCCGATATATGTTCTCTTAATTTCATACACAACTAAGCAGCAGCCAATGTGGCGGTTGATAAAAGATTCTCACCAGAATGTATAAATCAATTAATTTAAGTACATTGTTTATCATCAAAGTGAACTACCAAGCTATACTTGTTCAAATCATAGGGCAACGATTTATACAGCATCAAAGAAACAAAGCCGCCAGCATGTGCGTAAGGCTTGGCGGTGTTGTTTTATGCAATCTGTTGGCCAGTAAATAATGTCGTAAATTTACTACAAATATACCCCCATTGTTTAATGACTATTATTCTTGCTGTAGATTTTCAAACCAATAGGATTAAAAGTGTTAATTTGTATACATTTAGAATGGAAAATGGGAAACGCAAACCTAATGCTTTTACTGTTAAAGAAAAGATTGAAGCATTGGACAGGATTAAGTCCGGTGTTAAACAATCGCATGTAGCTAAAGATTTAGGTCTCGATGAATCGACAGTTCGAGGATGGAAGAAAGATGAAGCAAAATTAAGAGAGAGGGTTCTGGATTTGTACGAAAGTGAGGGAATGATGAGGAAAAAAGCAAGACTAGCAGGAGACACCCAACTTGATGCAGCCCTGTATCAGTGGTTTGTCCAGACTAGATCTGAAGGAGTGCCTTTATCAGGACCAATTGTTAAGGCACAAGCCGAAAAATTAAACAACGATTTACATGGGCAAGATTCTAGCTTCAGAAAGCAGCTAAAAATCACAGAGTTTTTTAAAAAATAATAACTACTAACAGATGAGAAATGTAGTGGTGTAAAATGTATGCGACACCGTTTATTAATCGTCGGACATACATGTACTTTTTCATCATTCATTACATACACCCGTTACGTAATTTTTGTTACTTTCTCTTCATTGTATTAGTCACATAATGATCTGTGACAAAATTATTGAATATTCTACATCCGTGTGTGGATATTTTCGATGGAAATATTTGTATTATGGATTCAATGTATGTTACAAGATTCGCTGGTGAGTACACGGTGTTGATATTCTTTTCATGCAATAGATTATACATGTATATATATAAATTAGACACGTGTATGTACCAATGCATGGTTTTCTGAATAAAGTAATATATTATATCAGCAAATGGTTTTCTCATTTAATATATATTGATCAAAAATGGTAATTGTGCCATGCATTTTCGCACCCGTCTTTATGTAACCCCCCCCCCCCCCAATTAAATCCAAAAATGTGTTGGTATTGTACATGGTTGCTTATAACACGGTTCGGCTCATAGCCCGGTCGGATTCTATGGCTCCCAACTACCGGGTTATAGCGGGGTCCCACTGTTCTTTAATTTTTAATTGATTATACAGATGATTAACTCCGCGTGCGATGTTGCGTTTGAAGTGAAACAATTACGTTAATTAATGAGCTGTCTCCATTCGTATTTAATAGAGAAAATGTATGTTATGATCACTTTAGAAGTATTTGTCAAGCAAGCTGATAATTACTCTGTGAATAAAATGAGTTTGCTAAATTATTTTCGCAAGGAAGGTAATAAGGGTGATTTGGAGAAGGAAATTTTTTTTGAAAGTGGAGGGATAGTCAGACTGCTATTGAATGTGCGGTAGCTATTTCTCCAAAGAGACATAAGCAGAACCTTTGAGATGCTTTAGAGCATTTGACTACAGGCACTTTCCTCATGAGAGGGCAGCTCTGTTGAAATATGGGAGGGAAGACTTGCAAGTTCTTCTTAATCATTTTCAGGGCTGAGCAAATCCCATAGCCCGATGTCCCGGACTATTCATTTTTGAAGTCAGGCAAGTAAAATTTTCCAAGTCGCTAGTCGGGGACTAGTGGAGAAAAAATATTTGCTCACCCCTGGACTGTAAAGATTTCATTTTACAGTGTATTGACATTCATAAAGACTCATTTCAGAAAGGATACTAGAAGACGATCGTAAGTCTTAATGGTCATTAATTTCCATGAATAGAGTGACATTTGGTTCTCACTGGCAGTACAGGTCCTGTGTAAGTAAATCTAAATTTGCCATTTCCATAAGTGACTCTATTTGGAAGAAAAACTTGAATTGGCTTGTTCTAATGGAGTGAAAGAAAATTTTACTTGTGCTCGACGTGATTGGTTAAGCAGGTTTATGTATATTCATCATTCATCAAAAATTAGGAAATCTCCTCACAGGCAGCCACAGTTGATAAAGAAGCATTGTAGATTCTGGTCTCAGGTTTGCGGCTATGGGCCTCATGTGACGACAAGTTCCCCATAGATAATTTTGAGCTTATGGGGGAGTGTCTCACCATATCTAGGCAGCCCAATGGGCATAAGTACCCCGAAATGTCCATGCATGGCTTTCAAGCCTGCAAGTCTGGGTGCATGTGGTTTTTCTCTGATCATGATGATCCATTTCAACATTCTTTCATCTGTTCATGTTGTATGCTGCTGTTCCAGCTGCCTACCAGTCTGTCCAGTGATTGGAGATCTATCACTTCGGTGAGCCATGCCACATACTGGCTGATAGTTACATTGAATCATACGGGGGATCACACTGACCGATCCATTCATTTTGCCGCATCTTTTACACATATGGTTCCAGGGCCTGCCACCCAGCCAGCATGAATGCATACCCTCCAGTCAGCAATAGAGCCAATCATCTAGCCTTTGTCAGTCATACTCTCAGACCGGCCATATTGGCAAAACTTACTCAGCCAACTCAACTGGCAAGTTATTTATTCGTAGCTTAATCTTTCCACTTATACCATGATACAATTAAAGATGGTGGCAGTGCTTCTTACATGCCATAGGGTATGTTTTACACAGACGTGTGTAGGATTACACACACAGTTAGCGTGGGGATAATCTCAAGGCCTTTACACACAGTTAGCGTGGGGATAATCTCAAGGCCTTTACACACACAGCGTGGGGATAATCTCAAGGCCTTTACACACAGTTAGCATGGGGATAATCTCAAGGCCTTTACACACACAGCGTGGGGATAATCTCAAGGCCTTTACACACACAGTTAGCGTGGGGATAATCTCAAGGCCTTTACACACTCAGATCCCAATTTGGAACAGACTAAGTTCAGTTTTAAGGCATGCAGTCGAGGAAATATATTGTGTGTTGCTGGCTTCTGAATGCCCACCACCAACAGCTGAGAGTCAGGTCTGTAAGATCAAGGTGTCAGTAGACTTGGAAGACGAGGACAAACATTCCTCCTTCTGTCTACAGCAGCTGTTGGCGAAGATAAAGAAAATTTCAGACAGATCGTCAGATAAAATCCTGATCCGGGCAATTTTAAAGCATTTTTCTCTTAAAGTCAACTACTCTTGACATTTTCATCACGCTGCATTTACCACCAAGCTTCCAACATTAAACAAGAACATTGTGGCAGTGAATATGACTAGCCCGCTGTTCTACAAGGTGGACAAGAATGTCTTTCATGCCACCTCAGAGCTTGTGTGTAATATCGTGGCAACATTTTCAATGTTAGACCTTGCATCACTGACCATTTTTCGGCTTGCTGAAAATGCAGACAACAATCATGTCTGAGGATCAATGGCTTGGATTGCCAAGTTCATTAACAGGGTTGCTCACCATTTTATGGCTAATGCTTTGACGGCCTCTACTAATAAGATTTGGTGACATGAGACACCTGTCTTCGCTCATCATCACTCAAGTCACATCATTCCCTGGTGCTCCATGTGACACCCTTTTGATCGCCATTACTATTTGGTGGTAGGATAGAGTATGTGAGGAGGCAGGCAGCACAGGAACTACCCCTCTAACTTGCCATGCCTCCTGATCAGGGATTCAGGCTGAACGAATCTCAGCCTCAACAGAGAAATGATCGTTGGAAAAGATATAAGAGTCTGAATACAGCAACAGTTTCGACCTCAATCAAATTTCAGGAGACAACAGGCCCCTCAATTTTGGAGGAAGTTTAAGAAAGGGGATAAGAAATAAAGTTTCTCTTTTCCCCAAGCCTCCTAGCAACAGCTGTTGACATGCCAGCTCAACTGCCTACAGATAGCCTACCAGTTGGTGCCAGATTCCTTCAATTTCATCAGTGCTGGATATACCTATTTTTGCAAAATAATGGGCCCTCCAAGTTGTTTCAGAGGGGCTTTGGATTTAATTTATCCAGTTCCCTCCTCTTTCATCATCCCCTTTCATGATGGATGTACAGTTGGGTTTGGAGAAAGTCAGAATTATGCATGAAATCAGGAACTTATTTGACAAGCATGCAGTAGAGATTGTTTGCTTTTTATTCTAGGCTCTTTCTAGTATCAAGAGAAACGGAAAGCTCAGGCTGGTCATCAATCTCAACTGTCTCAACAAATACATTGCCATGCTGAAGTTTAATAGGGTAACAGCTCGACCAATCAGACTTTCAATCACAAGGGACAAATATGCTATCATTGTAGACTTGACAGACACATACTTCCACATCCCTATTCATCCAGCTTCGCGCAAGTTCCTTCAGTTTGCGTACCAAGGAAAAATATACCATATTCGTGCTCTCCCATTTGTCTCAACATACCTCCATGAGCATTCAAAAAAAGTATTAACTGTGCTGTCACCCTGTTCTGGGCAACTTCATCACATTGACTGCGGTATATCTGGACGATCTCATCCAAAAACACATGGTAAGTTCTATTCTGGTGAAGGGCCAGAACAATCTACTGTCCCTTATAGGTTACCTAACCTTTTTGGTGAACTGGAAAAGTCGGATGTCAACCAATCCCAGCATTTTATCTATCTGGACATGGAGTTTATCACTAGTCTCAACCTCATCCATCTCATTCATGTACACAAAGATAGCTCTAGTTACTATCCAAGGATGTTGATCATGATAAAGATCTATCAAACCTGCCAGACAATTTTTGACTTGAATAGGCCAAGATCGCTCACCCTCTTTCCTAAATGGAACTTCTTATGGTTTTTGACATGGCTGAATTCAGATCAATTCGAGCCTTTATCCAGAACCTCACTAAAGCTACTATAAAAACAAGACATGCTTTTTGGTAGCCTTAGCTTTATAATCCAGTGTGTGTGAGTTACATGACCTTTAATGGACCCAAACTATCACCAGTTAAGATCGGATGGTTCAGTAGTCCTAATGATGCAACCACTCTTTGTAGCCAAGAATAGGCTGCCGTCAGTGGGCAATCAGAGAATCATCCTATGTTCCCTCTCTTCGATAGATACCTCAAGAGATGTGACCATGCAAGACCTTGTCTATGCTTTCGAGCATTACTTGAGCACAGAGAAAAGTTGTGGAACACGAAAGCGTCTATTTCTTCCTGTGAAGGCCAGGAAAGAGGTTATCGCCCCTCTAGCTCTGTCATCATGGCTGAAGTGAGTTATACGTTTGGCATACTGTGAAGTCTCAAAAGATCTGTCACCTCATGAAGATTTCAGCTCATGAAATAAGAGTGATCTCTGCGAGCCTTGCTTTCGAACTGATTGTTTCAATCTGAGACATAATAGAATCTGTTGGCTGGCATGTACAGTCAGCCATCTTGATTTTTAGCTCTACTGATCATAGGCCAGAAGAGGTTATGGGATGGTCTGTTGGCTGTTGTCTGTCTGTCCGTTAGTACAAGATTGTTATCACTAATCTTCCTAAACTACTTGGAGGATTGACATAACACTGTACACACACATTCATCCCATGGTCTAGTTGGTCCTAAGTGAAAATGGTGATGCTCAGACATCCACTATGGTCACCATAGCAGCCATGTTGAAAATCTTGTTATCGCTACTCCTCCTACATGGATGGGCATATCAACATGTGGTTTTCACTAAAAGACTTCTTATGATGTCTAGTTGTTCTTAATGAAAATGGTGCGTATCTGATGTCCAATATAGCTACCACAGTGTTCCTAAATGAAAATGGTGCCAGTTGTACGTCCAGTATGGCTGCCATCATGGGTGTCTTAAAAATCTTTTTTTTGTGCTGCTCTCAAGTTAGGAGAGTGGGCAATCCATCATATAGGGAATCCAGACATTCTTTTCATGAAGGGTGCCCATGGTAGAGAGAGGATGCTCAGCATTCCCTCCTCCTATTACCTTTTCTCCTAATGTTAATGTGACCTGAGAATGTATTCAAAGGAGAAACCAAATCCTTTAGTAAATTATGCTTCTCAAAGAATACTTACCTGATCGCATTATAATAAAACCCTCCCAACCTCTTTGCAAATGCAAGCATTCTAGTTGATGTATCACTCAGCTTAAAACTGGCACCACCTAGTGGTGGTCGAGGGAAGGTAATGGCTAAGAGTTTCTTCCCTTGGTGTATATGATATATAGAAAGAAAAGACTCTTTTTTTGTCTTTTTTGGAGGGCTGGATTCAGAAGGTAGAGAAGTTTATTTTCCTAGCATTTGTGCGATGAGATAAGTAATCTCTGAGAAATATAATTGACTAAAATATTTGCATTTCCTAATTTCTGAAAGCCTCATTTTGCAGTGTAGTCCACTAATTCAGTTCTAGTCCAGATCTTCATTCCATTTAGCTGACTCTTGTGATAATTCAGGAAACATTAAATTTGTCAAGCTATTATATTACCCATTTGACAGTTGCCTCTTGACTTGATCTGGAAAATAAACAATAGGAAAAGCAACAAGATTTTGTGTTAAAGTTTTTAAAACACTTCATGTCATTGTATGCAGGTTGGAAAAATGACTTTCTACAAAACTCTGACATTTCTTTTTTCTTGTTTCAGTGAACATAATCTACCAAAATAAAGCGGAAGGGTTCTCCATTTTCATATTTAGAGGCTAAGATGCCACCCATAATGGGGAATGGAGACCTTAAGTCCTTGGTAAAGGACTTCACCAGTAAACACAATGTGATGATATTCAGCAAATCCACCTGCCCATTCTGTTTGAAGGTAAGCCTTACAATTTCTGTGAAAATAGGAATTGTTGCTACTTTAGGTAAGGCTGAAACGATTGCCTGGACAAACAATGACAGTTCGAGTATTAGCAGTAACTGGGTACAAACTTTTGTAATCAGTTAATCATTGCCAACCACCACCCTCCCCCACCTCACCTAGTAACACCAAGCATATTTAGTAAGCTTAGTAAATGTATAAACAAATTGAAAATGTGTATAAACTTTCTCACTTCCAGCCTTCTTTTAAAAAACAAGCATTTTTAAAGATAAATTGAAACAGTGTAGCACATCTGCCCCAGGTGCAGCCCAGTCCTATACATGTACAGTATTCCGCTATTCTACATTATGATACAGAAGGGTAAGTTGGAAGGTACTTTGATAAACATTGTTGTTTTGGTCTTGTGTTGTAAACAATCAGAAATTCAGTAGTTCATCATGTTGTCATGGTATCACAGCTTGTTTATCTAGAGGGACGTTGAGTGGGTTTATGTAAGTTAATTAATTATGGTATACACAACTTCCTTTAGTGTTGACAGAAGTTAGTTGACAAGCCAAAATGGAAAACGGGGAGAAGGTTGCAATCTGGAAGATTTTTGAGCTTTCAGATGACAGAAAGAAGACTACTTGTATTCTTGTATAGCTGATGTTTTGTATAGCAGAGGATCTTCTTCTGTGTGAAATCATATGAAGCTAAAACACAATCTCTGTGACAAAAATTGCTTCTTTAATTCCAGAGCCCAAAGGTTTCAGCTGACTGGTTGGAATATATAGCCAGTTTGCTCTGAAGTTTGCATTTGACCTTTGTCCTGTGAGTATTGCCAGTGGAGAGGGTTGTAGAAAGTTTGTTGTTGCCTTTAATCAGGAGTATAAAGTTGCCTTCGCACCCTACAATATCAAAATATTGGCACTTACTTTCCAATGAAGATAAACAACCACTCATTGATGAATTAAAGGACTAAAGCCTATTTCTCTGATATCTGACCTATGGACAAGTGTTTTGCAACAGCTACATAAGCTTGACGGGGCAATATATCAGTGTGAACTCGGAGCTGAAGTCCAATCTGTTAGCCACCAGAGTTGTAGACGATCACCATATGTGTGTGAACATTGCAGGATATTTCAAGTCTCACCGAGGAGTTAAGTGTTTTCTCTGTCAACACCTTGTCGACAGACAATACAAAATAGGTTAACTCTGTGCACATGTGATGCTTTGCTTATGCTGCAGCTCTCTGTCACTGATGGACTGAAAGTGCCAACGATGTCAAAAGTATTTCATGTATCCGCTGGGCGTCACTTGTTTGGACATTCAGTCACTCAACAGTTTTGTCAGGCCCTTGAGGATCGGCAGATGAAAACTGGTCTCATACTTTTGGGCCTGGTTCGAGAAGTTGCTACCAGATGTAACTCTATTTACATATGATGAAGCAACTACTAGAGCTCTGAGTTTATGTTGCAATTACAAAGCCAGCAGATCAGACCACTGCTGATATCTAAGACTTGTTCTGAAGGATTATGGAAGATACTGTTCAAGTGTTTGAGCCTCTGGTTGACGCTATCGAACTTATGGGGAAAGAGGATCAGCCAACATCCAGTGTTGTCTTCATTATGTTACACAGCCTTGTAATTCACAATCTATCTTCTGATGAACTTGACTTTGGAATAGATAGCAATTTTAAGAAAACAATTCTCAAGAGATAAATGAAGAGATTTCCATTGAGGAAGATAGAATTCCTAATGATGCCTTTTTGACTTTCCCTCTACTGTTAGTCACAGCACTAAATCCATGTTATAAACCGCTCAAGTTCTTGCCTGAGGATAAACGTGTCTAGCTGCACTCCAATACGAGTGGCCTGGGGAGGACGGGATGACAGAAAACATTTCCTAGGATGCAAACATATTCAACATCATGTCAGAGACCATTCCAACTCCACAGAAAAAGCATGTTATTGAATATATATTGGGAGATATTGTGGATCTGACTTCCAACAACAATTTTTAAGATTCCTTTGAACTGAAAAGTTTAATCGCCCAATAGTCTTTTGCCCAATCCCCTTCGATTGTGGAAAGTGCAAGAGACACAGTTTCCTTGCCTTACCAGACTAACAAAATATTATCTTTCCATCCCTGCAATGTGCAGTGCCTGAGCCTAATGAAAGATTAACCATTACCAAATTGAGAGCTTGTATGGATCCTGCAAATGTTGACATTATGCTGTTTCTACATCAAAGCATAAAGAAGAAAACCCTCCGATCAGTTGGTGATGTCTCTAGCAGATCCTAGCCAGCCGTCACCTCAGTTCCACTGGAAGCACTAGTTATGCATCAGACTAAGCCTGAGTTGGAACCTCCATTGCCAAATTTGCCATAACATACAAGTTTTAAAGTCATGTGGTCACAGCACTTGAAATTAACACTAATCTGTTAACCCATGGGTAGGGACTTTGTCGACAGATCACTAAAATCTCAGCCATCACCAATCCACTGGAGCAGTGAAAATTACCAGCGGTTGCTATCATCACAGCTAACATGTGGTTTTATGTCAGATGTATCAAATAAAATGTGAGTCGACATTCCTTTTAATGGTTAATTGATATGTTTATTGTGTTAATTGAGTAATTGAGTACCTACCAACATCCTGCACTTGATGAGATACAATAAAAACTTGTGGCACAAATGGATAAGTGATAACCCACTCATCCACTCGTCAGGTAATTTAGTGTGATTATTGTTAAAACAGTTTTTGCACATGTATGACCCAGGAATGGCTCTGATGTTGTGCAGTTTCTGCTTTGAGTATTCTGAGAAATGCAAAAGTGCGCATGGTACTTCATTTGTTGATGGGTGTAACAACTTTCATCAATCATACCTAGAATCACACAATGCAAGCTCTCTACACATAATGGCAAAGGGATACATAAAATCAAAACAGAAAGTTGGTTCTCAGAAGCAGAGCAAATTATGGCATCTTCGAACAAGAGCATCTTAAAAAGCATGAACATGAACTTTCAACTGTTCGTGAGTCTTGTTGGTGAAATAGTTATTATTGTTTTAAGTTAATGCTAATGAATAATACATGTTGAATTAGAAACTGAACTGGCTTATGTTTGATTTTTGCAAGATCAGTGAAATTTACGCAGGATTGGTAAAAAAATTTATTATTGTGATCGTGTGGATTAGTGAAAAAAAATCCAAATTTTGCGCCCTGTGGTCATTCATTGATGGTTTTGTATCTTCACACCTGTGTGAGAGTGGAGTTATTCTTGAATTTGGACAGTTCTGTTTTTTATGGACAGTGTTTCAAACTCCTTATTTTTTGGGAAGATAACACGGTCTTACTACTAGACTACTGCTGGGCATTTAGCTATGAAACTTTGAAAGTATAAACTGTGTCATGTGTTAATCACATAATGGTGTTCTGTGTTAATCACATAATGGTGTTCTGTGTTAATCGCATATAGGTGTTCTGTGTTAATCGCTTATTGGTGTTCAATTAGTTTTATGTTGACATTGACGATAGAGTTCCTCTTAAATTTGTTGTGAAAATCTGAAATTTTAAAGAAAATAGCAAAGTGAAATTTTTTTCTATTTTGACTTTTGGGTATTTTTGGTCAGTACGTTTAATTCTACAAAGATGTTTTTATGTTTAATCTCAATGTTGTTGATTTAGAATTAAATCTGCTGAGATAACTGAATTTGTTTTCTTATTAAAGTTGTATTCGTTTTAACTTCCAGTGTCCATATTCGTATTTCATTATGACTAATCTCAAGTATGTTATAACACACCCGAGTGCAGGCATGAGGTCAGGTGGTCTTTAAATTAGGAGGAACCCAAGACAAAGACAGCTTGTTGTAATAACCAATAATAATCGATGTCCAAGTCATTTATGCAAAAGTGTATTGCGTTGGCAAATTATTTAATTTAATTTGCATGCTATATTTAGTCAGTTTAAAAATAATGACTTCTGTTGTATTTGGAAGTTTAGACTTTAGCCACAGATAGCATATCCAAGCAGTTTTAGTCTTGATTTGCTTACAAAATGTGTGGTCGATCCAAATTTATCACAGTCAGTTTCCACATTCCAGCAAATGGGCTTACACTTATGGATTTAAATTAAAAAATGTTTACTTTTATCATCCTTATTCAAACTTTACATAAACATGCACACATGTGCATTTACACACATATGAACCTTATTTTCTTCATTTCACAGTTCAGGCATCTTACTTTTTTGTGTCTTAGTCATTTTAACCTTAGCAACACACAAGTTTAACACATAAAGTTTGAGGGATCCTGACAGTCAGCATGATTGGTACTGATTACTGCATGAAATGGTGGGGAATATTACAAAATAATTAAAGGTAGAATGTATATGTAGGACTCGTGCAAAAGAAAGTGGGAAAATTATGCGTGTCAGCAAGTGTAACACACAAGTTTCACTAGATTTTAGACACTGGAAACTTTGATTTGACTCTATTTCTTGTCAGTTCACACTCTGTACATGAGGTGTTTCCAATTATGGTTAATCGGTTTTACAGTTTGGTTAATGAATTACAGATAACTGGTAAGGACTTCACTAACCGTTTCAACCCTCATTAATTATAGGTCAGCCAGATTGATCTGACAGTTGACCTTTCATTTAATAGCATAGGGCCTAACCCACCCAAGAAAGAGGCAAAATTGTGTGGATGCTGGATGGGGGCGAGGTGATTTATGTATACCACAGACATAGATGCATGCACTGCAGCAGTGTTGCATTTTGGATCCTAAGGGGTGGGGACATTGTGTGTCCCCCCACCCTCAAAATTTGGGGGACACACCACATTTTAAAGGGACAAAGGAAAATTGTAGTACATAATGCACTAGTAGTACTAAAAAAAGATGTGATAATTTTATTTGCTTTGACAGTTTTGCCACCTTAATTTTGTCATCTGCACTGTACCATCATGTTTTCCTTGGACACTTAAATTATTGCAATAAATGTTTTATCATGTGCTGAAGTATCTCATGAAAACATGAACATGTTTGAAAAACTGGTTAACCTGAAATGAGCTGCACTATGGAATTTTCATTCTGGATCTTGCTCTCATTTAACTTTAATATTCACCCATTACTACTAGCATTTACTGTAAGAAAAAAATACCAGTGTTTTCTTAATTACTAAATTCATAAATCATTAATAAAATGACAAATTGTGTATTTGCATAAATTTACCATATATACTTGTGTATAAGCCGAATAATTTAGGAAAAAAATAAAGCCTGGAAGAAGGGGGGTCGGCTTATCTGCGGGACAAGGTCTAAACTTGAAAATGTTTAAGTTTTCTTGTTGACTACCGGTATATATTGGAGGAGACTGGATGGATAGATAGGTAGATAGTTAGGAATAATAAAGACAAAACCAGTGTAAAATACAATTAGGTATATTAAGTCCACACTTTTGTCATTCACAGTATCCTATTAAGGTCACTGTCTAATGTCATCTGGTACAAAGCCCAAGAATTCATCCGCATTGTCTGAGTGACCAATTATAGTTCCGAAATCCTCCTTCGCCGTCTAGTAATCGTAAATATCGTCCAACTCCGATTTCTCGTCTTTACTGTCATATGCGGGTGCTTATGGAGAGACTGAGCTTGGGCTCTAAGTGACACTTTGATCATACAGTCTGTGAAATATATTAAGCGATGCAACTGAACAGGTGTCAATTGTGCGGCAAGATCACAGGGAGTTCAAATAACCACCCTCTGTTACTTGGCATTGAACAAGTATCAACTACTCGGCTCAGTCAGAGGGTTGTAATGTGGGAAACAAAGAGGGTGCCAAGGGATTAATGTCAAACACGTATTTGTAAGATGTGTAGGACTTTTCTTGGCACTGAACAAGTATCAAATTCGCGACTCGATCAAAAGGATTGTCATCTTGAAAACAAAGTCAGGCAGTGCTATCTTTGCAAGCCACAGGGTTATCAGCCCACATGCACTGCCAGATAACATGGGAAATATCACTTTGGAATTAGTTCTGGCTAATGGAAAAAGAAAATATGTATCAAATCAAAACTGTTATTGCATCAAACACAGTGTTGATACACCAAAACAAAAAATATAATACAAATACAGGTTGTTCAGACTTGTACAAAATGGAAGCAATATATTTACTAGTAAACACTAATGGACACTGCACTTTGTGGTGGATAATATTTAATTTACTGGTAATATTTCATGGGTTGGCTTATGCGCGGGTCATGCACTTTATGTTTTTACCTATTTATTTTGGAGGAGTAGGCTTATACATGAACGGAATATACCCAAGTGTATACAGTAGTCTCTTTTGTCATTCTTTCAACCTCAAAATAAATTTAATCTTCCTTGCTGTAGGTGCGACTTTAACCTAAAAGTACGTTACACTAGCATCTGTCAAAGATTTTACATTGCAACTCAGCCAACTACCACAAACCTTGAATATTTTCTTTGCCAGATATATTGTTTTAAGATGGATATTCATTGCCATCTTACAGTTTTTATCACTTTAAGTGACTTTGGCAATTGCTAGCACCAACATACACATGGATGGACAGCCAATAAAGAAGTGTATTTTTTAAAAAAAATTCCTGATGAAAAAGCACACCTACGGGGACATAGGACAATAAGTTACAGAAAACTTGCAATCCTGTGCTCAAGGTGCAACACCGCTGCAGTACCTATTTTCACCAACCCAGCATTAGTGGAAAAGCAGGACATTGTAGTCACCTTCTGCTGGTGGCATCCACAGGTTTTTTTTAGGTTTTTGGTTAAAGTGAGGAGGGTGGAGATGTTTTGAATGGTAGCCCTGAACATTCCATTTTCTAAAGCTTTGCATCTTGCAAAACTTAAATATTTTTAGCCACAACACCTGATAAAACATCTTGGGCTAAGACTTGACACACATGAACAGAAATGAACCATAATAAAAAGACACAAAGTAAAGCCAACGGTTTGGATGCTAAATAAATAAATTCAGTGTTTTGGGGTTTTTTTTTAATACTCTATCTATAGTCTGAAGAAGTTTGTCAGTGGTTGTATATATTTAGAGTATATTATAAATATGTGTGTCCAATGCATGAACTTGAACTGCCAACATGTAATATTTTACTTCCTATTGCAGGTAAAAGACCTCTTCAGATCACTTGATGTTGAATTTTTTGCTGTTGAATTAGATCAAGTGGGTAAGTGCACTTCTTCGGAGAAAGAGGTTGTATTGACTAAATTGAAACTAAGTATAGTTAAACCTTTATGATTTGCTTTGTATTCATTTGTGCAATTAAAGATTTTATGTCCATATGTCGATGGATATTAGATATTCAAGGTAGTTTTGATTTTATGAACCTAGAAGAAATAAATGTTGGAACACTTGCAGATGTGTATTAAGAGTGTTACTAATTATGATTTTATGGTGCATTTGCTTTCAGCAACAAAAAAGTAAATCTAGCATGTTTGGAATATAACATTATCACACACACCTTAAGTCAATACCACTCCTGCCTCTGGGTGGAGCCATGGGGTCTAGAATTATATTAGGGACACGTTTTGGTTGAAGTTTTTCAGCACTTGTATCTCAGTAACCCCCTTACCTGATTCCATTCATATTTGGAATATAATATCATTACATACTCCCCTTCTCTCAGTATCATTTCTGTTCCTATGTTCTGTCCCATGGTGGGTTCATGGGATCAAGAATTATATTAAGACACGTTTTGAATTAAAAAGATTCTATCACTTATATTTCCTTTATGCCTTACCTGATTTACTTAATTATATGGAATATAATATCACTAACTTCCCTTCTCTCAGTACCACTCCTGCACCAGGATGGGTTAAGAATCAGGAATTATACTTGAGACACATTTCGGTTCAAGTTTTTGTTTCAATTTTTTTTCTTCAGTGATATTTATCTTTCAAATACGTTCCCCAATTGCATTAATGTTGGAATATAAACTTGCTACCTCCTGAATCCAGCCCTCCAAAAAGACGAAAAATGTCTTTTTTCTGTCTCTATCATATATACAGAGAGCAATAACCATTGCCAATTACTCCCCCTTGACACCGCCAGGTGTTGCTAGTTTTAAGCTGAGCGATGGATCCATGAGTATGCTCGCATGGCAGGGAGGTGGGATGGTGTTAGTTATTCCTAATGTTAATGTGATCAGTTAGGTATTTACGGAGAAATATAATTTACTTTAAAAATTTGCTTTCCATAACCAAATCACTTCATGTTTAGAATATAACATCATCCCACACTGACCTTATAGATTTTACTACTACTACTCCTGGATCAAGTCCATAGGTGGGGTCATAAAGTCAAGAAGTAGGACATCTTTTGGCGGGTTTTTTTGGCCGGGGGGGGGGGGGGGTTGCTTCTAATATTCAGATAACCTCTCACTCAGTTCACTTAAAACATACTTCCCTTTTTCCCTTTAGCACTGATGCTCCAGAAATATGTCTCATTATGTGGCTATATAGCCATATCCTATTCGGTGCATATTTCAAGTATAACATGATTACATTCTTACATACAGTATCACCTTGTACCACTCCTGCTCTTTGATTATATCCTCAAAGGAGTTAATTGGATCATTACTGTATATAGTCACGTATAAGCCGATACCAACTGCAAACTGCATAGACCCAGATCTGCCGTCGCATAATGTGCCGGCAGATCTGGGTTTATGTGGTTTGTAATGACTAATCAGTTGAACAAACAACATATACCCTGGTCTGTCGACGCATTATGCGATGGCAGATCAGGGTCAATGTTGTTTGCATTTGGACCAAGGTTATACGCGAGTATATATGGTAGTTATGATAATGTTTTTTTAATAGTTTTTGCACCCTATTTGAAATGTACAACAACATCATACACTTTCCCTACTTTCTGTAACATTCCTGCCCTTGGATCATGCCTCTGATTCAAATCATAGGGTCATATTCTTTGATATGCCGCATATACTTGCTTGTAAGTTGGACCCAACTGCAAACTTCATAGACCCAAATCTGTTGCATAATGCACCAGCAGATCTGGGTCTATGCGGGTTAGGAGTAAGCAGTACAACAAACAACATAGATCTACTGGTGCATTATGGAATGGTAGATCAGGATCTGTGTTGTTTGCAGTTGGACCCAACTCATAAGTGAGTATATACAGTATATCATAGGACATGACCCCAGTCAGAGGGCATATTATGTTTCTTAAAACACAGTTCTTGTTTGTTCTTTAATTGAGATTTAGCTTTATGCAAGGAGACATGGAAATAGTATCAATGCATCTGTCAGATTGACAGTTCAGCAAGGTCTCATTAATGATGTTTATTTTTGAGGGAATGTTAGCCTGTGAATGATTTAGAACAAACATCCATGTAGCCTGTAAATTCGTGGTTGCAGGAAGTCTGACAGTGGTCATTTAGTTAAATAGGAAGATTAAACATATATTGCAGGTGAACTCAGTTTTTATGTAACAGAAAATAGTAATCACTGTTGTAGTAAGCAGTTAATTTTGACATTTTGTGTGTTTAGCAGTTGATTTAAGCAGCTCTTGTAATGTTGAACTAAAATATTTAACTTTTTTTTTTTTTTTAGAAAATGGATCTGAAATACAGAACACCTTGTTGGAGCTTACAGGCCAAAGGACTCTCCCAAATGTCTTCATTGGAGGAAAACACTTGGGTATATATCCTGTATATACTCTTATATAGGTCAGTTCAAACTACAGTGACCCAGACCTACTGTGACATAATGTGCCAGCAGATAAGGGTCTATGCAGTTTGTTAGGAATAATAAGTAGAAGAAACAACACAGACCCTAATCTGCCAGTGCACTATGCAACTTCAGATCAGGGTCTATGTTTGCAGTTGGACTTGACTTATAAGGGAGTATAGACGGTAATAGACACTAATTCACATTCACTAATTCACGTTCATATCTTATGCGTTCTGTTTCCCCCACACACAAACATCTTTGACAATAATCAAATTTTATCCACAGTAACATCTGAAGTTGCATACTGTAAATATTCCAAATTAAGCTAACCTTGGAGAGAGAAAAAAAGTCTACATTGAAAGTAAGCTGGCTAGGTCTTGTGAACTTTTTATCTCAAAGGAAAACACTCTCTTCCTCAAAAATGTTACCTAATGTATTTAATTCATATCCTGTATGCATTCATGTATACTTGATGAGAGAGACTTGTCTTTATAGTGGAGACTAATATTCTCAATTTCATATGATAGTATAATTAAGATAGCCTCGAGTAACCACCTTTCGTTTACTTAACGTGAATTTTAACGCATTCGTTATAATATTATGATAATCTATTAAAATAAACCATAAAAAGTGTTCAACTATATCTGCTTCATTTAATCAGAGTAAAAAAAATGTTGGCATTCATGTACATTAGTTCATAATTACCGTTTTTCCGAGCGTGCATATGTTTACTTATTTCCGGAAGTGACGTCCATGGTTCGTGACACTGACTAAAAAGTCACGTGGCATATGACCGGACAGTGCCAGTTAGACCAAGGTATGGATATTATTCGTTTATAGCATCTCCGTGTTTTTAAAAAATTTAAAAAAAATTAAATTTAAAAATTAATAATTTTTCCCCGTTAATTCTATATGCAGTTTGTGCACTTACATTACTGCATGCTTGTTCTTTGCCATATAGATACATGACTCAGTAGACTGAGAGAGAGACAGACATACAGAGAGACAGAGGGAGAGAGAAATTTAAAAATAGACACTGGTGAATGGATTCACATTTTATTATAATAGATTCAATGTCTTTTGATGTAGAATATATGTTTATTATGAAATAATACTGAAAAGAAAAAGTCCGTAGTGACTATACATTTCAATTGTAAATTTTTCTTACGTTGTATAAAAACTCCACATGATTAAAACCAAATATTGACATTGGCTATCCAGTTGTAGAAATTCCCAAAGTCGATTATCCTGTTCAAAATATGTAAACAAAGCCAACATGTGATCGACGGCACTATCTTTAGCATATAATAGAGAATTCAAGGCCAAAATGTCTGACATAAAAAAGGCATTAGTGAAAACATAGATTTTCATTATTTTTTAAAATTACATGAAATTACCTGTTTAAATATCATTTTTTCTGATTTTACTGTTTAATTCATTCCGGTCACTCTTTAAGAACGCTGGTGACACAGCTAATGACGTCATTATCTCAAAACAAGCACGTTAGATCACGAGAAACATGGTGCACGATTGAAGGAGGCGAACGACAACTGGCCGTTGGACGATAATATAGATTCTTCATTAATTCTGAGGAAAAAAAATTATTCAGAATTATTGTAATGTGCATAGTAAGTTTAGACTCAAAGATACCAATTTCCAAATCTTTTAGCTCCTATTTCTTTGGTATGATATAGCAATAATTTGCTAATTAAGCATTAAAAGCAACCATACAATTGAACTAATTAAACTTTAAAAACAACCATACAATTGAACATCTACCAATATTTTGACTTGAAAATATGCCTATCTTTGAGCAAGTCTTGCTGAAGCATAAGCCAAACAGAAATTACTAATGATTAATATAGGCTAAGGATTATTTTCAGATTTTTAAGTTATCTCAACAGATGGTGTTTAGCTATCTCAACTGATGGTGTTTAGCTAAACAAAAGTCAAGTAAATACATTAGCATTTAGTGAAAACTTAAAAATACAAATACTCGTTTAAGCAAAGTGCATCAAAATCATGTTACTGCTTATATCTTTAAAAAAAATCATGGCTTTTGTGTCACTTCTGAAGTGAAACTATTGTATTGGTCAGTTTTGACGTGTGTACCCAGGTCTTTAAGAACCATGAGGTTTGACAAGTTGTGGATTTTGGAACACATTTGTTCAAAAAGGAATGAAAAAAATACATTGTCTCCATGTGGGCTTGAATCCACAACTGCCACATTCAGAGATATTCCTTCTTGCACTCTGCTCTCAGCACTTGTATTTTGTTCTTTAAGGATGAATTGATAGTTAATGTTTTTTTTATATAAACTGATAAATCGAACTGTAACAGCTACTATAGTCACAGCAGTAATTATGTATTACTATTTTTGGACAGGTGGCAATGATGATACACAAAAGGCACATGCAGAAAACAGGCTCCTGCCAATGATCAATTCACATGCCAAGTCATATGACTATGATCTCATTGTAATTGGTGGTGGCTCAGGAGGACTGGCTGCTTCCAAGGTAACCATTTCAATACTTATGTTTCTTCGTCTTTCTGAAGATTGAGAGTGTATGGTACAGCAGGTTAAGTGGACATGGCTTGTTTTGATTGGCAGCTTATTTTTGAGGTTGAAAAGCTTTTAAGATGGTATCATCACCCAAAATAAAGATTTTCATTGAATTGCATTTTTTAAATGATTTTTTTCTTCTTCATGCTATCATATAAAATACCGTACAAGTGAAAACATTTTTTACATGCCCAATAAAATTGTTGACTTGATTTGGACTGCCAATGTGGACAATGAATAATGTTCCAACCATGCTACACTGTATACTGCATTTCAATTTCAGTAGGGAAAACATAATATCTACCCTGAAGCTAATTAAATTATGGCATGTTCTGCTCCCCAAGTTGCAGAATGGGTTTTTGAGCGATGTGCATAATTTTAGGCTTGCCAGTTTAAGATTTATTGCTATTTAGACCTCAGTTAAAATCATGAGGTGGTGTTACTCAGATTGAAGGGAGAAACAAAGAAAGCAATGAAAGAAATAGAGGGATGATATTATTATTAATTTTCGGACTTAATACTGTTGATGGTCACACTACTTTATACACCTCTCCCTCGATAACTCATGAGCAGTGGGGTCAATAAATATAAACTGCAGCATAAGTGAGGGTTTGAGGTAGTGAGGAAAACAAATTATAGTTAACATTGATTGGGGGTGTGTGTGCTTGCAACTTTCATTGATACATGAGGATTATAATCGACTTTGTCCTACACAGATATTTGTATAATGGATTTTAATATTAATAGATGTTATATCTTAAAAATCAAGTAAAATAAATAAATTGAAGACAGACTTTTAATATGAATCAAGTTGACATTCATTACTCACAAATTTGTGTGTCAGTAAACTCTTGAGTTGCCTCCTCTCAGTATCAAACCATGTGTATAATTTGTTATAAAACACAAGTGAACTGGAGCTTCATAGCTAGAATTACACTCATACCAATGGAACCAAAAGCATCAATATGGTTACACTAGTCACTTCCTTAAAATAGCAATTTTAAATGTCACCTCTACTTGGCAATGACTATGTCATTGGTACTCGACAATTACATTGTTCCAGAACACAACATCAGGATCAAAAAAAAGAGAAAATCAGAAATATGTATATTTTATTAAAACTTAAACATTTTTTCTAATGTATCACTGCAAAGTTTGAAGAACAATCCCAAGATCAGCTAAAGACAAACACTTAGGAGTTGTCCATGGTTTGTGATTTTAACAAGGCTAATCTACCACATGATGTGATATTGGCACCTATAATATCCTGTAGTCAGCTGGAGACAGTTACCA
This sequence comes from Margaritifera margaritifera, assembly GCA_029931535.1. Classification (NCBI taxonomy): domain Eukaryota; kingdom Metazoa; phylum Mollusca; class Bivalvia; order Unionida; family Margaritiferidae; genus Margaritifera; species Margaritifera margaritifera. The sequence goes on along the minus strand of JAQPZY010000853.1, from coordinate 481,975 downwards.
TATATACTCGCATATAATCAAATACCAACTGCAAACTGCATAGACTCAGATATGCCGTCGCATAATGCGCTGGCAGATCTGGGTCTTTGCAGTTTGTAAGGACTACTCAGTAGAACAAACAACATAGACCCTGATCTGCTGTCGCTTTATGCAATAAAAGATCAGGGTCTATGTTGTTTGCATTTGGACCGGGCTTATACACGAGTATATATGGTAATCTGTTTTTTAGCTTGTGTTATTGTGTTTAGTGACCATTCAGTTTTTAACAGTTGTCAATTGTCAAAATACAATAACAGTTGTCAATTGTCAAAATACAATAACAGTTGTTAAGTTGTTAAGCACAGAGTAAGCATTTAATTAGGTTCTCAGAGAAGTGCTCATAGGTATCACCATGACAGTCAGTTGACTCTAGGTATCACCATGACAGTCAGTTGACTCTAGGTATCACCATGACAGTCAGTTGACTCTAGGTATCACCATGACAGTCAGTTGACTCTAGGTATCACCATGACAGTCAGTTGACTCTAGGTATCACCATGACAGTCAGTTGACTCTAGGTATCACCATGACAGTCAGTTGACTCTTAGCATTTGTCACATTTATGATGATTACAATGAAACCCAATTAAAAGATAAAATGAAAACAAAAATTTCACTTAACAAGACTTCTTTAATTGGTATTTATTTCATACAGTATTGCCAGCATTAGGTATTCACAAATAATTTTATTTATCAATATCTCTTCTTACATTTGGTGTTAATTTTTTAGAAGATATTTTTGTTAAAGAAAATAATACAAAAATATGATTTCTTATTAAAATTTGCAAATTTCATGACTATGATTCCAAGTTTCCACACATTAACCTCTGTTTTCTATTATAAAATGAGGAATATATTGAGCTTTCATTTGCCAATTTCGATTATGATTTTTTATGTCAAGCTAATAACCCATTTTTGCCTTTTCTATAAGAAAAAATTTGATCCATAACTGTCTCAATGCTATAAGCAGGTTCATGAGATATCTGGATGCACTAAAGTGAGAGAGCAGCGTAAATGGTTTATACAAAAGAATTTAAAACCTTGTATTAGATGGCATCTAGATGCACTAAAGTGAGAGAGCAGTGTATACAAGTTTATACAAAAGAATGTAAAACCTTGTATTAGATGGCATCTAGATGCACTAAAGTGAGAGAGCAGCGTAAATGGTTTATACAAAAGAATGTAAAACCTTGTATTAGATGGCATCTAGATGCACTAAAGTGAGAGAGCAGTGTATACAAGTTTATACAAAAGAATGTAAAACCTTGTATTAGATGGCATCTAGATGCACTAAAGTGAGAGAGCAGCGTATACAAGTTTATACAAAAGAATGTAAAACCTTGTATTAGATGGCATCTAGATGCACTAAAGTGAGGGAGCAGCGTAAATGGTTTATACAAAAGAATGTAAAACCTTGTATTAGATGGCATCTAGATGCACTAAAGTGAGAGAGCAGTGTATACAGGTTTATACAAAAGAATGTAAAACCTTGTATTAGATGGCATCTAGATGCACTAAAGTGAGAGAGCAGCGTAAATGGTTTATACAAAAGAATGTAAAACCTTGTATTAGATGGCATCTAGATGCACTAAAGTGAGAGAGCAGTGTATACAAGTTTATACAAAAGAATGTAAAACCTTGTATTAGATGGCATCTAGATGCACTAAAGTGAGAGAGCAGTGTATACAAGTTTATACAAAAGAATGTAAAACCTTGTATTAGATGGCATCTAGATGCACTAAAGAGAGAGAGCAGCGTAAATGGTTTATACAAAAGAATGTAAAACCTTGTATTAGATGGCATCTAGATGCACTAAAGTGAGAGAGCAGCGTATACAAGTTTATACAAAAGAATGTAAAACCTTGTATTAGATGGCATCTAGATGCACTAAAGTGAGAGAACAGCGTATACAAGTTTATACAAAAGAATGTAAAACCTTGTATTAGATGGCATCTAGATGCACTAAAGTGAGAGAGCAGCGTATACAAGTTTATACAAAAGAATGTAAAACCTTGTATTAGATGGCATCTAGATGCACTAAAGTGAGAGAGCAGCGTAAATGGTTTATACAAAAGAATTTAAAACCTTGTATTAGATGGCATCTAGATGCACTAAAGTGAGAGAGCAGCGTAAATGGTTTATACAAAAGAATGTAAAACCTTGTATTAGATGGCATCTAGATGCACTAAAGTGAGAGAGCAGCGTAAATGGTTTATACAAAAGAATGTAAAACCTTGTATTAGATGGCATCTAGATGCACTAAAGAGAGAGAGCAGCGTAAATGGTTTATACAAAAGAATGTAAAACCTTGTATTAGATGGCATCTAGATGCACTAAAGTGAGAGAGCAGCGTATACAAGTTTATACAAAAGAATGTAAAACCTTGTATTAGATGGCATCTAGATGCACTATAGAGAGAGAGCAGCGTATACAAGTTTATACAAAAGAATGTAAAACCTTGTATTAGATGGCATCTAGATGCACTAAAGTGAGAGAGCAGTGTATACAAGTTTATACAAAAGAATGTAAAACCTTGTATTAGATGGCATCTAGATGCACTAAAGAGAGAGAGCAGCGTAAATGGTTTATACAAAAGAATGTAAAACCTTGTATTAGATGGCATCTAGATGCACTAAAGTGAGAGAGCAGCGTATACAAGTTTATACAAAAGAATGTAAAACCTTGTATTAGATGGCATCTAGATGCACTAAAGTGAGAGAGCAGTGTATACAAGTTTATACAAAAGAATGTAAAACCTTGTATTAGATGGCATCTAGATGCACTAAAGTGAGAGAGCAGCGTAAATGGTTTATACAAAAGAATGTAAAACCTTGTATTAGATGGCATCTAGATGCACTAAAGTGAGAGAGCAGTGTATACAAGTTTATACAAAAGAATGTAAAACCTTGTATTAGATGGCATCTAGATGCACTAAAGAGAGAGAGCAGTGTATACAAGTTTATACAAAAGAATGTAAAACCTTGTATTAGATGGCATCTAGATGCACTAAAGTGAGAGAGCAGCGTATACAAGTTTATACAAAAGAATGTAAAACCTTGTATTAGATGGCATCTAGATGCACTAAAGAGAGAGAGCAGCGTAAATGGTTTATACAAAAGAATGTAAAACCTTGTATTAGATGGCATCTAGATGCACTAAAGTGAGAGAGCAGCGTATACAAGTTTATACAAAAGAATGTAAAACCTTGTATTAGATGGCATCTAGATGCACTAAAGAGAGAGAGCAGCGTAAATGGTTTTATACAAAAGAATGTAAAACCTTGTATTAGATGGCATCTAGATGCACTAAAGTGAGAGAGCAGTGTATACAAGTTTATACAAAAGAATGTAAAACCTTGTATTAGATGGCATCTAGATGCACTAAAGTGAGAGAGCAGCGTAAATGGTTTATACAAAAGAATGTAAAACCTTGTATTAGATGGCATCTAGATGCACTAAAGTGAGAGAGCAGTGTATACAAGTTTATACAAAAGAATGTAAAACCTTGTATTAGATGGCATCTAGATGCACTAAAGAGAGAGAGCAGCGTAAATGGTTTATACAAAAGAATGTAAAACCTTGTATTAGATGGCATCTAGATGCACTAAAGTGAGAGAGCAGCGTATACAAGTTTATACAAAAGAATGTAAAACCTTGTATTAGATGGCATCTAGATGCACTAAAGTGAGAGAGCAGCGTATACAAGTTTATACAAAAGAATGTAAAACCTTGTATTAGATGGCATCTAGATGCACTAAAGTGAGAGAGCAGCGTATACAAGTTTATACAAAAGAATGTAAAACCTTGTATTAGATGGCATCTAGATGCACTAAAGAGAGAGAGCAGCGTAAATGGTTTATACAAAAGAATGTAAAACCTTGTATTAGATGGCATCTAGATGCACTAAAGTGAGAGAGCAGTGTATACAAGTTTATACAAAAGAATGTAAAACCTTGTATTAGATGGCATCTAGATGCACTAAAGAGAGAGAGCAGTGTATACAAGTTTATACAAAAGAATGTAAAACCTTGTATTAGATGGCATCTAGATGCACTAAAGTGAGAGAGCAGCGTAAATGGTTTATACAAAAGAATGTAAAACCTTGTATTAGATGGCATCTAGATGCACTAAAGTGAGAGAGCAGTGTATACAAGTTTATACAAAAGAATGTAAAACCTTGTATTAGATGGCATCTAGATGCACTAAAGTGAGAGAGCAGTGTATACAAGTTTATACAAAAGAATGTAAAACCTTGTATTAGATGGCATCTAGATGCACTAAAGTGAGAGAGCAGCGTATACAAGTTTATACAAAAGAATGTAAAACCTTGTATTAGATGGCATCTAGATGCACTAAAGAGAGAGAGCAGCGTAAATGGTTTATACAAAAGAATGTAAAACCTTGTATTAGATGGCATCTAGATGCACTAAAGTGAGAGAGCAGCGTATACAAGTTTATACAAAAGAATGTAAAACCTTGTATTAGATGGCATCTAGATGCACTAAAGAGAGAGAGCAGCGTAAATGGTTTATACAAAAGAATGTAAAACCTTGTATTAGATGGCATCTAGATGCACTAAAGTGAGAGAGCAGTGTATACAAGTTTATACAAAAGAATGTAAAACCTTGTATTAGATGGCATCTAGATGCACTAAAGTGAGAGAGCAGCGTAAATGGTTTATACAAAAGAATGTAAAACCTTGTATTAGATGGCATCTAGATGCACTAAAGTGAGAGAGCAGCGTAAATGGTTTATACAAAAGAATGTAAAACCTTGTATTAGATGGCATCTAGATGCACTAAAGAGAGAGAGCAGCGTAAATGGTTTATACAAAAGAATGTAAAACCTTGTATTAGATGGCATCTAGATGCACTAAAGTGAGAGAGCAGCGTATACAAGTTTATACAAAAGAATGTAAAACCTTGTATTAGATGGCATCTAGATGCACTATAGAGAGAGAGCAGCGTATACAAGTTTATACAAAAGAATGTAAAACCTTGTATTAGATGGCATCTAGATGCACTAAAGTGAGAGAGCAGTGTATACAAGTTTATACAAAAGAATGTAAAACCTTGTATTAGATGGCATCTAGATGCACTAAAGAGAGAGAGCAGCGTAAATGGTTTATACAAAAGAATGTAAAACCTTGTATTAGATGGCATCTAGATGCACTAAAGTGAGAGAGCAGCGTATACAAGTTTATACAAAAGAATGTAAAACCTTGTATTAGATGGCATCTAGATGCACTAAAGTGAGAGAGCAGCGTATACAAGTTTATACAAAAGAATGTAAAACCTTGTATTAGATGGCATCTAGATGCACTAAAGAGAGAGAGCAGCGTAAATGGTTTATACAAAAGAATGTAAAACCTTGTATTAGATGGCATCTAGATGCACTAAAGTGAGAGAGCAGCGTATACAAGTTTATACAAAAGAATGTAAAACCTTGTATTAGATGGCATCTAGATGCACTAAAGAGAGAGAGCAGCGTAAATGGTTTATACAAAAGAATGTAAAACCTTGTATTAGATGGCATCTAGATGCACTAAAGTGAGAGAGCAGCGTATACAAGTTTATACAAAAGAATGTAAAACCTTGTATTAGATGGCATCTAGATGCACTATAGAGAGAGAGCAGCGTATACAAGTTTATACAAAAGAATGTAAAACCTTGTATTAGATGGCATCTAGATGCACTAAAGTGAGAGAGCAGTGTATACAAGTTTATACAAAAGAATGTAAAACCTTGTATTAGATGGCATCTAGATGCACTAAAGTGAGAGAGCAGTGTATACAAGTTTATACAAAAGAATGTAAAACCTTGTATTAGATGGCATCTAGATGCACTAAAGTGAGAGAGCAGCGTATACAAGTTTATACAAAAGAATGTAAAACCTTGTATTAGATGGCATCTAGATGCACTAAAGAGAGAGAGCAGCGTATACAAGTTTATACAAAAGAATGTAAAACCTTGTATTAGATGGCATCTAGATGCACTAAAGAGAGAGAGCAGCGTAAATGGTTTATACAAAAGAATGTAAAACCTTGTATTAGATGGCATCTAGATGCACTAAAGTGAGAGAGCAGCGTATACAAGTTTATACAAAAGAATGTAAAACCTTGTATTAGATGGCATCTGGATGCGCTAAAGAGTGAGAGAGCAGCGTAAATGGTTCATACAAAAGAATGTAAAACCTTGTATTAGATGGCACATTTTACACATTTGGGATATTTAAATAATCATCGGGTCAAATGCATATTACTTTACCATTTCATGATTAACAGTGACTGCATAACTATATATTGCCTATTTGGATGTTGTTTTTCATTAGACTCTGTCCATCCAGTATTTTAACAAAATTACTTGAACACTCCCACTAATCAGTCATTTTCTTTTTTCCACAGGAAGCTGCAAAGTATGATAGGAAAGTGGCTGTCTTTGATTTTGTGAAGCCAACACCAATTGGAACAACATGGGGTAAAATATTTAAAAAATCTGAAATTAATAAATGTTTTCAACCATTGGCTGTTAAAAATGGTTTTAAAGAAGTTGTGACCAATCATTTTATGAGAAAATTCAAATACAGAAAATGAATTTTGCTTTTTATGTCCACCTCCCTAATCTGTAGGGAGGAAGGTATATTGTTGAAGGTTATATATGACTTTAAAGTTTATGAGTTTTAATTTTTTCAGTTTCATTCTTATGGAATATCAAAATATGAGCTGCAACTTGAAATGTTTTACTAACAATTACTAAAAGCAACCACAAAATTCTTGCAAAATGTTTGCGTCAAAAGAAAGGAAAAAAAGGACTGTAAAGTTTGTGTCTTTGAAGTGGAGGATTATGGGTACCAAATTCATAAATTTATCATAAAAGTTACAAATGCCCACAGATCTCTATGTTTAACATGTATGTAAATGCTATGAATGAATATAATATTAAAAGAACATGTGAAGCTTATATTTAATATGTATATGTATGTTCATATGTTTGTATGTATGGATGTGTCTATATATATATAACATGGATAGATTTGTCACTAAAGTGTATATGCAGACTTAACAGAGTAACAGAGGAACCAATTAGCCTGTCTAGTGAAAACTATAGTACCTTTAAAGCTTTGAATACACAAAATGCTGTGGAATCAAAACTTTTTTTTGTTTTATCATGGTCACTGTCAAGAGAAGGTGTACACCTGAATTTAGCACGTCATTTGAGTGATGCTGAATATTTGAGAAATTCATGTTTGAGTTATCAGGGTTTTACTGTTATTTGTAAAAACTTTTTTTTTTTTTAATGGGGTGTAAAGTTCAGTTTCATATAAATCACTGTCTGTATTACAGAGATAGATTTTACATTTGAAGTTCAGTGTTCTTACCATTTTATTTCAGGCCTAGGAGGGACATGTGTTAATGTTGGATGTATACCCAAAAAGCTAATGCATCAGGCAGCTCTTCTTGGTAGGTTTTCTCAAATAAAAACGTACAAGCTCTTTTCTCATATTTATCATTCATTCTACTCATAGAATTTCATCAAGGATGTAAAAAGGGCATGCTAATCATCCTCCCAAAAGGGTAATTTACAAAATATACATCTCTTGGTCAAAAGGACACTTTAAACATGCATCTCTTTGTGAAAAGACACCTTATTTTATTGTGAATTATTGTTGTGGTTGTAGTTGTTAGCACTACTGGTGATACACACATAAGTCCAACATCCATCCATCCATTAGCACAAGTTTGTTCTCGCTACTCCTAACTACCATATATACTCTTGTATAATCTGATACCAACCACAAACTGCATAGACCCAGATCTGCCATCGCATAATGCGCCGGCAGATCTGGGTCTATGCAGTTTGTAAGGACTAATCAGTAGAACAAACAACATAGATCTTGATCTGCCGGCATACTATGTAGTTTGCATTTGGACCCGGCTTATACACAAGTATATATGGTAGTTAATTTAATGTGCCTTATACAAAGAGTACTAAAACCAGTCAGTAGAATATAGTGTATACTTGGATTTTGCACTCTTAAGAATGGAGTAATACTAAACTCGTCATTAGATTTTCCATTCGTTTTTTGACAACTTTTAAAACTTGTTTGAAACTATTTCATCAAACGGCTGTGATTCAGTGCAGGTCTATCATGTTTTTGGCATTGCCTTGTACACTTGTAAAAGGCTTTATGTTGATCAGTTTGAAGGTAAAATCAGACATTTGTGTCTAAGTGTTATTTAAAAGTCTTTTGTGCCCCTTTTATTCAGTCATAAGTTTGATGAACAGGACAATTTAACAGCACTCAAACAGCTTAGACAAATTAAGGCACAGACAAGGGGCATTAAAAGTTTGGAAAGGGGCAAGCATGTTGCTGAGGAAAAGACCCCAAAAGGGAAATGTTTTAAAAAGAGATTGGCGTGCAAGAAAAATCACATGGTGCTGCACCATGCTAAATTGGCTAGGGGAACATTAATTTGTCCTCATTTTTGGGAAAACAAGGTACAGGAAAAATGCAAGATCGTTTTTGTTAAATTATAATTTAAGTTATTTTTGTGGTTTTAGTGTTCATTATGAATAGATGTCAAAGCCAGAGGCACAATGTAGTTGTTATAAATTTCAAGATTTTCTTTCCGTTTAAGGTATTTATAAATTGTGAATTCGCTATTTGTCATTGCATACCAATTTTTGTGCATTATATGGTTGCTACAAGTCACAGATTTCAAAATCCAACAAACAATGATTTCTGTAGAAATAGTAGGACTGTATGGTGGTAAAATTTCAGCATTTTCTGCCATTGCTCAAACAAATGTTGGCCATACGGTTGTAAGTAGCTTTCCATTTTTTTTTTTTTTTAAAAAAAAACTTTCTCTGCCTTAATTCCCATTTTCTAACTTTTCTTCATAACTGCTAATTGTATATGTCTTAGCAATTATTATCATTAAACACATAGTTCCTAGTCACATTTGGGCCTGAATGACTTAAACAGTGTGCATGTGTTGAGATGAAATTTTAATGAAACATGTCTTGAGAAACCACACCTGTTAACAAAATAATGGTCTCCAGACACATCGTATCTCAGTAGATATCATTCTTTATTAAAATGAATCAATACATTATGAATATGCTGTTAATTGTCAGGTGGTCTAAAAAGAAAAATCAAGTCTTTAGGACCTGAAAATTACAGTGGTCTGTAGCTGTGGACCTGTCATATGTTAGCAGCACTGGCCTGTCTGAACTTTAATATTTCTTGCTTGTTCCTATAAATTGAAGAAAATGTGCTTTTTAATCCTTAAATCATCTGAAAAGAGTAAATAAAATGCAGTGATACAAACGGAAATAGATAGTGAGAGACTGGTGGTGTAAAATGTTACTGGAAATCGACAAATTTAGCATGCAGTAAATAGATCACCAGTCTATGCTTTATCTGCATCAATCAAATGTTTGTCTGTTCTTAACCATAGCTAAAACTAAGCATCAACAGTATTGGTTTACCATATGTTCTAGATGGATGACTATCAATTTGTTTAAGTATGGACTTACTGGCAGGGGGCAAGAATCAACCACAGGGAATTGGTCTGCTACAAGACGTGTTGCACTGCAGGACCTTAAACATCCAAAGGTCCGAAAAGGACACAAAATGTGATGAAAATAAACGTATTCAGACTTTCCAAGATCACTGGAAAAAAAACTTGACCATGGGTTAAGTATGATCTTTGTTTAGAATATACAGCTTACCCTGAGTCAGCAAATCATTCAAATGCCTTATTTGAAAGCACATCCAATTTAAAAACTGACCCACTGATAGCACATGAAACAAGTAGAGAGTATATTACTTTGCACCAGAAAGGTTATTGCTAGTAAATCAAACATATCCCACTTCATTATCAAGACCGCAATTGCTCAAGCCTTTACAAAGTTGAGTACAGATCAGAAAAAAAAGATTTGAATGTTTTTTCAACACCACCTATGAGGTGATTAAAGCTGGAAAACCTTTCTCTGATTTTGAGTTGGCTTGTAACATTCAGCAAAAGAATGGTCTAGATTTGGGACAAATTTACATCAACAGTCATTGCTGTACAGCTTTCCTTAACTCCATAGTGAATGCACCAGTACAAAGTAGTTGTTTAAATTTTCAGTTATCATTTTGTTATTTTTTCCTGTTTTTCATTAATGTTAATGCACTATAGTAAATATTCATATCAGACATTGCTGTTGAACCAGTCCTTGGCTTATGCAGACCTGGGCAGTGTAGGGTCCTACAGGTCCTGGAACAATGAGTAAAAAGTGAAATTTGTGGGCCCTGGTCTTTTAAGCACTGTTTTTCTGTATTTTCAATCTATTTTATATAGTCAGTCCTGCTCTAACACCTGTAAAACATCAATCTTTATAAGACAACCATATTTTCTAGCCCCAATATAATATGTTCCATATAAAATCAACCTCAGCTTAAAAGCCACCTTCATATTAAGGATGATCACTTGTACAATGTTTGAGTATTTAACTCTTACAAATGGATATTCTTACATAGCTGACGATTCAAGCAGTCCAAAATCACTGAAAAATGCATAGGTTGGTGTAGATTTTCTTGCATTACTCATTGTTGAATATCTATCCCCAAGTAAAGGTCATTACATAGAAGAATGGGAAAAGTATCCTGTCACTAATTGTCCATAAAAGAATAGCTCAATGAGTATTTAAAATTTCGTTACATTTGCACATGTTGAAGATATTCGACTCATTGTCAGATACACAAAGAAATGGGGGGGATTTATTTGAGTATGACACATGTATTGAGATCACCTCCATTTTCTGCAACCGAAAGCCTGTACAGCCTATTTATAGCAGCTTGCAACCGAAAGCCTGTACAGCCGATTTATAGCAGCTTGCTAGTGATTTCCTAAGGTTTTATAGGCTACCATTTTCTTTTACAAGACTGTAATTGCAATTATTAAAATTATATTTGCATTTCTCTTTTACATAGGCTATCATTTTCTTTTACAGGACTGTAATTGCAATTATTAAAATTATATTTGCATTTCTCGTTTTCACTGTTTAATAAGAGACAGAAGTTGCAACCACATCATTTTACATCAAATCTTCATGAGGTTAAAAGCGGCATCATATTGTAATGATAAGTATGTGTCGATTTTGCAGAAGTTGACTGCCTTGAGGCAAGTTTTCTCCAGTTCAAACTGCCACTCTCTTATGCAGACTTCACTGATCTTTTAGTCCTTTTCTAAATTGGTTCTGTCATGTTATCATAACATGATCGCAAGGATTTTTGTTTGTTTTGGTGTATTTAGCTCTACTGGTCATAGACCAGAAGAGCTTATGGGATGGTCTGTTGTCTGTTGTCCATCCGTTAGCACAAGTTTGTTATCGCTACTCCAAAACTACTTGGAGGATTACCATGAAACTTAACACACTCATTCATCCCATAGTCTAGTTGGTCCTAAATGAAAATGGTGCTGCTCAATATCCAATATGGCTGCCACAGTGGCCATCTTTAAAATCTTGTTATCTCTGCTTCTTCTAAATGGATGGTCATATCAACATGGGATTATCACTAAAAGACTTCTTATGATGTCTAGTTGGTCCTAAATGAAAATGGGGCCAATCGGATGTCCAGTATGGTCACCATGGCAGCCATCATGAAAATATTGTTATTGATACTCCTCCTGAATGGAAAGTCATATTGACATGGGGTTTCCACCAGAAAACTTCTTATAATGTCTAGATGGTCCTAAATGAAAATGGTGCTGATCTGATATCCAGTATGACCACCACAGTGGCTATCTTGAAAATCTTGTTGTTGCTACTCCTTCTGAATGGATGGTCATATCAACATGGAGTTTTCATCAGAAGACTTCTTATGATGTATAGTTGGTCCAAAATGAAAGTGGTGTTGATCTGATGTCCAATATGGCTGCCTCTGTGACCATCTTGAAAATCCTGTTATCATTACTCCTGATGAACGAAAAGTAAAATTGCCATGTGGTTTTCACCAGAAGACTTCATATAATGTCTAGTTGGTCCTAAATGAAAATGGTGTAGATCTGATGTCCAATCTTGAAAATATTGTTATCACTACTTCTCCTGAATGGATGGTCATATCTACATGGGAACATGTTTTTTTTACGAAACAACTTCTTATGATGTCTAGTTGGTCCTAATGGTGCCATTCCGACATTCAGTATGTCTGTCACAATGGCCATCTTGAAAATCTTGTTATCACTATTTCTTCAGAATGAATGGTCATATCAGCATGGAGTTTTCATTGAAAGACTTCTTATGATGTCTAGTTGGTTGTAAGTGCCAATCCGACTTCTAATATAATACCACAATGGTCATATTGTACTTTCACCAAAAAACTTCTTATGATGTATAGTTGCTACTAAATAGAAATGGTGGCAATCTGATATTGAATATGACCATCATTGCATCGATCTTGAAAATCTTGTTATCTTTGCTCCAAAAAAAACCAGAAAGTCATATCAACATAGGGTTTCCACCAGAAGACTTCTTATGATGCCTTGTTGGTCCTAAATGAAAATGGTGCGAAGTTGCCATCCAGTATGTCCACTACAGCAGCTGATTTGAAAAATCTTGTTATCGCTAAAGAGTATCAAAGATGGTTTCATTACTCCGCAGTTGAAAGGAAGAAATGATCTTAGCTTGAATTCCTGGAAATTCTTTTCAGCCAGTAGAGCATCAGTCCCTTCAAAGGACTCTTGCTTGGTTTTAATGGCACTTTAACAAGTGAGTATAAGTATATTGTTGCCAGTTGCCACAGCTTTAATTTTACATACTTTTTTTCTTCAAGGTCATGGCATTTCTGATGCTAAAGAGTTTGGATGGGAGTTAACAGATGGAAGTAAGTATTTTTTCCCAAAAAATGGTTCTTAGTAATGCAGCTTCCTTGTCAGACTAACAATATATTTCAGTCTCAGTAAGGCTGTTGTAATGAACTCTTAATACTGGCCACCTTTCTAAAACAGACACAACTTTGGGTCAAAGCAGTGTCTAGTTTAGAAACATTGTACTGTACTTATTTCCTGTTAACACGATCAGAATATAACCATTAATAGGAATCATGATTGATGGATAAATGGAGAACTAGAAACTAGGCCATTTACACAACCTTAAAAACCATTTTTCTCTAAGTTTTAGATTTCCTGGTCATATATTCAAGTGGAAGTAAGCTTATGTTATAGTCCTGCATTGGAGTACATTGTATACCTTTTGTAAACATTGGCCATTTTCAACTGATTCCACAAAACCACTGGACCAGTTTAAGCCAAGTTTGGCAGTAAGGATTCTGGCATAAAGGCATTTCATGTTTGTATAAATGATATCAATCTACCATCAAATATGACCGTTTTACCATCAAATATGACCGTTTTTTCACAAGATAGAAAAATGTGTAAACAACTTCTCAAAAACCACACAACATAATATGACCAAATTGGACAAATTTAGCTTACAGGCCTTTCACATTAGTTCAGATGATGCCAATACACCATCAAATATGCCTAAAAATAGAAAAACCGTATAATTACAGAATTTGAACAAATTCGACAAAAGCATTCTGCATTTGAAATTTGTAACAATGGTGCTGATTTGCCATCAAATATGGCTGCACTTACTAAAAATAGAAAAGTCTTTAAGTGATATCCTCTTCAACTGCTCAACAGCATTTCATCAGATTTGATTATCAGGAGGCCATGTTTCTGATCTGATTTTGACAACTTGCACAATATGTTTATCTCATCAAGACCTTGTAAATAGACTTGTATAATCAAGACCTTGTAAATAGACTTGTATACTTAAGATCTAGGTTGAGTATGCTTATGAGCGAGATCTACACATTAATGATGTGATCTTGCATTTGATTGGTTGATCTTGCCAACTCTCTAGTAACTATATTTCCAATCAGATTTGAACAGACTTTTTAAATAGTATTATATCATCAAGATGTTGGATGAGGTTTTTTATGAGCATGATGTAAGCATATTTATGAGGTAATCTAGTATATTATTGGCAAAGCTTGTTACCACACTGGAGATCCAATGTTGATTGGATTTTTTCCAACTTGGTAAATAAGTTTAAACCATCATTGTCTTTGACAAGTCCTGTCATAAGAGATATTTGTCAGTTATTAATGAGATAGTCTTGTTATTAATGAGATAGTCTTGTGTCTGATTCGCTAAGCTTGTTACTACTCTATAGAGTCCATTTGTCTGGTCTGAGTTTGATCAAACTTGGTATGTAAGCTTATATTATCAAGATCTTGGATGAATTTAATAACAAGCGGGATCCATGCATATTAATGTATTAATGAGGTGAGCTAGCATCTGATTGTCTGAGCTTGTTACAACTCTGGAGGCCATACTTTTAATCTGATTTTTATCAAACTTTGAATATAAGCTTTTATAATTAAGATTTCAGACAGGTTCAGTAATTAGCAAGATCCATGAATATTGATAAGATGATCTTGCATCTGATTGTCTGAGCTTGTTACCTATCTGGAGGCCATGCTTATATCATCATTATATCGGACAAATTGGATAATGAACAAGATCCATGCATATTAAATGATGTGATTTTGCATTTGATTGACTGGACTTGCTGTCACTCTAGTAACATAATTCTAATTCGATTATGATGAAACTTGTTAAATAGAATTATATCATCAAGATGTTGGATGGGTTTTAGTATGAGCAAGATTTTAGCACATTTTTGAGGTAATCTTGTATCTGATTGGCTAAGTTTGTTGCCACTCTGGAGACCTAATTTTGTACAGATTTTGCTCCAGCTTGGTGAACAAGTTTAAGTCATCATTGTCTTTAACAGGTTCTGTAAGTGAGAACTGCATATATTATTATCTTGTGTCTTATTAGCTTAGCTTCTTACCACTCAGGGGGCCATTTTTCTGGTCTGCTTTTGATCAAACTTGGTAGATAAGCCTATATCATCAAAATCTCATGAGTCCCATAATGAGTGAGATCCACACATATTAATGATGTGATTGGTTATCTTGCATCTGATTGACTGAGCTTGTTACTACTCTAGAGGCCATCATGATCCATGAAAAGGGGCTTATATCATCATAATACCTGACATGTTTGATAATGATCAGGATCCATGCATTTTAATAAGATGATCTTGTATCTGTTTGACTGATCTTGTCAACATTCTAGCAACTCTGTGGTCAAATTTTGATAAAAGTTGTTAAATAGTCATCAAGATGTTGGATGAGTTGGATTAGGAGTCCATCAGTAATTGCAATTTTATACTTCTCAAACGCCACTGGACCAAATTGGGTACAAAGCATCTTGGCAGGAAGGGCTCTCAAAATTGTACACATGGCACTATTCTGCCATCAGATATGGCTGTCAGTACTTTAAAAAATAGTATTTAAAAAAAACAACTTTCAGCTCTCAGAAAACCACTGAACAGAATTTGATCCAATTTGAGAAAAAGTATCCTGGCAGGAAAGGAAAACCTTCCAAGTTTTGATAAATGGTGCCGATCCACTTTAAAATATGGCTGCTGTTACTAAAAATGCTTGGTTTAGTTTGTTTTTTTGGGGTTTAATGCCATTTTTCAGCACATGATAGCTATTCATGGTGGCCAGTATATTGTGGTGGAAAAAGAACCCGGGAAGAACCACTGACCAACAGGAAGTACTGGCAAACTTTCTCACATACCCACACTGGTTGAGCCAAGACTTGAGCCCAAGCGGAAAGAGGTGAGATGTGAGTGATCTATTAAGGCAAGTGCCTTATATCACTCAGCCACCCAAGGCTCATACTAAAAATGCAAAAGCCATTGGTACTGAAAATAGAAAAACCTTTAAACGACTTCTCCAAAACATTTAATAGTATTTGACCAAACTTGAAAGAAAGCATCCTGGCATGAAGACCTTTAAAACTTGTACAAATTATGCCAATCAACCTTTAAATATGGCCACCATTACTAAAAGTAAAAAAAAAGCTTGAAACAACTTCTTATCCAAAACTTAAGAATAGAATTTGACCAAACTTGACAGAGAGCATCCTGGCATGAAGACCATTCAAATTTGTACACGTGATGCTAATCTGGCTGTTACTAAAGATAGAACAACATTTAAATGACTTCATCTCAAAAACCAATCAAGAGAATTTTATCAGCTTTGACAAATCATTATGGCATAGAGAGCTTTCAAGTTGGTACAACTGACGCTGATTTGCCATGGCAATCATGTTTGAAAATATGCTTCCCATCACAAAAAGAATGAAATATCAACTACATGAATTAATTTTTTTTTTTTTAAACCTGAAAATTCAAGGAGTCAAAAAATCCAGAGATGTCATCATCACCAATTTTTGACAGAAAAACTGCATTATTCGAATCATCATCCCTTTTCTCCAATATTTTGCATGTCATCTTCATCGTAAAATTTTGTTTTAAGCAGTAATAGTTTTCCAAGGTAAGAAAAGATTATATCACCAGTTTTGTTTGTGGTAGCTGGTGCACATGCTGTAAATTTTCCTTCACACTGCTAGATACAGTATATGCATTATAAGTACCTGTCTGTATAGTTTGAGTCACATGGGAAAATGGTGGCCATTGAAACACTACTGAGCAAGAAAGAAGAAATGGATTTCAAGTCACAATCAACAATATTTGGAAGAGTATTCTGTCATGTTTCCTACATTCTCCAAGTCACAGCTTGGAGAAAATTTTGCATTTTGTAAGTTCTGTGCAAGTTGCATTAATAAAATCTAGAACATGGAGGAAGGTTTGATCTATGGAGACATTTAAACTTCAAAAAACATGGATCTTGCAAAGGCATTTAAAGAGATGGCCAACATTTAAGAATTATTCATGCAGCACAATGGCTTAATAATCATTGAAGTGGAAGTAATCTTGACAAAGTTTCTTGTTGACAACAATCTGCCTTTGTCAGTGCTAAACTCAACTGGGAAGGTGTTCTGGAACATGTTTCCTGATTCTAACATAGCCAACAAATACATGTATGTGCAGGGGCAGAAAAATCTTGAAAATCCATGGTTGTCCCTGGGCAGCCAGCTTTGAAAATCTGGTTGCCCAGCAGATTTGTCTGGTTGCCCAGTCAATGATTGCAGTTGCCCCATAGATTCCCATAATCAAAATTATTCAACAGCATTTGTTATGTATATAGTCAGTCCTAATTGCACATGATACTTGTAACTCACTATCAATCTAACGGAATAGTGTCATAGAAGTCTGCAGACTTATTTAACCTATTTAAGATCAGTTAATAAATGATAATCAAAATATTTCCTTTTTTGACGTTGTCTTTTTGTCCATCAGCTTTCTATAAGTTGGTCACCTGTGACCACGAACCTAACCAATTTTATATTTATCTGAGTTTACATCATTGTGGTTCAGGTTATTGTTAATCCAATACTATTATTAATTCCATGTCTAAACTGTCAGGAACTGTAACCAATCCATGTGGGACTTTTGTTTAGCCATGACCCAACAAGCCAATATAAGATACTACAACAATTGTGATTGGTTTGATTATTAAAACTTGACATATTCCTTTAGCTACAATTCTCATTAGAGAATGTATTTGTCTTAGTGATTAAATGCCTATCTTGGTGATTTAAAACCAGTATTTCTGCATCACATTTTTTCCCCACAGGACTTTACATTACAAATAAAATGAATTCTTGCAAATAATTATTCCTAAGAATTTCAACAACATAAATTGAATAGTTTTGTTTACCTCACATCATTTTGACCCATTTCTGCTTCTGCTTCCAAGACCGTCCATAAAGGGGTTTTGTCCCTGGATTTCCAGCAGGCAGCATAACACCCCGTCCCCACCCTCCTAGCATTCTCGACTTTGATGTTACCTTCAGACCTGTTGGCATCTCAGAAAACTGATAAGTAAGACTGCTAACTCCCAAACTGATATTGATGAGCTGACTGCACCCCTACCCCTAAGTAAGACTGCTAACTCCCAAACTGATATTGATGAGCTGACTGCACCCCTACCCCTAAGTAAGACTGCTAACTCCCAAACTGATATTGATGAGCTGACTGCACCCCTACCCCTATGACCTCCTCTCAGCTTTATTGTTTTTACCTAGGTGTAGTTCAGCAAAAAATATTTCAGAGTTCTTGTCTAATAATAATATATTTAAAGCTGATTTTTATTTTTGGCTTTAAAAACTGTAATTAACAGTCTTCCTAAGGTTAGATGCAGTTAATTTTAGTGCATTTCTGTTGTTTAAATGTCCTTGAAAAGTGCTTGAATTTCACAATGAAATGACTGTGTCTGTGTAAGAATGAACACTGTTCTGTAAATTATATACATCACTGAGAAACTTGAATATTTGCAGTACATTGGTCATTCAATATCAATCCCCTCAGTATACTGCAGCCTCTCTTATATGACATATATGGTCATGGATCCCATTAAATTAGTCCCTCACTACATAGCCCCTCGGTATACTGCAGTCTGTTATAGCACATATATGATCATGGATCCCATTAAATTAGTCCCTTGCTACAAAACCCCTCAATATACTGCAGCATGTTATAGCACATATATGATCATGGATCCCATTAAATTAGTCCCTCACTACAAAGCCCCTCAATATACTGCAGCCTGTTATAGCACATATATGGTCACGGATCCCATTAAATTAGCAGATTTCATGTTGATAAGAAAATTTGCATTTTGGGAGCACAGTAGTCAGTGGATGGATAAAGATCATGCCTTGCATCCAAATGGTTCAAAAGATTAGGAGTGGGATATAACAATATGGCAAGTTGGGTTGAAATTTGCCATTTTTTTGTTCATGGTAATTCTCAGTAATTCTTCATAGAGTGAGAAATGGTTATAAAAGACCAATACCAAAATGATATTTCAAGCTAATGTGACCTCTGAAATAGTCAAATTTTGTTTTGTCATTGCTGCAAAATTTATTTCACTTTATTTCAGTTCTTGGCTTAGGTAACCAATTATTAAGTGATTTCACATCATTAAGCACTCTGTTTTTGTGCTTCAATCCATTATCAAGGATCAATTATTTTTTTTCATTATTATACAAGTGCTTGAGGAGGTAGGTGTTTCATCATTTATTTAATGTATTCGGGGTATTTTGTTTCACAGTCATATGTCTGACTGTCTTGATCTTTTGCTAAATGTAAGTAGTCATTAAAGAATCTCAACTTTTCCTTAAATGAAGGCTATATTGAAAAAGATGTATGTTTTCCTCTTCTATTTTCAGCTAAACATAATTGGATAAAAATGAAAACGGCAATTCAGGTTAGTATTGATACGATCAGGTTTTATTTCTTCCAAAGTATTTTACCTTTCTAAACATATTGGACCTCACATATCATACAGTATATATACTCACTTATAAGTCAAGTCCAACTGCAAACAATATAGACCCTGATCTGCCATCAAATAATGTCCAGCAGATCAGGGTCTGTGTTGTTTGTTCTACTAATGACTCCTAACAAACTGCATAGACCCAGATCTGCTGGCACATTATGTGACAGCAGATCTGGGTCTGTGCAGTTTTGCAACAGTACTTTTCTGGTTCTTTAAAACTGTGTTTTACAAAATCAGTGGAGTATGCCATTTTAATGGGGGTGAAGTTATATCCAGCAAAGTGAAACTTTATTTAATATCTTTTAGAGTGAACAGTGGTATAGCAGTTTGTCTGATTTCATCAGTTTCTAATTCTCCTCCTGCATATGGTCCGAGGTCAAGGGCAGTTTAGTTTGGTTGGATGTTTTATGGCACAGCAACACAGTTAGGCTATTTAGTGCCGAGGCAATTGGAGTAAAGTGCCTTGCCCAATAACACACCATGATAGCTAGCCCTGACTGATCTGATTGTAGGATTCAAACCCGCACCCATTGTGACAAAGCTGGTATGCAAACCACTGAGCCACCACAGCGTCTACCTCAGTTTGTTGCCACTTATGACATGCAAAGGGGTGCTCTAGATCTATCCTTCATCCTCAAGTCCACAGGGTGTGGCATGGAGGGGGGAGTGTTCAGAGTTAGAGGGGCTCCAAGAAGGAAATGGTTTCCACCAAATAGCTTGCTTTTTTTGCTGCAAATAATGAACAAACTTTCTGGATGGCTTGCATTTTGGGATCAGTGGGTTGGAGATCAAGGTCACTGAGACTGAAATAACAAAAATTGGTTTGCACAAAGTAACTTTCATTAAGAAACTAAAAATCACATCACAGTAGGGAAGATATAAACCTTCCTGCTAATGCTGTGACACCCACAAGTTTAGCACATGATATGACATAACTATCAAAATACCCACTGACACCATCAACCAATGAAATAGCTCACTTCTTTTAGAATTTCTAGGCACATCACTTAGCAACAGTGGCATAGTACACAAGTCTAACATATATTACATCTTTTAGTACCTGAGTATCCGACCAGTGAAGAGGGTTTTATATAAAAGAAGTATAATACAGTTGTACCCCTCTTAAGTGATCATCCCATCTGCAATGAAAAACTGTCCATATAAAAACAATGGCCTCACTTGAGGAGGACAGTATTATGAAAATATATTATTTTGGTGTCGAGCAAGGTGGCTTCTGATAGGAAGTAGCTTCTCTTGAGAAGGGCCTCTTGAGAGGGGACCACTGTAATACTATTTACCACATGACAGGAATATTATATATGTTTCCTTATGCTATGGTCATCCATCCATTGTGTGTCATCCATCCATCAACAATTGCTTGTTGCCACTCTGGAGTCCATATTTCTGATCCAGTTTCAATCAAATTTGGAATATGGGTTTATATCATCAAAATCTTGAGAAGTTTGACCATGAGCAAGATCCACGCATAATAATGAGGTGATCTTGCATCCAATTGCCTGACCTAATTGTTACCACTTGGGAGGCTATATTTCTGATCTGATTTTGATCAAGCTTCGAATATATGCTTGCTTATGAACACTCTGGAGTCTGTATTTCTGATCTGATTTTTATCAAATTCAGAATGTTTGCTTATCTCATCAAGATCTTGGACAAGCTTGATGATAAGTTAGATCCACACATATTTGTGAGGTGATCTTGCATTTGATTGGCTGAACTTGTTACCACTCTGGAGGCTGTATTTCTTATCTGACTTGCAGTAAACTTGGTAATGAGATTCAAGTCATCAAGATCTTAGATGGGTACAATTATGAGCAAGATTAGTGCATACTGATAATGTGTTTAGAGCTGAAATAATAGCCAAATTTTCCTATGCAAATATTGATCGAATGTATTCATATAGGATTTAAATATTCATCAATGTTGTTACAGGTATCAAGTCGATCCTTTTTTCGTTGTCTAACTTTCTATTTATTGACACCCCGACTCCCTGTCAAGCCGCATTGAAAACACTGTGAATTCAGTCATCTAAATCTGATTACATTACATTTATGGTGTCTTGAGAAATTTTTGGGAATTTTCTAACTAAAAATCAAATGAATGTAGGTGTTATATGTTATATTCCCTGTTTATCTTCAAACTCCTTACAATCATAAAGGTTCTATTAATGCTGAAGACAGACAGTAAAGAAGGGCAAAAACTTGATTTTGAGAAATTTCTCTGGAAAGGGATTTGTTCACAATTTAAATTTGCATGGACATGATGCCAATTTAATTTAATTATTTTGGGGAAATTGGGGGAATGTGTCGTATGTGCTGTACATGTTTGGAGGGAGTGACTTTTTGACTGAATATAAAATGTCCAAATCTGACTTTGGGACTTTCTGCTAAGCTGTAAGAAAGTTGTAGTAAGACTTGATAAGTAATTGTTGCAACTGAAAACTGTACATTGGTATTGACCTCATGTTATCAGTTCTCATGTGCTTTTACATTTTTAGGATCATATTGGGTCATTGAACTGGGGATATCGAGTCCAGTTACGTGAGCAAAAAGTGGACTATAAAAATGCTTATGCTGAATTCATTGGTCCTCATAGAATAAAGGTATGTTTAATTAATACTGTTAAACAACACACTTTTTTTTCTTCTTGTTCAGATAGATATTATCTTTAATTTTCCTTTAATTTTACATTCATGTCAGTCTTCGTGCACTAGCTTGAAAAGGGATGAAAGTGTGGACAGAATAATATAAAAAGTAGATTACAGTCATCTTTTCACACATTAATCTATATATTTACCATGTATTTTCCTGTCTTTTATTTACTCATGAATCCATTTGGTGTTTCATCTTGCATGCAACCTAATTTGCAAGTGCAAGTCTTGTTTTCCTTATTTCAAGCATACCTCATTTGAATGAAATAAAGTTCATGATATCAGGCTGTGTCCGTGTACTGACACAATGAAAATACTCATTTTATTTAACCAATGAAACCTTATTAGGCTACCCCTTCTGCAGCTGGAAAGTGGCCTTATAAGAGGGGAGGCCTCTCTTGAGGGGGATCACACAGCTTTAAGTAATGCTACCTATAAAGTATGAAAGGCGTAACAGATTTTTAAATTTTTAATATTTTTATTTAAAATTCACAGGAATGTTATGGAATCAATGTGATCAAACTTGTATTAGTATTATTTAAAATAATTACGAATAACCATCAGTCGTAGTGCAAAAAAATCTTGTCAATAAAATTGGGGCACGAACATCTGGCTGTAACTGTCCCTGTCTGTCAATTCCATTTTTGCACCGCAGTAGAATGTATTTTGATGATGTTTTTGTTTTAATCTTTCTGACATCTTATTTCTAAGTAGTGATTAAAAGACTCTCCCTCTTTTCATTTAGTCAAACTGCTTTCACTTCTTGTTCTAAACTGAGAATGTTTGAAAACAGTTTGCACTTTTTTGCAACAACTTATTCCTTCATTGACAATTTGTAGTTATTACACGAGATGTTCAGTGTTTACATAGGAAGAAGTGAGCTTGTCACATAATCAGCTGGTTTAAGTCTGGTACTCTTTAATGTACATAGTAATCAATAAAAAGCCACAACAGCTAACATACTATTTTTACTTTCTGGTGACTGGATGTCATGCTGACTTTAGCTGAACAGTACTGTGTTTCCCAGTGGTTAGCTTTTGTCATCTTGATAATTATCGATGGTAATGATAGCCAGTAATTATCAAAGTGACAAAACCTAACATCTGAGTAACACAAAGCAGTAAGGATAATTGGATTACTTGCCACTTTATATGGTCTAAAGTTACTTTATCGACATGGTGGAACAAATGTCAATGTGTTGAATTTATAAATCAACAAATATTCATGAGATTTATGTCTGTAAACACCGTTATGTTAGAGGAGTGGCGATCAAAGAGGGGTACTCTTGAACACAAACTCATCATTGCCATGGAATTTTGGCTATATAAAGCTGGTCAGGGGACTGTTCAAGATGGGGGCCACTGTACAAGGATGAAAAGCTGTTATACAACAGCTATACGGCAGGGCATGCAATGTTTTGGTCATTTGCTTCTCTCTGTCTGTGAACTATTTAGTTTCTGTGCATTAACTTGTAAGTTCTGCTTCACAGACAGAACTTTGCAGGTGGGTTACCATATAGAAGACAATGAACTCTGACGATTTGGGTAGTCAAAAGGCCAAAGGTTAGATTCACTGAGACAATCCATAGCAAAAATGGTTTCTGTGCATTAACATGAATTTGGCTTGGCATACCTTCACCATAATTAAACTTATTCCAAACACCCACTACATGACTTGAAATGACTCGCAGAAATAGGAAACATGTATTAAAAGTTGTCTTTAATCCAGGAAGACACTTACGCGCTTTTTCATGTACATCCTAATTATGCATTGTAATGTTCTTTCAGGCCACAGATAAGAATGGCAAAGTAATGGAATACACAGCTGATAAATTTATAATTGCCACTGGGGAGAGACCAAGATATCCAGATATACCAGGAGTCAAGGAGTTTGGTATCACCAGGTAAAGTGCATTTATTTTGTCATTTTGGGATACAAACAAATTGGATACCTTAGTCCAGTCATTACAGTAGCAGACTGGTACAGGAGCACCAATATTTTTTTTTTCAAACTTTTTTTACAAGAAAAAATGGGGAAACCATAAAGCATATTTAACAAAATATGTTAATCTGATTTACCAAAGTATATACCATATATACTTGCATACAAGTCGGATCCAATTGCAAACAACATAGACCCTAATCTGCCATTGCATAATGCACCAGCAGATCAGGGTTTTTGTTGTTTATTCTCCTGATTACTCCTAACAAACTTTATGTACCCGAGTCTGCCAGTGCATTATGTGATGGCAGATCTGGATCTATGCAGTTTGCAGTTGGATTGGACTTATATACGAGTATAATATGGTAGTTAATTTTTCATATTCATGGCAAATACGATATTTGCCTTTTGTTTTTAGATGGCCAAGATATTTCTTTTACTGTCTGAAACCAGAAAAAGTAATGAATTCAGTATCCAAAAGCAAGCAGATGAACAAAAAATCCAGGCCCAAGAAAACAAGTCCATACATACAATATCAAAACTGTCCTTTTAGTCACACAGCAGAGTAATCACACTTTAATGAATGACAAAAGATATTTTAAGTGTACAAGAAAATGCAAGCATATTAGAAAAACATCATCTACCATCAGTGAAAATCTGTATAAGTATAACTCTGATTGGTTTCGGAGTTTGTCACTGAATAAAAGTAAAATGAAACTGGATGCATCTTGATTGCAATTTTGCAGATAGATAAAGCAATAGAGTATTTTGGTAGTAGTTGGGAGAGTTGAAGGTTGGTTCTAAATAGTACTAACAGAACCACTGAACTGATCCTGGTTTGTGTGGTCCAGTACCAAAACTAAATGTAAGACTAATATAAAATTTAATTACATTTTAATACTTAGAAATTCTTAAGAATATATAACACAAATGAAATTAGGATTTGTTTTGTGCTATATTTTTTAAAAAAAAAATTATTTTTTTTTCTCCAAATATGTTATCCACATAAACTGATTCCTAAATAGATGACAGGTATGTGACTGGGTACAGGTTTTAGTATTGTCCACAATGGAGGTATTTAACAAACATTTTTAGATGAAGGCTTTAACTTTGTTTTTTCATTTAATAAAGGATACACATATCCATCTAATGTTTTTATGGTCGAGATGTTTTCTGTACAAGTAAGTACTGTATGTACTCGCGTATAAGCTGGATCCAAATGCAAACAACATAGACCCTGATCTGATGTCACATAATGTGGCAGCGGATCAGGGTCTATGTTGTTTGTTCTACTGATTAGTCCTTACAAACTGCATAGACCCAGATCTGCCGGCGCATTATGCGGGTCTATGCAGTTTGCAGTTGATATAATGCAGTTGATATTGGATTATATGCAAGTATATACGGTAATATAGTTTAAACAAATGGTATTGGTTATATGTATTTGTGTCTTGATGAGTAGTGTGGTTCTCCATATTTTTGTAAATTTGACTCAAATTTGATGAGGTTCTCATTCCTTGACTTTTCAAATAACTGTGTTGATCTCTCTCACTGAAGGACTAAAGTTGTGTCTGAATGAATATGTACATAATTAAAATTCTTTTATCTGAAAACCATAGGGCATGAACAGATTATATGAGCAAACAAAATTTGGTATCTGAAAGCAAATAGAATGTATGGTAGTGTGGAGTGAAGTTATGGTGTTACTTACATCTGTACCCCCCTCTAAATGTATGTTTCACCTGTTAACTTTGGACACGATTTATGGATTGAGACAAGATTTTGGCTTGATGTCTCTTATATCGTTGATAATTCATAATTTTAAGTTGTCTAGTTTTAACTTTAGTAGTGTCGGCAGGTCAGGTCGCCTTATGAATCACATCAGTCTGCATTTGTTTAATGCACCTGCTGTTGCAACTGGAGCATTTTGATTTGGTCCTTTTTATAAATACACCCATACATCCGTCCATATATCCATCCTGAGAAGCTTCTTGTAAAACTTTTGTAAAAACCACTCAACATAGACGATTGAAATTTGGCAAGCATTTATGTATGCATATGTCGATGATCCAATGAGATTTTCAAGGCCATTACAGCAATATTTCCAATTGTTACACATTTTTGAACTTTTTGGGACTTGTGGCGCATCCCAGTAATGTCATATGAATAAAAAAAAAGAGACGGAAACTTGTTGGTTTAATAATGCTGAAAAAGGGAATATTTATTGCAGAAATAAATAAATCCATGACACGAGTACCCGTTATAATGATATGCATTTCAATTTCTTGAATAATCAAGCAACAGTAAAGGATATTTGTGATGTCTGGTTTTTTTTGGGGGGGGGTGGTGTTCTAAATGACCCCACATTTTGATCTGGTAGGAGCCATTGGATCCTACTTTTTCCATTTGGTGTTTTGAGGTATATTTTATTGCATTTTCTTTCAGAACTTAATTTTGGCAACTGGATTTAAAGAGAATGGTTTTAATACCTAAAAGTTTGCTATGTCTGTGAGTTGGATTTCAGTTGCTTTCAGAATCAAATACTTCTTTTTTCTTGTCCTACCAGGAATCTGACAGGCGCGTATAGTGTTATGCTGGTCTGCATATTAGTACATCCAACCATCTGTTTTTTATATAGGTTGTTTTTCAGGCATCTTGATGGAGCATTTGTGTTCCATGGTTTTAAAAGCTTTTCCATTTGATGAGACTTTCTGAATGTTCCTTTTTTTTTCCAGTGATGACTTATTTTCCCTGCCATACTGCCCAGGGAAGACGCTAGTTGTTGGTGCTTCCTACGTAGCTTTGGAGTGTGGTGGTTTTTTGCAGGCATTTGGCCTGGATGTGACCATCATGGTTCGTTCCATTCTGCTTCGTGGGTTTGATCAGCAGATGGCTGAACTTGTTGGCACATATATGGAGAACCATGGTATTAATTTAGTTCGGTCATGTGTGCCTACAAAGGTGAGTGAGTGCAGTAGGTTTGTTTTAGGAAGATTACACAATGATTATAATTTTGTCTACAACAGTGTTGCACCTTGGTTGATTTTTTTTTTGAACATTAAATATACCTTTGCCCCCTATAATGATCAAGATACCGTATATACTCGCGTATAAGCCGATACCAACTGCGAACTGCATAGACCCAGATCTGCTGGTGCATTATGCAAAGGCAGATCAGGGTCTGTGTAGTTTGCATTTGGACCCGGTTTATACGCGAGTATATACGGTATGTCAGTTTCTTAGATTTAAAGGGACATAAGCAGTTTGGGGTGGGAGAGTGTCTACTGGGTTTGCCCAAGGTGAAATACTGCTACAATAAATTGGAACTATGTCATTTTATTTATGCCAGCCATAAGACAGAGTGTGTTATGTTATGATGTCAGGCTAGTCAGCTGTTACCATTTTCATTTCTGCACAGTAAAGTGAGTTGTCCACCCTCTACAGTTACCAGACTTTCAGGATGGCTTGCACTTGGGGTAAGGAAAAACCATGTTGATTCTGGGCTGAAAGGTCAAGGTCACTATGACTGAAGAAGAAAAATGTTTTTGCACAATAGCTCAAGTTCTCCACTATCTACATTTACGAAACTTTGTGAATGGCTTGCACTTGGGGTAAGTAGGAAACCTATCGATTTTGGGGTCAAACGATCAAAGACCAAGTCACTGACTAAAAGAAGAAAAATGGTTTCCACACATTAATGTAGACCTAGACCAAACTTTGTGGATGGCTTATACTTGGGGTAGGGAAGAAGCCTATCTTTTTGGAATGAAAAGATCAAAGTTTCAAGGTCTGTGATTGAAAGAAAAAGTCGTTTCTGCACAGAAATTTAAGTTATATATACATAGAGGACTATTAAACATGGGGCTGGCGTATGATGTACTCTTGTTGGTGTCTAAAATGATGGAAAATGTCTTGTGGCTAACAATTTTTGCCATGACATTAAATCAGGTAAGATTCTCATAAATATTTTAATTGACTCATTCCTTTACCTTTTTTCCAGGAAAGAATGCATAGTAATCTATGTGATATTACTTGTCCTTTTGATACAAATTTGATAGAAAACCCAGAGTTTAGGTAAATCCTTTGGAAAAAAGGGGGCATTTATCACTTCATGCTGGTAC
The DNA here is from genome assembly GCA_029931535.1 of Margaritifera margaritifera. Classification (NCBI taxonomy): domain Eukaryota; kingdom Metazoa; phylum Mollusca; class Bivalvia; order Unionida; family Margaritiferidae; genus Margaritifera; species Margaritifera margaritifera. Next base: position 453,828 of record JAQPZY010000853.1, on the reverse strand, counting down.
AACAAAGTTTGGATAATACATTGGCCAGAGGAAAATTCCATATCTGTTTTTAGTTTTACTGGTCATAGACCAGAAGAGTTGATGAGATGGCCTGTTGTCTGTTGTCCATCTTCTGATGTCCATCCATCAGTTAGCACAAGTTTGTTATCACTACTCCTAAACTACTTTGAGGATTGCTATGAAACTTTACATACACAGACACTCAATATGGCCCCCACAGCAGCCATCTTGAAAATCTGATCAGTACTCCTCTTGAATAGATGGTCATATCAACATGGAATTTTCACTAAAAGACTTCTTATGATGTGTAGTGGGTCCTAAATGAAAATGGTGCCGATCTGACATCCATCTTGATAATCTTATTTCTTATGCTCCTAAACGGAAAGTCATGTCGACATGGAGTTTTCACCAGAATATTTATGATGTCTATTTGGTCCTGAATGAAAATGGTTCCACTCTTTTTATTGCTACTCCTCCAGAATGGATGGTAATATCAACATGGGGGTTTTCACTAAATGACTTTTTATGATGTCTAGTTAGTCCTAAATGTAAATGTTGCTGATCTGACATCCAGTATGGCCACCACAGTAGCCATCTTGAAAAAAATCTTATTATTGCTGCTCCTCCTGAACAGAAAATCATATCAGCATGGAAGTTTTCAATGGAAGACTTCTTATGGTGTCTAGTTGGTCTTAAATAAAATTGTGCCGATCTGATATCTAAGATGGTCTCCATGGCAGCCATCTTGAAAATCTTACTACTCCTCCTGCATTGAAAGTCATATCAGCATTGGGTTATCACCAGAAGACTTCTTATGATGTCTAGTTGGTACTAAATGAAAATGGTGCCAATCTGACATCCAGTATGGCCACCATGGCAGCCATCCTGAAAATATTGTAATTGCTACTACTCCAAATTGGAAAGTCATATCAACATTAGGGTTTCACTGTGAGACTAAGCATGATATCTAGTTGATCCTGAATGAAAATGGTTCTGATACGATCTCAAATTAGGATGCCACAATGAACATGTTGAAAATCTTGTCACTAATTCACCTGAATGGATGGTCATATGAACACGAGATTTTCACCCAAACGCTTCTAATGGAGTCTTGTTTGCCCTAAATGAAAATGGTGCCAATCTTACATCCAATATGGCCACCACAGTGGCTTATTAGAAAATATTGTCACTCAAGAATATCAGAGATAGTTTCAACTCTCAGCTGTTAAAAAGAAGAAATGGTCTTATCTTGAATTCCCAGAAATTCTTTTTGGACAGTAGAGCATCAGTTACTTCGAGGGACTCTTGTTACTTATTTGAATGGGTTACAATATACTTGCATCGACTTACCTTTTTCCTTTTTGAATGAGTTTATAAATTAATTTGCATTTTCCTTTTTGAATGAGGTTATAAATTCATTTGCATTTTCCTTTTTGAATGAGGTTATAAATTCATTTGCATTTTCCTTTTTGAATGAGGTTATAAATTAATTTGCATTTTCCTTCCATGAAACAGTTGCTCACATGTTACAAGACATAGTTTTAATGATATCTGGAATAGTATGATCCATAATTCATCACAAAGAAAAGAACCTTTTATATATCTATTAAAAATCTTTTTATCAGATTGAAAGACTAGAAGAAGGAAATCCAGGCAAGCTAAGGGTGACAGCACAGTATACAGATGGCACAGAATATGTGGATGAATTCAACACAGTAAGTGATATTCATTGTTATCTTTATTTTATTTTTACTTGCTGTTTAAGGTAAGCAGACTTTGATAGCTCAGTAATGAATTATATTTTTGAACTCTGTTTAAAGTGGGCATAAAATTTTTATGCAACATTGCACAGTAGGTTAACATTAGCCATGCAAATCGCCTGATTAGTATTGGATATCCTCCATTTTTACATGACCACAAGGCACTTGCAGAGAGCACCTTTGGGATGCAGTTGGGCTGATGTAAATTATTAAGTACTACACAGCTTTTTATCATCCAATTGGAACTAAAAATATTAGTTTGAAAATATAATATACCCAACCAAAAAAGAAATGCTGACACTGACTTTGGACCAGAATGAAAGGTCGCACACTTAATAAGATATATATGGTCTCCTTGCTTTCTATCTGCATACATATGGCATGTCTTAACAATATACAGAATATAAACATTGCAATGTTCATTTTAGAATCTGCATACATATGGCATGTCTTAACAATATACAGCATATAAACATTGCAATGTTCATTTTAGAATCTGCATACATATGGCATGTCTTAACAATATACAGAATATAAACATTGCAGTGTTCACTTTAGAATCTGCATACATATGGCATGTCTTAACAATATACAGAATATAAACATTGCAATGTTCATTTTAGAATCTGCATACATATGGCATGTCTTAACAATATACAGAGTATAAACATTGCAGTGTTCATTTTAGAATCTGCATACATATGGCATGTCTTAACAATATACAGAGTATAAACATTGCAGTGTTCATTTTAGAATCTGCTGATATATCTTAAGTAATGTACTGGATTTCTGTTACACAAAGTTGGTAAAAAAGCTGACAAGTTGTAAATGCTCACTGTTTGCATTTTTTTTCTTCTTTTTATGTCAGGTAAATTTTATCAGTTGTTCATTTGTGCTTGTATTTATATTGAAAATAGTATCTTTTGGATAAAAATACAAAGAAATTGTACATTATTTTAGTGACTTGTTTTTATAAGTTCATTGTTGCCTCAAGACCTTCCTGTGCTAGAATTTTAAACAAAAATGATAATATTGTCTGTATTTGCATCGAGAAGTTTTTTTATCCAAATGCAAATGTTCTATTGTATGCTTAGGTTTCTTTCTTTCCTATTATTTATGGCTAAATTATAATTGTTCTGAATTCTCTATCAATCTGGGCATCTTTCTGTATTATACACTTTTAGATAAAATTCATTCTCTTCAGGTTTTGTTTGCTATTGGAAGAGATGCATGTACCGAGAACATTGGCTTAGAGAGAGTTGGTGTTCAAGTGAACAAGTAAGTAGACTTTGTTGTGTGCTAATTGGTTAGTGTTGCTAGATTGATCTTTCTCAGCTATAAAGAAAGCAATTTTAGCTCTAATGCTCAGTTCATATAATTCTTTTATGTGATGGTGGTGATGTAGAAGATAACAATCACAACAAAAACAACAACACCTCATATATACATGAAATATTTGAAGGTGACATTTTGTCCTGTATGCTGTTTGATCCTTTTTCTAAGATCTACATGTTCTTCAGTAAGTATATTGCATCATGAGTATTACAGTCATGTGGTTTGACTGATCTCTGGAGATAAAAACTGCTTCAGAATGAGAATTGATGTTTTGTATTGCAGTTAAGAAACATGTTACCAAATTTGATTTTCTACCTCATTTATATTACAACCCTTCTCATTTTCCCTCCAGGAATGGCTTCATCCCAGTGAATGAGGCAGAGCAGACAAATATCCCTTATATCTATGCCATAGGGGACATTTTGGAAGGAAAGCCAGAGCTTACCCCTGTGGCCATACATGCTGGAAAACTTCTGGCCCAGCGACTCTTTGGTGGCAGTGACACACTGGTAGGTTGTACTTGTGTTAGCACTTCATTCTCCAATGCAGCTTTAGATATTTTTTCATGCAATTGACTCAACTTTTTAAATTTAATAATAGAAGAAAATGCACTGTACAGTGGTCTCTCATTATCACAAACATTACTATTCCCATAAATAAGGATGTAACAGCACTTCTTTTCAATCCAAAGAGACAAAATTAAGATCAAATATTTTTATAAAACTCATTCAAATTACTGATATTTATGGACCAGAAATGTAGGGGTTATCTAGAATTAATTGGAATGGGTGGTTTGAAGAAAGGCACTTATTCAAACTCCACTATTCATTCAATTTTGAAAAGACTGGTCAGTTTGGCACACCTATGACAGTCTCTACCACCCATATTTGTTTCAAGTAAGTGTTGAAGAGACTGGTCAATTTGGCACACCTATGACAGTCTCTACCACCCATATTTATTTCAAGTAAGTGCCTTCCAAACCAAAACTTACTTCCATGAATTCTGCAGATAACCCTTATTTATAGAGTGGAAGTTTCTCCGATTAATTTAAAAATAAAATTTTTTAATGAGGTTGTTCTGTTTAGACTAATAGGTATATAGTTTATAATTTATTCCCTTGCAATACCAAAATATTTCTTTCTGGACTTCTGTGTTTCCTTTACTGTAAATCTTTGGCATAGTTAAAAATATTGAATATACACTTTGACGACCCCATGTTAGTGGGAAGCAAGATATAGCAGCAGACCTGCCAACCCTTACGATTTGACTGCAAGTCTTACGGAAATTACCCTTAAAATAAGTACTTATGGAATAATAGCAAAAATTATGTAAATATAATTGTTGCGGTAAAATCCAGATACTGGCTTGACCGTGTTTGATTCAGATCCAGGTTTCATATTAGAATCAACGGAGTTGGTCAGGGAACCAGACTAACTTTACAGGAGTACCTCAGACACTTTAAACTACACATATTTTTTCATGCAAAACGTCTGCAGGATCAAGCTGATGCTTTTAGAATTTTCTTAAAATGGCATCCAACAAACGATACATGTTCAGAATAAAAGGAACAATAAGCCTCTTAAAAAGTTTAAATAGCACAGAAAAATTAAAAGGAATATTCAGAATTTTTTTTGGGGGGGGAAGCAGAAAGAGCAACAATTACGTTTATTGGACATCATGTGTTGATTTGAGTATGTCTCATGGCAGGAGAGATTGAAATTGAAGAGAAAAAAGTCAAGGATTACGTCAAGTTGAGTGATGGCAAGAAGCCATTGGGCTCCATAGGGTTTGGAACTGCAGTTTGTGAAACTGTACTGCAGGTAATTAGGGTCTAAGTGTACTTTACAAACTTTTTAGTTGAACACGTTCACCATCTCAGCATCTGTCTATGATTACACTTCTGAACTTTTAAAATGCATGTTGTCCAACTTGACAATATCAGTACATTATATTTTATTACACCTTACGTGGTCTGACTTATGGAAAAATATCGACTGCCTTACTGAGAAGGTCTTGTTAGGGTTGGCAGGTCTGTAGCAATTACTTTCTGCTGGCATTATCAACAGTTAAAGTTTTGGTTAAAGTTTTTCAGCAATGCTTCTATCATGGGCTTGACATGCAGGCCCTGGCCTTCATGTTATCTCAAGCAATGCTTTTATCATGGGCTTGACATGCAGGCACTGGCTTTCATGTTATCTCCAGCAATGCTTCTATCATGGGCTTGACATGCAGGCCCTGGCCTTCGGGTTATCTCAAGCAATGCTTTTATCATGAGCTTGACATGCAGGCCCTGGTCTTCAGTGCTTTTATCATGAGCTTGACATGCAGGCCCTGGTCTTAAATGCTTTTATCATGGGCTTGACATGGAGGCCCTGGCCTTCAGTGCTTTTATCATGGGCTTGACATGCAGACCCTGGCCTTCATGTTATCTCAAGCAATGTCACATAATCTAAAACACAATTTTCTGATATATTTTTCTTTTTTTTTTTTTGTCTAACCCACATTAACATAGCAGTCACGTTTGTGGCAGTGGCCTTCGTTTGTTATGGTCTTGGTTAAAGTTTTTTATTTGAATGTATTTCCTAAACCCCTTGATAGAATCTCATCATCTTGGCATTAATCATTATGAAACTAAGACAATTCATTCTGTGACATGTTTGCTTGCCCCTTTGCCTTTGGGGTCAAGGTCTTAGTCAGAGAAAATGTACATTATGTTTTTGGTTAAGTTTTTCATTTACTTATATTTCCTAAACTCCTTGATAGATTGTCATCATACATTGCATGCATCATTATGAAGCTAAGACCATTCATTTTATGACATGCTCAGTCTTAGAAAATTTGCATTATGGTTTTGGTAAAAAAAAATTCATATGCTTATATTTCCCTAATCCCCTTGATGGATATTCTTCATACTTGTTATTAATCATTATGAAGCTAAGACCATTTAATCTGTGACACGCTTGCTCACCCCATTAACCAGGGGACAGTGTTACAGTTATTAAAAAATTTGCATAAAGGTTTTGGTAAGAGTTTTTTCATTTGCTTATATTTCCTAAACCCTATGATAGATTTTCTTCAGACTTCGGATGAATCATTATGAAGCGAAGACGATTCATTCTGTGACATGCTTACTCAACCTTTTGACATTGCAGTCAAGGTCACACATTTTATGCTAATGCTTTGATTGTGGGTTTGACATGCTACCCCAGGTCTTCTTGTTAGCAGTTTCCACTTGTGCTACTCTCCAGTGGGAAATGTATTTGCTGAAATTGTTTCTGTATATTTCAGACAGACTATGTCAATGTGGCCACAACAGTGTTCACACCACTGGAGTATGGGTGTATAGGTCTTTCAGAAGAGGACGCCATCCAGAAGTATGGAGAAAGTAATGTAGAGGTAGGATTATCTTCTTGGATGTTACATGACAGGTGTAGTTAATTATGTTTAAGATTATCGAACTTCAGAGAAGAAAATATATGACCCCAACTTTAAGTTAAAGCACTTGTTATCCCCGCATGCCATGTTTTTGCATCGCGAGGTAGTACCGTAGTTCTGAGCCCTGTGGCATCAACATCATTCATGATACACCTAAGTGGGTGATGCAAAAAAGGGGAAAGATGTATTTCTACAATGATACCAAGTAATGTAGACTTTCTTCTCACAGTAAAACGTAGCTGAAAAAAACATTTTTTTAGGCTGAAAATTACCGGTACCAGAACCGAAGTTTGCGTTCAGATTTTAGACCCTTTGCTGTTAGATCTAAAGCAGACTGGTCCAAACTGCATACAGACAGATGAACCTTCGCAAAAGGTAGGGTAAGTATGAGATTTGGAGTAAAAAGGGACCAGAACACAAAAGTCGTGTGTGTAATAAGCAACCCAAAAAAAGTCAAATTTTCACCCTTATGCACATGCGCCAGCAAAACAGCCAATCAAAAATAACGTCTTTGATACACTTAAACATTCGGCAAAATGAAAATCTCTCCGAAACAACTGTGTTTGGTTGACATCAGAAGTAACCAAAAAAACATGTTTCCTACCCCCATTTCAGGCAAAATTGAAAAGAATCTCCAGGGGAAAATGAGTTAATACCCTAATAGTATTGATAATCATTGAGGGGTATTCCAGAAATGAAACTACTGTATATGGATTGGAAGATGTATTTATCACATGACTAATGTGTTATTTACATTAATATACTGATATCATAATTTTCATTTATGTAACACGTGTAATAACACCTCATGACATCACAAATGACATCATTACATCATGTGAAGGAAAGGTATACTGACTGAGGCATCTGGATGTATTTCAGAGACATTTCTCTACACTATTCTATGGTGTGTTTGTTTTTGTCATGTGATAAATAGAATCTTACATTCTGTGCTCATTTCAAATGAAAATTTATGAAACTCGTAGAATAATTGAATTCAAGGCTTGCAAAAGATAGAAATTACTCGTTTCATAAATTGAATTTTATATGAGCATTCATGTAAGATCCTTTATATGTTAAGTGCTTACAGTTAGTTGATTTCATTGCATTCTCATCTTCAAGCATGTGATATTCTCAATTACAGTTTGATAGGTGGTAGGTGGATAAGAAAATGGCTTCTAACCAACTGACCCACTAACCTCTATAACCATAAAAATGTAGAGGTCAAGGTAACAGGGTGAATTAATTATCCCCATGCTTGGGGTGGGATGGGGTGGATATTGTGATATTAGAAATGCAGTAATAGCAAAAGGACACATAATGTATGTAGCAGATTCTGGGATATGACTTCCGAGTCCAGGTGGGGGTGGGGGAGGGGATATGTACTAAAATGCATGAAGTAGCCAAGGAAGTTGCACATGCTGTAAGTTTTTTTTAGCTGACCATTTGCTTGTTACCACTCTTGAAGCCATGTTTCTGGTCTGATTTTGATCAAACTTGGAATATGGGCTTATATCAAAAAGATCTTGGATGAGTGAGATCCACACATATTAAATAGGTGGTCTTGCATCTGCTTGGCTTTGCTTGTTGATACACTGGAGACCAATTTACAATCAGCTTTGCATCATATGGGTAAAAAAAAAAGCATCTGCTTGGCTTTGCTTGTTGATACACTGGAGACCAATTTACAATCAGCTTTGCATCATATGGGTAAAAAAAAAGCTTATATCATCATTATCTTAGGTTGTATTATAAGGGAGATCATCTGTGCATAGTAAAGAGATGATCTTGCATCTGATTGGATGAGCTTCTTACCACTATAGATCTAGAGACAATATATATCATCCAGTTTCTATAAAACTTGGTAAATGGGTTTATATCATCAAGACCTTGGATGACTGTTATGAGCAAGAGACTATCCATATTAATTATGTATATATCTTTGGAAATAATTTTTATCAGACTTTAGAAAAATAGGTAAGATAGACAAGATATAAATTTCGGGAGAAATTAGTGAAATGGTCAGCTAGTTAATTAAGTTAAGTAAGTCCGATGACTGATATCAAGCCCATTGGGGTCTCTTGTTTTTGGTAAAATATTGGAAGGTTGGGGGGGGGTGTAATCATTTAAAGAAAAGATATAGAAGATCCATAGAAATGTATAAATGCAATGGTGAAAGGTCAAAAGTCCAGGTCAAGTAGATTGGTAATGTTTTACGAAAGCTACAGTAACATTCATTTCAAGAAAGACTATATATTTATGTTTGTTTGATGGAGGGTGGGGGGGTTGTTGCTGGATATAAAGATCTTATCAACTTGTACTAAAAAAATTAAATAAACTACCGATGTTGTTATTGTGAGTGTGAAAAAAGTTCATTTTCAGATTGATAGTCATTACATGTTATGACAGTAGCAAAAACCACAGACACTTGACACATGAATAAATAACTACACTTGAACGTCTCTTTATGTATAATCCTCATAAATTCTTTGTTTATTCACATTTATTTTAGGAGTCATGGTAGCTCAGTTGGTAGAGTGTCGGATTCATAATCCAGGGGTCGCCGATTTGATTTTAACTCCGGCCAGTCCGGGTCATCTGCCTCGATGTGTCCTTGGGAAAAGGCAGTTAGCTCCTATTTCCTAGGCATGATATAGCCAATGTGTTAAAAGTGCCTTTGAAACCAACAAAAATATATTTCAAAAATAATTATTGTAATAAATGAATGTATTCAAATCAAAACCAATATTTTATTGAGTGCAGGAGAAGTTATCATGAGGTTTGAATATATGGAAGTGTTTGGGTCTTCAATGGCTTTTGTTAAAGGCATAGTAGCCTTTATGTGCTTCAAGAAGTGAAACATGCTTCATCTTAATTACTGACATATTGCAAGAATTGCCAGTTTGTTTAGCAATTGCATCAAAATATTTGTATCACCCTAATGATTTGTTCCTTGTTTTCTCTCATTACAGGTGTACCATGCCAACTTCACTCCATTGGAATGGACAGTGCCTCACAGAGAAGAAAATGGCTGCTATGGCAAACTTGTGTGTGTGATATCAGAAAATGTAAGTAGAATTTAAATACATTTAATTTAATATGAACTTTAGAAATAAATACTCATTGCAATCTTGATATAAATTGCTAATTACACGTGATACAAATATCACATCTCCCTGTGGGCTCTGGGATGTAGAATAGGTCCAGTGTGCATGTCATAAGAGTGTCTGGGATGTAGAATAGGTCCAGTGTGCCAGTGTGCATGTCATAAGAGTGTCTGGGATGTAGAATAGGTCCAGTGTGCCAGTGTGCATGTCATAAGAGGCGACTAATGGAGGCAAACTTTTTGACCTGGGATGCATTCCATGATGATGTTCATGCTGAGAAGGACTTGGACATTTTAAAAGAGCTAGATATATATTTTTTTAAAAATTGTCATTCTATTTTAAGAATTGTACTCCTTTTTGCCTTTATTATCATTTTAAAAGCCTGTTTGAGGATGCCTAAACTCACTATATAGCTAAGATTGTGCAAATGTGTTGGGGTTTACATTGAGTTTAGTTTCTTAGATACTATTGCCTGCAGAGTCATGTAACTTGGTATGTAAATGTGTCATGAGGAGTACTAGTCTCCAGTTAAAACTATGTCCCTGCAAGCTCTGTTTCACTCAGTGACCTGCATTAACCTTTGCATTAAGCTCAGTTTCTCAGACACTGCTGCCTGTAGTATAATGTAACTTGGTATATAGATGCATCATGAAGAGTGCAGCAACCCATTAGTCAAAACTAGGTTACTGTGACCTTCATTTCATTCTTCATTGACCTATATTAACTTTTGGGTTTAACTCAGTTTCTTATATATTATTGCCTTCAGAGTCTTGTAACTTGATACATCATATCATGGGCAGTACTGCAGCCCTCATTAAAAACTTTGTCACTTTGATCCAGTGACCTACATTAACTTTTAACTCTAGCTTAGTTTCTAGGACACTGTTGCCTGCAGATTAGTGTAACATGGTTCATAGATTTATCATAATGAGCACTACACCATTTAGAAGAAAAAAAAGCTTTGCAATCCAGCCATACCGCAACTGGCAGTTTTCTTGTTTTCATATTATCCTCAGTCCTTAGTTTTTGGACCAAGAAATAAGATCCTTTATATGTTAAGTGCTGACAGTTAGTTATAGATTATGCTTATCACTAGATAAAGATAAACTAACTGTTCATCAGATTAATTCCAACAAAACAAAACATGTTATTTTCACAATCCACACATGTACAATTCAAATGTTTCTAAACCCTAGACTTTAGATTGCCTAATTTATTAGAAGGGTCCTTTCATTATTCCCACACATTAGTGGGGGATATTTTGATATCCTGCATCCATCCATCAAGCAAATTTTGGTACCATATTATACTCGCTTATAAGTTAAATCCAACTGCAAATAACATAGACCCTGATCTGCTCTCGTATAAAGAGCTGGCAGATCAGGGTCTATGTGATTTGTTCTACTGATTACTCTTAACAAACTGCATAGACCTAGATCGGCTGGCACATTATGCAATTGCAGATCTGGATCTATGCAGTTTGCAGTTGGACACGACTTATAAGTGAGTATATACTGTATATATTTTTGGCCGATGTGGTGACCAACTGAAAGGGGGGTATGATTTTCGTGCCTCACTGACCAGGTTCCTGTGACGGGTTCAGAGGTTAAATCCATAGTTAGAGTGACATTTTTTTCGTTTTTTCTGGCCAAACTTTGTACATGTCTTTGTGGGAGGACGACATATAAAGTCTTTTATGGATTTTGGGTTATAAGCACTGGGTCATGGATGGAAAGAGGGTTGGGGTTTGAGTTATAACGACTGGGTCATGGGTGGAAAGAGGGTTGGGGTTTGGAGTGAGCTTTCTTACTGTTTACAGACAAATGCATTCAAAAATGGGTTTGAAGAAGGTATACAGAAATCAATTAGAGCTAAAAATATGATGACAAATGTGTTAGACCTGAAAATTGTCTCAAAGAAGTGTGCAGTTTGTCCAGACCTTGATTACTATGGTAATTAATACAGATTAATATCTGATTTCTTTGTTTGTGAAGTTAAAGTATTTAATTATTGTAAAAAGCTGAATTTTATTTACCATGTAAAAAGTTTTTTATTTATATCAATCCTTAATGATTTTATGTCTTCTTTTTGCAGGAAAAAGTTGTAGGATTTCATGTGTTGGGGCCCAATGCAGGGGAGATAACTCAGGGATATGCAGTTGCCATGAAGCTAGGCGCCACTAAAGCAGACTTTAATAACACAATTGGAATACATCCCACTTGCACTGAGGTGACACTCATATACAGATTTTCTGTGAAGCAGTAGAATATTTTACGTTCTTCAATACAACTGTAGCATTCTTTGTTCATTGTCATCAATAATGATACAAAAATTGATACTTCAGTTTTCAGTTATTTCATAGTTGGTTAACATTTAATTTCAAGGCATATTTTTAAGTAAGATGTTTTTAGATTAAGGATGGTGTAAAGATTATGGATACAATCAAAATAGTTCAAAGCTATTGAGTCAGAGTTGTCTGAAGAAAGAGCAACAGATGGAAAGAATAAAAAGAAAAGAAATTAATGTCTAGGAGTTCACAAACATCTATATTAAACTGAGAGCTGTAAATCACTTTCATGTGGGGTACTGTTTTTTAATGGGATTTATGGTTGCTACAAACCACCAATTTAAATACCCAGAGAACCATAATCAATCTTTGAAGTCCATAGTACCTCCTCGCCCATCAGAGGGAGATCGATGAATAGGGACAGTAATCCTTCACTGTAAAGTACTTCAGTATAACCTGGTCAGTGGTATAATAAGGCAGGGTTCACACAGCCTTGAAAAGTCTTTGAATTCAGTTGGTTGCCTTGAAAAGTGGTTGAATTTATGAAAAAACTACTTTAATTTGTCAAAAACCTCCATGAATTTTATCAGTGCCGTCAAAACCATTTTGCTAAAATTTAATTTAAAAAGAAAAGATTTTTTTTTTTTTTAAATTGTCAACAGTGTAATATGACAAAACTGAGTTGGTGAATTAGTAGAGGACACTGGTAGATATTGGAACAAGTTGTGTCTTTTTGTGTAGTTTGCACTTTAATTAGACCTAAAAAGCAAATGGCTGACCTAACTCGCACATGATCTACCATGAGCTGTGTATATAATAGCAAATGGAAACATTACCTGCTTTTTTAATGGTTGGGTGAAAATGTTGAAGGCAGACAAAAACAAGGCAATTTGTAAAGCTTGTGACAAGATATTGGATATTTCCAGCATGGAAGAATGTGCTCTCAGCTCTCATATGAAAAGTAAGAAACACAAGAAATGCAAGTTCGTATGCTGTCATGTTGCTTTGATTTTATTGGACTGATGAAAAGTGAGGTTTCTGGAACTTTGAGTGAAAGTTTAACAAGGCCCCTGCCACCGCTGTCATCAGTGACTACTCTGCCTTAAGGAATTTTTTTTAATAGTACAACAAAGGATGATGTGTTGAAGCAGAAATAATATAGACTTTGAGAATCTTGACTGAATGCCATTCATCATAAGAAACAAGCTGTTCCAAGCAATGTTTAATGTTTCCAGATAGCGACATAGCTTGGAATGTTGCAGTTTTATTTGATGGAAAATGCTATTTGAAAGTTTCCAGATAGCGACATAGCTTGGAATGTTGCAGTTTTATTTGATGGAAAATGCTATTTGAAAAACTGGTAAAATCTTTGAAAAGTTCTTGAAAATAATGTCTTCAGGGCTGTATGAACCCTGTACGTGCCAGGCCATGGACCCATTATACTGGCCGAATTCTGTTTTTCCATATAATGTACCCCATTATAACATGACCTGGTTTATATATATATATATATATATATATATATATATATATATATATATATATATATATATATATATATGTATACATGTATGACTCTCCTGAACAGCATTATAATGAGAGAGTACTGTACCATTGAAAATGTTCTTGTTTGCAAAACCACAGCCATTGATACCCATGTAAAGTAATTCAATCTCTTGCGTCTTGCTCTCATGACTCTGGAAACAGGCCTGTATAGGAAAACTTGATCAAATTAGTTTATTTATATAATTTTATTACATTCAATCAGTTAACTTATAGGAATCATAAATACTGTGATTAACACATCTATGGTTGATATTTCAGGTCTTCACAACCATGGTAACGAGCAAGAGAAGTGGGCAGGCTGTGGACCAGGCTGGATGCTGAGGTTAATTCCTGCTGCTGACCCTAAACTTGTCAGTATACCTCACCACCGTCTGTAACAACAGCTCTGTATGTATGTACCAGTAACTTTAGACTCCCAGGGTTCTTTGTTACTTTCAGTATTGCACTGTAGAATTTTCATTAAACCATTTTTGTATGGAAATTGTATACATTTTGTGGGGAATTTTAGTTCTGCAACTTGCATAACCTGGTCTGAATTTTACCAACAGAACATCGTTCTGAACTTTAATTTATCTGAAAGTAAAGTTAGATTCTAGCAATCTGATTGGATGAATTTATCTGAAATTCTAGATAGATTCTAGCAATCTGATTGGATGAAAACTATGCCTGACTTAAGCTTTACAATCAAATATCCCAAGTCTAAACTTTAATTGTGAGTCATTGGGATGAAATTTGAGTCTAGTTATGTAGAAGAATTAACAAAATAACAATCAAGACTTTTGAGAAATTGGAATTTGGTTGTAGATCAATGCATATCATGGGTCCAATTAAAACTTGTTGCAGAATTTGCAAATGAAGGCAAAAATAATTGCCTGTAATGAAGGACAAACAATAAGGAAAATTATTTTTCTGTCATACATAATGTTTAGCAGAAAAATTTTGTTTGCTGCATTTCTAGTCTTATATGGCAAATACAGTACAGTCTTATTTCTTATCCAGTGTCATTCTAATTAGCAAATACAGTGAGTAAGAAATTTCATATGCATTTGATCATTTATTTTGTTACACATGAACCAGTGCAAAGTTTCAAGGAGATGTTTTTGTTTTAATGTGATTTCCTGTCTGAAAGCCATTAGGTCTAAGAACAAAAAAGTAGAACACAAACTGATAGCACCATTAATTTTAATTACTTTATTAGACCTATGAAATTGTAAGATAGTTTTATAATTGTCCATGAATTCACCAGGTTAGATAAAAAAACTTTTCCACTGGAATTCAGATGTCAAGCTGAGCACTTAATTTGTTTTTGTAGGAATATAGACCTATACCTGCCTACAGGATCATGGTGAAATTGACAAATCTAGTTTCATGTAAATTGTATTTAGGACCACCCATCTTAGAACAGATGGAATATTGTGTATCTTGTATTCCCCATGTACATGAAATATGTTTCATTTTGCATTTGAAAGTTTTCACTTTTCGTAAAATATATTGGTGTGACAGAAGTTTTCTTTGCTTAATATTGCTTTATATATATATTTTCTTAAGCTTGTAGTGAATGTATAAAATCATTTATTCAAGGATATAAAATTACACATTGTTTATACAGAGTATTGTAATTGCTATTTCACTCTCCCTAATATGTGATATTTCTTTGCTATTTAGGAGTTATGTTGATGCACTCAATTGTAGTTTCCATTTGTATTTATATTCATCTTATTGTTATTCCTAGCCAATTAGTCTGGTACATCACTGTCAGATTTCCAAGTTGTGCCATGCAATATATATGATCTTGATGTACATTTGTTTTATGTCCTGTAACATGATCCTTTTTGTAACAACTGGGAGTCTAATATGTTAATTTATTTATTTTGGTGGTTCGAGATTATGACAATGTCAGCAGCAGGTTTTGATAAAAGAAGTCCAGTGAGGACCATTGTTATGGGATCAGCACAATTTATTATGCTGGTGTGACGGGCTTGTTCAGAAATCTCATGATGAGATAGAACTTGGCTTGATTTTTTCCCATACTGGTTCTCTTGGCTTGTGCCAGAGTTAAGCAATAACTCTTGCTAATGTAGATTTGAGTGACCAATGACCGGTCTATTATCAATCATTTTTCATCTTTTGACATCAATCCATCCATCTGTTCCCTATTTTGTTTCCTCACAATAGCTCAAGTTCTCCACCCTCTACTGTTACCAAGCTTTGTAAATAGCATGCATTTGGGGTAAGGAAGCATCATATATCCATTTCAGGGTCAAAAGGTCCAAGGTAAGGGTCACTTTGACTCGAGTAAGAAAAATGTTTTCTACACAATTACATTAGTTCTACATCACAGACCTGGACCAAACTTTGTGGATGGCTTGCACTCGGGATAAAGAAGAAGCCTATTGATTTTTGGGGTCAAAGGTCAATGTTACTATAACTGAAGGAATAAAAATGGTTTCCGCACAGTGGGGTGGGCATATAATGTACCATTCACAAAACTTGTGGGGTTTTTTTGGTACTGAATGGGGTGAATGTTTCTTGTTAAATGTATCGTTTATAATACTATTGAGTCGATCAAGATTATTCAGATAATAAAGTAATCTTAAGCTTGTGAGTGAAGTGAAACTTCCCTAAATTCGGCAACATTGGGACCATCAATTTCTGGCTATTGTATAGTGGCAGTCAGTTCACAGAGGTTTCATTGGTACAGTATGTACTCATTTTTAAGTCAAGTCCAACTGCAAACTGCATAGACTCAGATCTGCCATTGCATAATGCCCAGGCAGATCTGTGTCTGTGCAGTTCGTTAGGACTCATCAGTATAACAAACAACATAGACCCTGATCTGTTGGTACATTATGCAACAGTAGATCAGGGTCTATGTTATTTCAGTTGAAATTGACTTATGCATGAGTATAGATGGTATTAAAATGTCCTTATTGACACAGATATATGTGAACCGTTTACAGAGGGGTTAGTTTAGGGAACTTTCACTGCAATTCATTTGTGGGATATATTTAGCTTTGGAGAGTATAGAAACATTCCTTGGTAGACTCATTATCTTGAGGGTTTTGAATTTTTCAATCTTGCTCTTACATAGTTGATTAAATTTTTGTCTTGTTTACCATTTGCTTGCTTTTACATACCAGTGAATATATACCATTCATCAAGGACAGTTAACCCGGTGAGATGATATCACAGAATATCATTACACTTGCGAGACATGAATGATGAAACACTGGGTTAGGCTGATATTTATATTATGAGTATGATTTTCCAGCACTGCAGAAGCACAGTATTTTTCCACACAGTGAGAGAAACAGATGAATTCAAATGCAGGAACACCTGCCTTAATAGACATCACCGTACAAGGAACAAATGCTAATTGATTTTCCACATGATGAATTTATTTTATTACAGTTTCATAGTTATAAATAAAAGTGTCTTCTAGAGTTTTCAAGGATGGTTTCATTTAGTATCTTTTCCCACTATCACAAATCCACATGTCTAATCAAAATGTTGGCAGTTGAAATGCTGTCGACCACTGTAATTTTTGCCTTGTATGCATATTTAAGCGGATTATGCCTATATGATATTTAATTCATGATAGGAGTGCTAATCTTGAGCTTTGGATTTCAGAGGTACAGATATTTACTTCACTCTTTGTCTAACATGATGGCTGTGACAATCAATAAAACATTGGCTGTAATATGCATTGTGGCATGTCAATGAAATTCCCATCATAAATTAAGCATTTTTAACTGTAAAATTAAAAACTTATCTTACACATCATTTGACCTTTTGTCAACAGTCAACAAATAACAGCTTTACAGTGATCTCATTAGATTGCTGGCCAATCAGATTGCCAGCTACATGTGAAGTATTGCTTGGTTACTTATTTAACAGTTGTTTGTCCAATTCTGAGAACTGACAAACAGAAAACTCTTGGACCTTGTTAGATTTTACTATGTATGTAAGATGTACAAAGTCAAATTGTTAAAATTTAACCATATCTCAATTTCATTGAAATGCTCAATGTAATGCCAAAGTATTAGCGAGGTGTATGTGCAGATTTTGAAAAGAAAATTTAGAATTTGAAGCGGTTAATATGCTCATGAAAAGGGGGAGTATGGCCGATAGGTTAATTGTACAGTAAGTTCCGACATCTTGTATTCATATTTCTTGATAGCCCACAAATTGTTCTCAGTCTGACCAGACTGTATGCAATAGAAAATCACAGATATTAGTCAGGGGAAAATACAGTAAAAAAAAGCCCCCTTGTGAATTGTTTATCTCAGGTGGATACATTCTGATCCCATACCTTGAGATAGTGTTGACATCATCAAGATCATAAGATCATTAGGTGTATGACATCAGAAATTAGGGTTAGATAAATTTATATTTACTTGGACCAAAATTTGGGACACCTCATTTTCACCGTGTATGAGTAACTACAAACATTTGAATATACTACTGTATACAATGCCCCCTCTTTATAATGCTGTTCATGCAAGTCATAAAAGTTACCCAGTTTATAAGTGAGGGAACCTAATACTGAGGGACTTTCCAACAAGTCTGTGTTATTATACTACATAAAAACAACAATTGGGTATTTATTTATGAAACCGCATTATAATTGGTTTTCATTAGCCAAGAATTTATCACATATACTCATTTATAAGTTGAGTCCAACTGCAAACAACATAGACCCTGATGTGCCATCACATAATGTGCTGGCAGATCAGGGTCTATGTTGTTTGTTCTACTGATTGCTCCTAACAAACTCCATAGACCTAGATTGGCTGGTGCATTATGCAACAGCAGATGTGGGTCTGTGCAATTTGCAGTTGTACTTGACTTGTAAACAGGTATATATAGTATATGAAGTGAAATAATTCTAGTAACCGTGGAAAAACTAAATGTAAACAAATTAATGGGATCCTTATGATCATACCTATGTTATAAGAGGAACAGTGGCATACTGAGAGGCTTTAGAATGAGGGACCACTGTGACATCAATTTTGCAACTTCACATTTTTCTGAGATTTGTGCTTGAAAAGCTGTATTTACATGCTTGCAGTTTTAATTTATGTGGTTTGGTTGGTTTAAATTCATAGTTTTGGAGGAAAGAAATATTTTGTGATTTTTATTTTTGCACTTGCATTGAGACCACCAAAAAGAAGCAAATAATATGCTACACAAATTCCATTTTCTATGGCATGAAGAGGAACCAAGACTGGACAAGAGTATTGCAATTATGACTACTATTATTTATGCATTAATAGAACCAAGACTGGACAAGAGTATTGCAATTATGACTACTATTATTTATGCATTAATAGAACCAAGACTGGACAAGAGTATTGCAATTATGACTACTATTATTTATGCATTAATAGAACCAAGACTGGACAAGAGTATTGCAATTATGACTACTATTATTTATGCATTAATAGAACCAAGACTGGACAAGAGTATTGCAATTATGACTACTATTATTTATGCATTAATAGCATCCATGAGAACACCTAATTCCTTATTTTACCAAAATTTGATAATGACTTTATATTTCTCTAGCTTTTAACATGAAAAAAACAACACCACCCAAAGAAATTACAATTGATTAATGTATCAGCACTAGGGATTAAATCTGGGACTATATAGATGCAAAATTAGGGTCTTAACAGGACACTGTAAAGGACCCAAGTATACTGTAATTGTTTTCATAAGGTCATAATATACTCTGCTCAATATTTTTTTTTAAATATACTTTTTCCAACAATAGGCAGTATGTTTTTGTTGCATTTAACACAGAGGATGGTTATCTTCATATCTGGAAGTTCAGCATGTGAAAATCTTAATATGTGTTACATCAATCCCTTAACCTGAATAATGAAGGTGATTCTAGTACATGCATATACTTTTGGGGTTTTTAAGGTTTTTTTTATGTTCCATTTAGATAATTTCCAAAGTGCAAATTTAAAGATTTTTTTTTCTCAAGTGAATTATGTTAGTGTGTAAGTATGTAGTTTCCTGAAAGTATTCATATTAGGTTTCTCGCTTTTTGTCTTGTCACCGATTGGTGAGGTGTTAAGGTGGCGCTCTCCAGTTTCGTACTTTGCATAGGGTTAGAAATTTAAAGAAAAAGAATTACCCAGGGTTTCCTCACTGGCTGTTCTGGCTATTTAAAAAAGACCTTGTATATCTTAGGCATTGTTAAAAGAACTTTGAATTCCCTTTATTTTGGTGTATGATTGATGGGTGAAATTTGGGTTATAGAGTATACAGCTTGGTCTTACTTAAGATGTGCACCTCTCAAAAAAACTGCTAGCTCCGCTTAGTCATTTTCACTTCCTGGACTTCAAAGGTAAATAATAAAAAAAGAGCCGATAACTTTTTTTACTTTTTAGATATTTTGTAATTTATTCATAGTACTTTCAGAGGCTGGTATTGTCTGCTCTGGCAAAATTCGTTTTCCTATTTTAATAACTCCTGAAAATAGTGCACCTTTGACTAATTCAGGCTGATTTTTCGAGTACTTTAGAGCGGCCATTTTGTCTGCCGTGTGCTTAGATCATGTCCAGTGTCCACAAGTACAATATGTAAAGACATTTCAGCCACAGTACATGAAAGTAACATAGAGGTATGCCAACATTCTCTCCATTGTGAATGTTGCAAATGCAAAATACTTCATCTTACACCTGTCACTCTCTCAGAAGCATGTATTATCTGTAGAGCGCCCCCTAATTGCCAATTTTGTTATCTCGTTCGTGGGAAACAAATAACGTTGGGGTATAACATAATTCAAGTCTTACCTCAGTTGTCTCCCATACACCACAATAACCAGCAATGCAACAGCGTTGCTTTTCAGTAGTAACCACTAATAGACACTGCTTCAATGATCATAAGAAATATAATCAATGGCAGTTTTCTGCTTCCTAGTTCTGTTTGTTTTTTTTATATTTTCTTATGATTTTCAAAGAATCACACCCATTACCCAGACAAATTGAAAGAAGAGTGTCACAGACAACAGAACTGGCTAATAAAATTGCTCTGTGTGAATGTTTCTTCAAATTTTAGGCATATGACAAGTAAATTGTGACCATAAAAGTATGTATCTTTAAAGCTCCATATTTACAGCATATTTCCAAATAAGTTTCATATCCAGACTATTTACAGCATATTTCCAAATAAGTTTCATATCCAGACTATGTTTAAAAAAAATTGTTGATGGATATATTTTGGGGGCATAATCATAACTTTTGACATCCCTATAACCCGTGTTCAGTCAGTTCAAATTTTGTTGTATATCAATGTCCCAAAACCCGTCAATTTAAGTGGGCATTACATTTTCAGAATATTGGCCTGAAATCACCGGGTACAAAGACAGGGAGTAAGACAAGAAGGAAATGGACCAAAATACCGAGATAAACACACTAAACAAGTAGTTCCAATTTTCGCTTTTTTGAAAACGTGCAAAAAATGTATAACATGGAAAACTTTGTAATGTTTGCAAAAATAAATCACGTTTGTGTTAAGGACGGTGTCTACCCGATTAATGTGGAATGATGCAATTATAACAAAAGGTTATTCATATACCATATATACTCGCGTATAAGTCGAGCCCAACTTCAAATAGCATATACCCTGATCTGACGTCGTAAAAAGTCCCGGCAGCTTAGAGTCGATATTGTTTGTTCTACTGATTACTCCTTGCAAACTGCAGAGACCCAGATATGTCGGCGCATTATGCGATGACAGATATGGGTCTGTACAGTTTGCATTTGGACTCGATGAGTAGACGAGTATATATCGTTCATAGATTTCGTCTATAATATTGATAAATGTTAGAGTTATCTGAAAGGACTATAGACAGATATGAATGCTACCACTAAGTATTATAGGAGAGGACCAAAGACCATAATCGAACTCATATTGAAGATGTGTTAAAATATCTTGAAATAAAATTCAGTGATGCATCAGGACGATTTTATTATATATAATTAAGCGAAACATTGCAGTTTTTTTTTTTTAAAAGAAACAACCAGAATGGGATGGTACACTGAAATCATTGTGGAGCGAGAGACTCAAATATTTACTATGGATCAAAATTGAAAGAAGTGAAATACTCCAACGAAGGTGCACAATATCCGGTGTTCTTTGGTTTTTGTTGTTGTTGTGGTTTTTCTTTGTTTTGTTTTGTTGTTTTTACTGAACAATATGTACATGAAGATCCATGTGTAAATGGATTTGGAAATATCATAAGTGTGTTGCTTCTTCATGAAATGTGACTGCTACGTCTAGACAATTATACGCACACTGGAATTAGAAGAATTTTATTAACAGTTGCTACTTGTTATTTATGGGTCTTGTAGAGTGGTTTCCAGGGAAACAAATTCTCATATACGTTGCAGGACACATACAACATTTTGACAGATAGGCTATCATGTGTTTCTTGCCACAATCAAGGAATTAAAAGTAAGGTGAAGCCATTCATGCATGACATTATTAGCATATTCTACACTAAAATGAAGCAGCGCTTGTAATAGCACTTTTGAAAATGGGATATTCTTGCTATATAGAGATTATTATTGCTATTTTAATTTTTCATCAGTAAACTGGATCAGGACATTGTGTAAAGATTTTATTTTTAAATTGATTAAAATAGATTTTAAACTTCCTAGTCTAGTCCAAGACTTACACTTGGTGATAATGGAATCGAACTGAGCGATAGTTGTACCAACAAAACTTGCTATATGCTAATTTAAAAGTTGAATCATGACAGGTTATACGTGTAATCAAAGTACTGGAAGTACTAGAGCACTTTGGTCAACTGCACGTGAAGTGTATGGTTAATTGCTTTTTTTTTTTTTTACCCCAGGGTATGTGCTCAGTTATTGTTCATGTTCGAAATAATTTTGATGAATTAATCAACTATTATAAAAACGCTTATTACCAGTCAATTGGAATCGGTGGTATTTATACAACTCATCATCGTGTGGTAATAAAAAAGGTGGTATATTTATACAACTCATCATCGTGTGGTGTGGTAATAAAAAAGGTGGTATATTTATACAACTCATCATCGTATGGTAATAAAAAAGGTTTTGAAAATAATGGGAGTATCAATTTTAGTTTCGTTATGACTCAGTCGGTCGAGGGTCCATACTATTTTCAGACTAATACACTTGAAATGACTGGGAAAAAAATAATCCACGAATTAAAATGATATTGTTTCTTAGTCAGCTTTTAATCCGATAGGTAGAGCAGTTTTTAAAAAAATGGTAATAACTAGGAGACTAATACTTGAGCATTTAGCAGGTTAACATTTTCTCTATATGTACATGCATGTACCCTTATACAGGTAAGCATTTAGCAGGTAGACACTTTCTCTATATGTACATGCATGTACCCTTTTACAGGTAGGCATTTAGCAAGTAGACATTTACTCTATATGTACATGCATGTACCCTTTTACAGGCAAGAAACTCGTGCTTTGTCTCAAAACATTCATGGCAGGCTTTTGAGAAAATCCAGTTTTTCTTAGAACTGGATACTATTCTATAATGATTTAATACTTTTTTCAAAGAAATGAAAAAATGTTATGTTACTTATTATGATCATTTATTGTTTCCTGAAAAGGCAGTAATGGTATTTGTATCCGTCTGTCTGTCTGTAAATATGTTTGCCGGTGTGTACATCCATCATGCATTCTTCTGTATCGCTTGTCGGAATTGCACACCACTTGATAATATACTTTCCCAAGTTTTGATATAGTATTGGAGGAACTTATTTTTGGCTCGACAACTTGGGACTTCAGTGGAATGGTCAGTAGTTACAACAACTTGGGACTTCAATGGAATGGTCAGTAGTTACGACAACTTGGGACTTCAGTGGAATGGTCAGTAGTTAACAAGCTCCAAATCAATCAAGGTAGGGAGAGGTGCTGTTGGGTAACCTAGAAAATTTATTTCTCCAAACCAACCATATTGCTTCTCAAATGAAAAGATGTCATGAATGACGTCGACAAAGTTTGCACCAGCGTCCTAAATACAAGTGGAAAGAAACGACACGCCATCTAAATAGTTATACATTTTCTAAATTAAACGAGGATCTTTCAGTACTGGAAAAAATATTCAAGTCTTAAAATAAATCCGAAACTTTTCAATATTTAGAAGAAGAATTTTTTTTTTAGCTAACTATATTTTCGCCAACACTGACATATTACCTTGTATCAAAATATTAATATCCAGTAATTCATAAATTTTAGCATGAATGTTCTATTACCATTATTTTTAATAAAGAATCCAATTGTAGAACATCAAAGTTCATAATATGCAATATCCGCTCTTTGATCTTATGAAATGTACAATTTTGGAACGGCAGAACATCCTCATCATATTCAATACCTTTATATTTTCTTCTTAACCCTGCAATTATGCCTACATTGATCTACGGGAGTATGGTTTCATAATAATTCAATTCGTGACACCAGTATTCGATTAATCAAGAACGTTCTCTCGTCAGTTAATATATTTAGGAGATAATATACTAAAGTACTAAGAAAATGAAAAATGTAATTATTAACACATGGGTATGACCATGATTCTCTACAGTTGAAGACCTTTTTGTGTACTGTCCGTGTTGACTTAACTGTATGACCATGATTCTCTACAGTTGAAGATCTTTTTGTGTACTGTCTGTATTGACTTGACTGTATGACCATGATTCTCTACAATTGAAGACCTTTTTGTGTACTGTCTGTGTTGACTTAACTGTATACGACTCGCAAAACGTGACAATAATAATTAATGTAAATTTATTGTTTTCTTCTCTGATAGCTTCAGATTTTCCGATATAATCCTAAAAACCACAGGTAGTTGACGCAAGCTTAATGTTGAAAAAAAAGAAAAAGCAATAGCCTGATGGGAAAAAAATCATACCCAAGTTACAAAAGTTCCACAGATTACTGCAATAATCTCTTTTGACGCCGAACCCTATCATACAATAAAAGAGATGAGGTTAGTAACTTCGAAACGCTCCTTTCCACACCTGACCTTCGATTTCTGGCTCCTAGTTCCGTCCATGAAGACACTCTGACATAGTCTATGCCTCATTTTTACTCTAGGTATTTTTTCTATTCGTCAAGTCATTGTTTACTTTTCTGAGCTGGACCAAACTGAAGTTACAGGCCCAAAAATGTAAGAATTGGGAATTTTTGTCTGGTTTGACAAAGTTACGCTCACCTATGGATTACAGTTTTTTTCTCGAGATTTGTTTTTATTTCTGTAACTGAAGAATGAATGGAATCAAGATCCGTTGAGAAATTTTGTTTTTATATTGAAATACGCTTGCTGTGTGCCGTAAGCTGGTACTTAAAGAGATATGCGACTCTGCGAAACATTCCTTCATCAAACTGAGTACAGAGGTAGATACAAAGGTAAGTTCGTTCGTTCATTGGATTAAAGTCGCTTATTGCCATTCGGCATATGCGACTGCTTTAATATGTGCGCGTTTGCCCACTATTTTATTTATGTTTAGAATAGATGCAACCCAAGCAAGCTGCGGGAAGAATGGCGCCTTGACTGCCTCCATCCAGCCTTCTATCGGTGATCCTCCTGTCTATCGGCTGTCACCTCATTATGTTTTGTAAAATCTATGCCCAGTTGTCTATTTTCTTAGGGCGGTCCCTATTATAACGCCAAAAATGTGAGAATCATATATATAACGCCAAAAATGTGAGAGTCATATATGTTATAACGCCAAAACCTGAGAGTCATATATCCGATTCGAATGGTTTTGAGTTGTGAATTTTCGTACTACGTAGTTTGTACGTATTTTTTTTTTTTTTTACTGTTCGCACTTTTATGGTTTTTTCCCCCCGAAAATATGTACCAATGATGTTGGCTTAAGGTAGCCTTTAATTTTTGTGATCTCAATTTGGGTTTCGCGACGCCTTTAGTTCACCCAGCAGCATGCCAATCTGGGTTTTTCAGGGCCATACAGTTTTTGGCAGAAGAGGGCTTCCGTGGGTTGAAATGAAAGGCAACATAAATTTACCCGCATTGTGCCACATTATATCCGATCAAATTTAGTTACCTATATTCGGGCTGTTCCTATTTGTAACATACGTTGTGGCATAAAATCACATTACTGAGTTGTTAAATTTTCCTATCAAAGTAGATTTGAATATTGGTGCTAAGCGTACAGATGGTTCTAAAAAAATTACCAATCTTTAGGCATAAGTTGCCTTTAATTATTTTTTGTGATCTTAATCAGTTTACGTGGGCCTTTGTGGCAAATGTCCCGAGTTCAAAATTCCATAATTATTCCCGATCAGTTTTTAGACAATTTTGAGGTTTGTTTATCTAAAGAGGCTAGTAGCCCTAACAAGGGGCTGTTCGGGGGCAGATATTCTCCCAACTCTATATCCTGGGCCACGCACTCCTCTGGGATCAGGATTTCTTCCGTCCTAGCTAGTGGTATTGCCACGGAGATCATGGCGGCTCTGTAGACATTCGCAAACTTCCAGCAGGCTGGCAACGGAGTAGGAGGTGTAGGCGGCCTCGTGGTATTCGGTAAAGGTTCTCACGGAGTTTTGCCACTGTTTCATTGCTTGTTGTGTTACCCTCAACAACATCCATCCAACAGTGCAAATGGCATCGATAAAATTGTATGCTATGTTTATGCTGCTGAGGGTATCTCCATTCCCATTGGCTGTATACGCTCTTTGTTTGGGTCCTCCTCATCAGCTTCGCAGTCTCACTCGTAAAGTTTCTACTTACTATTCACTCGAATCAACTTTATTTATACAAGTCAATATAGTATTGACATATGAGGCATATACAAAATACACTTAACTATCGGATGTGTGTTGAAAAGGTACATCAGTTGCTCTAATTGCTTTAATCATGTAGTAAGCAGTACCAGTTACATGACACCAGCCTTTTGTTTACAGAGGACTCCAATTTATCAACTATTATTTGTATAAATCTAATATTTATTTAAGATGTTTCACTTGTACTTTAAAACAGGTCACGTATCTTTACAGCATTATGGCGTATGTACTACAATTTGGGTATATACAGTAAGGATCGTCTTATAATAATTTAGTTAATGGTATGGGAGATCTTTTTAATGACAGTGTAAAGAATGCTTTTACACAAAGTCAAGCATGTGGTAAGAGACCCATATGAAGTTAGCCGTGGTTTGATAGAGACTTGGATGAATAACATTATATACAGTGGCGGCGCGAAGTGGGGTCGGGGGTGGGCTGGAGTGAAATTTCCTCCAGGCGCCGGGGGAGGGGGTGCCGTCGGGAGCTTCCCCCTCCCCCCGCTAAGCCCCCGGTTTCAGGGCTTAGATGCATTGGCGGCGCGAGGGGGGGGGGGGGTCGGGGGCTGTGTTTTGTCTAGTAATTTTTTTTTTTGCTTAACACCCCCAAACCTCCCCCATCTAAGCCCCCGGTTTCAGGGCTTAGATGCGGGAGGGGGGTGGCAACTCACATAAAAACTGTTCTTTGTGGTAAAGTAGGGGGCGCTACTAAAGAACAATGCCCCCGGGCGCCGGGCGCCATAAAAGAACATTGCCCCCGGAAGCCTCAAACCCTCGCGCCGCCAGTGCTTAGATGAGGGGGGGGGGGGTGGAGGTTCGCAACTGATATAAAAAGTGCTCTCTGTGGCAAAGTAAGGGCGCCACTAAAGAACATTGCTCCCGGACGCCTCGGTAGGGGGGCGCCATTAAAGAACATTGCCCCCGCGCGCCTCAAACCCTTGCGCCCCCACTGATTATATATATATAGATATATATATATATATATATATATATATATATATATATATATATATATATATATATATATCATAGAATTAAAGATTCTTGTGAAAAATACCCAAAGGAAAGGAAACCAAGCGATCAACAACGTTTTATGTCTATTGTAGCAAATTGATGACGTGTATTGAAAATATTTTGATGTATTGTGGTTTCAACTTTGCGTGGAATAATCAAAGTTTTGATAATTATGATAAATTTACGAGTGAAAATAGAACTAGATTGGCAGATCAGAATTTGCAAACGTGACTCTGATGTTGACAGTTATTCTGAAGGAAAAATGTTTCGTAGTTTTTCGTTTTAATTTTAAAAAAAAAATATTTACAAAATTTTATTGGATTTTTTTTTTAAAATATAAAAAAATGTTGCCAAGTAACAACTGAAAATTTGTATGTAAATGTAGGACCTCAAATCATATGTTGCCTTTAGAAAAGGGAAGATGACGCACTTTTTTATTTGGAAGAGAGGCTGTGCAACTTGTGTCATGCAAACAATATTGGATATGAATTTCATAATTTATTCAATGTTCTTACTGTAGTACGAGTAGAAAACATAGATAATTGCTATCAATGATATGATATAAATATTATTGGCTCAATGTTTCAAGCTTATGTTATCAATAGTGTTAATTTAATCATTAACTTCCAATTATCCCATCGTTTTTAGACTTTGTTTCTTTGTATACTGAAGAAGTATATAACGAAAATGAAAATCCACCATACATATATGACTTGAGTGCTCCGTTGGGAATAAGCCTAATTGTTACTCATTTGGGGTTTTAATTTCATTTGCGTTTATTTAACTTCATTGCAAAAAATGAAATGAAATTGGCATTGAGAAACAGCTGACGAATACCAGACAAAAGTATTCTAATTGTGTCATCTTTCATATTAATTGCATTTCTTAATTTCTATAAGCAAGAAGAACATAATATTTGGCAGAAATATTGCTACAAGCGTAAATGGGGTGTGGTGTGGAAACCGTACCTACAATTTGATTATGATTACGGGTAGAGAGATCGAGAGAGTATGCAGACTAGTTATAACTTCTCCGCGGCCATGAATGCGCATGCGCTTGGCAAGCTTTCAAGCTGTTATATTTAACATATCTAATTTTAAATTCTATGCTATATTGTCAATGCTCAGTAAAATCTTTTCATTACATATTTATAAACCTTAAAGTTCAAAGAACGCCCAAATTAAATCAGATTTTAACAAATCAAATCGATATCTGATGCAGCACATGCGTCAATACACTTGGTTCAACTGATTTATTTTAAATGTGGTCTATACTAGTTGAATGAATTTTGCAACAAATTAAAAACCCTCTAGGAATTCTATAAACAACCTATTGCATTTGACTTTCTTTGGACTAAGTCTGTAGGGGGTAAATATATGTATTTAACAAAAGTAATAATTCTTTTATGGCACAATTAATTACACTCGTGTTTGGTGTATACGGCATAAAGTCTTTATTCTCTTTTGTTTGTATCCCCCACTGCGATTGCAAAAGTGAGCATATATATTGCTTTGTTTTTTCCCATTTGTTAACTTTTGGACTTTTTTTATTTCATAACCTTGTTAACACATGTAAGTAAATACCATTCTGAGGTAGACAAATTAAATTTGGTAGGCACATTTGTATTCATGTTTAGATGGCCTGATTAGATTTTCATGTTATTACAGATATTTTTCAATTTATTACATATTTTAAACTCTTTGGACTTAAAATTTTTAAGCAAAACCTTTCCGGCACAGATACCGTATATACCCAGTTACAAGTTGAGTCCAAATGCAAACTGCATAGACAAAGATTTGCCTTCGCATTATGCGCTTGCAAATCTGGGTATATGCGGTTTGGTTAGGAGTATTCAGTAAAACAAACGATATGGACCCTAATCTGCGGAAGCATTATGCGACGGCAGATCAGGGTCTATGTTGTTTGCAGTTGGACGCGAATTGTAAGTGAGTACGCACGGTAAGCAAATATCACTCGAGGTAGACAAATTCAATTTTATAGGCATATTTGTATTTATATGCAGATCTGATATTTTTTGCCATTACACATCTTTTTATACACATTTTTTTTAGGTTACTTTGACATTTTGGGTCGGCGGTGTATACATGTTTTACAGACATAAATCTTGTTTTTAACAAATGTTCCACACCGTGCAGCTATTTCATTTCAGTTTTATTGCAGTATCTTCTCCCATTGCAGGTAATTGAATTGGACGGTCCACATATGTTTTCTATGCATTTTTTCAGCGATTTTTAAAAAAATTAATATTTTCCCCGATTCTTTTTGCAGACAGTATATAGCTGTCTCATTTTTATTTTATTACATTATCTTTGTCTTGTTGAAGCTGACTGAATTAAACTGTCCCAAAAAAGTGTTTGGGCGGTTTCTGGGGCTAATCATTTATGTTTGTAATCTGATTGAAAAGTTCCAGCGACAAACTTTGTTTAGAAGGACTACCGCCAACTTCTTCAACAGTCCGAGCTTAACAGAACGTGAACTTACGTCACTGATCAGATTTTGTTATACAAATTGTAGAAAGTGTATCTTCTGCATGCATAGGAGTTAACGTGTACCTGTAAGCGTGGGAGTTCATGTTTATATATATATATATATATATATATATATATATATATATATATATATATATATATATATATATATATATATTCATATGAGACTTTTCGTGTATCTTCTGCTGGATATGACTTTACTGAGAAAAAGCGATGCCAAATATTTGTTTGGTAAAAGCTGTCAAATGGAAAGTGATGATGGGTAGAATCACATTTTGAGATTTTTTTAAAACTCAAAAAAGACATATCTACTGTGATTATACAACCCGCTGTTTCGTCTACTTTCGTGACTCCACTTCGGCATAGCGCGAAAGGTGCATCTCACGGTTTTATTTACATAACATAGCAGGATACATGGAATAGATTGGTGGCAGTGTGATCTCCTAGGGACAAAGATAATGGTTTGTGGGTTTAACGCCATTTTTCAACACTTGATATGCAATACATGATGGCCAGTATATCTGGTGGAGGAAGAACCCGGGAAGAACCACCGACCCACGGGAAGCTACTGGCAAGCTTTCTCACATACCCACGTTGACCGAGCCGAGACTCAAACCCACGCGGACAGAGGTGAAATGTCAGTGATCTGTGAAGGCGAACGCCTTAGACCACTCGGCCACCCGGGACCCCCGGGACAAAGATAAGTAGTCTAATCTTAGTCTCGGGATCTCCGCAACCAATTCAAATAGAAATTGATCCCTGGATCTCCGCAAGCAGTTCAAGTAGATTTTGATCCCTGGATCTCCGCAACCAGTTCAAATAGAGATTGATCCCTGGATCTCCGCAACCAGTTCAAATAGAAATTGATCCCTGGATCTCCGCAACCAGTTCAAGTAGAGATTGATCCCTGGATCTCCGCAACCAGTTCAAGTAGAGTTTGATCCCTGA
This sequence comes from Margaritifera margaritifera, assembly GCA_029931535.1. Lineage (NCBI taxonomy): Eukaryota > Metazoa > Mollusca > Bivalvia > Unionida > Margaritiferidae > Margaritifera > Margaritifera margaritifera. The sequence continues at coordinate 423,041 of JAQPZY010000853.1, read as the reverse complement.
ATCTCCCCAACCAGTTAAAGTAGAGTTTGATCCCGAGATCTCCGTCAACATTCGTGTTCAAACAGTGTGGATACAGGTCACGGGATCTGCGCAACTATCCCATTCGGATAGAGTCTGGGCTGGCCGAGACTAACACTTGTGTAGCGCATATTGTTCTTTTTGTAAAAATCTACAGAGCGATGTAGTTTACTGTTTTTTTTTTTTTGTTGGGGTGGGGGGTTAAAGCGACGAAACAACACGCAATGTTGCTTGTTGTTAGCTTTTAGATCTGTGGGCAGAAAAGCTCCGACATTGCAATGACGATTTAATGTAAGATGAATGAGCAGGCAGGAATGTTTAAGATCGACTGTCTCGTTTTTATTGATTTATTTATTGATTTATTTATTTACAACGGCGGGATTTCCTTTTTAACTGCTCGGTTGGTCACGTTGAATATCAGATCAACTCTGTTTATCAACTCATATTTCAACAGAAAAGTTCTACTGAAAGGAATAACTGCTTTTATAATCGTTTACAACTGAACTAAATTATAAAAATATGTAAAGGTTCACTGAACTCCTGCAAGCATAGCCTTAACCATGTCATGAAAGAGGATCAGACCAAGTACAACCACTTTCTAATAAAAGTTGCACACAAAAACTTCGATGCGTCGATACGCCTATGCATGTCCAAAAGGAAAATTCAACGTAAATCATCAGTTTGCAATTAAATATTACAATGACGCCCCCCTCCCCCTTCTCTCCATATAATCAAACATTTCTAGAGAAAAACCAACCATGCATCCACATAAAGGCGAAAATCAGATATTTATTTTAGGATTCTTGTGCGTGAACACCCTTCATCAGTTCTTTCAATTTTTTGTACAGTATCGGATTGATTTTCTTTTGTACGAACAATACCCTAGAATGAGAGAATGTACGAACGAGCGAACGAATGAATACATGGATGGATGAATGAAATAATGGGATGGATGAATTTAGAAATTACTACAAAATTAATGAAAATGCATAGAATAAATTAATATTTTACTGAATTAATGTATACAGTGTCATCACCCTCACTTAATCTATGCAGAGAAGAGAGGATTAACATCTTCCATGTGGCCAGATTACGGAAATCTAACCCGACGGGATAAGGTCAGGTTCACTGAACCTCTGCAAGCATAGCAAGCATTGTCGAGTCGCTATAACAAATCTTAGCTTTTAAAATGCTGTCTACACGCGTGGGGAAAGTTATTTTTCTTGTCCACCAATTGCATTATTTTTAGGCGAAAACACTGCAATATATAAAACGTCCGTGTACAAATGGTATCAGTGGCCGTTCGTGTCATAAGTGGCAAAAGTAACTATTTACCTTTAAAAAAAAATGATATTTTTCCGACATATTCTATACAAAAGTATCGCATTAAAAACTCTTATAATTTTTTTGACCAAAAGTATTAAAATGGTATACTATGGCACCTGTATTTTCAATGCCAACATATTGAAAAGGAATGTTCAAGAAATATGATAGCATACAACGTCACAAAGAAACAATTTAAGATTTATTAAATACACGACCGACACCGCGGCTACAATCATAATAGATATATATCAGATAAATTAAACATGATGATGCGATAAAACTCCTTGGGACCAAAGATACTGTTTTTTCTTCTTTTTTTTTTTCCTTTTTCTAATGAAGTAGACAAAATCATTTTCTGATGTCATGCTGCATAGTAGGTAATACATAATGACACGCAACCGCTAGTTAAATTTAAAATAGTTTGATCTTTAATGGCGTGGGCACAATAAAATTCACAGATTAATTCAAATTACTGGTCCATTGTGCTAATATATTACATACTACTGAAACACCCTTCAATATGTTCATGTGATCAGACCACATCCTCAACTACTGCATTTTCAGATATGTGGTATAGGATCTCCTATACCTTACTACTGAAATACTACCATACATAACGTGATATTAAAAACTTACTACTGAATTAAATAGAGTTGATACACTTCTAAAATTGTGGTACTGAAAATTAAACAGTCGAGATGGAATGGATGAATACTCGATATCAAGGATGCAGAGACTGGTCATTTAGGAAACAACTTAATTGATTGGGGAAGATCAAGTGCCTATTTTACATACGTGATTTTACAACTTAACTGATTGGGAAAAATCAAAAGCATATTAGTAACATTGAAGAGTACAATGATTACAAATATATGTGTCTATGTGATAAGGAACATTAAGTACACGCATGTCCTAGACTAAAACAAAAATACACAAATAATCTGATCAAACGTTATAATACGTTCAAACTGGTAACAAAGAATAATAGCCAAATATAGAGAGAAATACAATGCTGTTGTCAACCAGCTAAAGACGAACGAGTGAACCGTGTACTGAGAGCATATGCGTAATAGTTTATGATCTGATCGACTTAGGAGAATGACTACTATATATATATATATATATATATATATATATATATATATATATATATATATATATATATATATACATATATTGCTGTATATACATGATGTTGCCGCTCTGGCAAGGCTTACACCTCCGGTGTAGCACTGGGCCACTCAGCTATATATGTGTGCAAGGGCATTGCCCAGCAGAAAATCAATAATTGATTTAGCTGTGGGTAGGAGTTACATACATTACAGTAGCTCCTGTTATAGAATGTACCGATTTTCTCTCAACGATGTATATTCCAGGTAAAGCATTGCGTGACTGTAGTGAGAACATTTACAATACAGCACTGTTTTATGCTTAAACACAAACAGGCACATAGTGAGAACATTTACAATACAGCACTGTTTTATGCTGAAACACAAACAGGCACATAGTGAGAACATTTACAATACAGCACTGTTTTATGCTGAAACACAAACAGGCACACGGAACAGACAGTGATAGCCAAGAAGTAGCTAATATACGAGAACTAAAGATCACTAAATTTAAAATAGATCTTTTTTGGGTGAGCTGTTCCAACGCATAACAAATAAAACAAAAATGATTCATTTATTAATTAAAATGCCAGATTTATCATATATTATACATACTCACTGGTGGACCACTTTCCTTACTACTGCATAAAACAACACAAAAATCACCATCATTGCTGGACCACTTTCCTTACTACCACATAAAATACCCCTGTATTCCTAGATCCTATACTACTGGACCACTTCCTCAACCACTGCTTAAAAAAAAAGAACACCATGTTCCTATACGTTACTACTGGACAATTTTCATTTCTGTTGGATTTTTAGAGATGTGCGCCAGAATACTCATATACCTTACTACTGAATTACTACCATACTAACGTGATATTAACATTCTACTACTAAATGTAATGGAGATGATAAAATGTCATAGTTGTAGTACTTAAAAATCACCCAACAAAATTGAACGGAGGAATACTCGATACCAACAATGCAGAGGCTGCTCATTTCGACACAGCTTGATTGTGGATGACTATTTTACATAATTGTAGATCTTGATGATTACACATTTATGTGTATATGAGGCATAACCATTATATATATTTCCACATACACCATAAAACAAAAATACACACAAAATTTTAACAGGAAATGAAGTATATATTCAAAACAGGATAGAACGAATACTAGCCAAACATAGAGAAGTACAATGCTTTTGTCAATCAACTCCAACAAACGAGTGAGCCGTGTATTGAAAGCAAATATATCATATTTCCTTATCTGATTGACTTAAGCAAATGACTAACCTATTCATTCAAATTCCAGCTATCCCTATATACTTACTTACTATGTACACTTCTGTCTCGCTATATGTACATAACGTTATTGTTTAGCAACAAGGCTTGCACTGTAGGCGTAATGAGAGCACTGGATCACAGACTTTTCTAGGACGTCATCAGTATAAGGCTGATAATTTATACAAAGCAGGGGCTCTTCAGACAGTATTTTACTACCAGCACAAACATTGATAGCTGATACAGTTCAGATGCAGTGAAATACTGAAATACAAACAGACAGAGAGAAACACAATACATCGATGGCCGATAAACTTAATTCAGCAGATTGCACGGGTAGGCAGATAAAACCAATATTCATGTAGACTAAACATTAGAGTAATAGTAACTGACTAGATTAGCTCAGTGGTATAATAGCTGGGTTTATAAACCAGCGGTTTATGGATTGTATCTTCCTCACCTTAGTACCTAGAACTGGCTACATGAAAAGCTGATCAAAAGACTACACGATAGGTTAAAACAACAACAATACCCCCCCCCCAAAAAAAAAAAAAAAAAGAAACTGTTGCTACGTAAGCGCTAAATAAATCAACCTGGAACGTCAAAAATGATTCAAGGGAGGAACTGGTCTTGTGTAAAGCACGTGCATTGGTAGCCCCGTAACACAATGGTAAACAAACAAATTGATAAATGAGCCACAGTGTGTACGATTGAAGCTGCACAGTTCTAATGGGAAGGTGCTAATCTCATGGGTGACTTGCACGAAGAGCCGCGAGAAACTAGCAACACACAGTCCTATATCGGGACGAAATACTTTCGCTAGGATAAAAGATCTACAAATAGGAAATCTTCCCATGTGGGTCGTAAGTGGTTACTTTCCTATCTACACACATAGGCAGAAGGTTCAGGTACTGAGATGGGTATTTTGCTAAAATTTATGACAAAGTTCAAATATATATTTTTTCAACACAGTTGATCTCTTTAGACAGTCCATCGTGTAGATTTACAATATGGCTTCCTATTTTAACCATACGTATTACATCAAAATGATTGATGGACATATGAAACAAATTAAGGATGTATGGTACGAATTTAGTGCAAATTGCATACCGGGAAGTCTCTGTACAGACCAAAACAAAACAATTAAACAAATTAACACGTACGTATGAAACAAATGATACAAACTAAGTATGTATGATACGAATTTAGTGCACATTGCATACCGGGAAGTCTTTCTACAGACCAAAACAAAACAATTATACAAATTAACACGTACGTATGAAACAAATGATACAAACTAAGCATGTATGATACGAATTTAGTGCACATCTCATATCGGGAAGTCTTTGTTGAGATCAAAACAAAACAATTAACATATACGTATGAAATAACCTACTAGTACGTATACTGTGCATTTACTGCATATCTCATACCCGGAAGTTTTGGTAGAGACCAAAACAAAACGATTGACATATATGTATTTAACAACCTAAGTATGTATGGTATGAATTTAGTGCATATATCACCCCGGGAAGAATAGCTAATTGCACCTCTGGTGCACATTGCAGAGGTGTACATTGCTGTGCGGAGCACAAGTGCCAGCTATGACATGTCCATTAGCATGAGTTGCACGCACTTAAAATACTAGTAGCATAGCATCCACATTGCGGGATGACTTTACTGGAGAGGTTACAGAAAGCAATTTACATCATCTACACCAATTTCGAAAAAAATGCAATTGTTTCAGAAGATTTCACAATAAGATCATACGTAGTCAAGAATGTGAAATAGATCAATTCATACATCAGCATATATGCGAGAATTGCAACAAATGCTACAAAAACAAAAGGGCACTGAGAACGAGGATAGCAGTGCTTGGGCAAACTTTGATGCAAAGCCTGCAATATTTCGGAAATGTAATAACTGTAGCTAGGTTTTACAGCAGGTTTCATTTGCAAAGTGCCTGGCGTTTTCATTTCATGTTTTATGTCCTCACTGTGTTTTGTAACTGCACTTTGTACATGTTTTGGTCATGTCTCCGATGTAGCCAATACGAACCAGCAACAAAACGTTTGACATTGACATCATCTCCAAAAGAAAAATGCCTTTTCGTCTTTGAGATCTTCTGTTGGCTCTGATTTCAAATTCTTTTCAATGTCCTTCCCCATCATCAACTTGCTCCAACTCTTTCTGTTCTTTATGCTGCGAAATGAGAAATGTGTTTAAACTTGATTCTGTGTAATGTAGATTTTTAAACAAAGTATTATATAATTTATTTTGAATATTCAGTTCATTTGAAAGCAAATCAGATGCTTTCTCGGTTGTTAATTTGTTGACAGCCTTAGCAAGGCTTTCATCAACAATATGTTTCATCTGAAGTTCTTGAATCTTTTCTTGAATTGTGTTGTGTGTAGCAGCAGGTAAATGTTTTCTCAGTTAATTGAACTCATCTAATTGTCAGGATATTGTTTTTCACATGGCTAATTGAATTCCACATGTCCCATGAAATGTGAAGGCAATAAAGGCACTACTTAGGCATGCTGATTTAGGTAGCGAGAAAGTGAGTACCTAAAAGCTACTATAATACCTTAACTATTCTCGCTCAAAGGGGGCACTAAAAGATACTAATAGGCTTTTACTAAAAATCTCACTGAATGCTTCATTTAGGCATAAGTGTGTGTTTAAATCAGTGACTTGGAAATCACAAAACTTTGGCATTTCTATATCTGGTTTTCACTGTTCAAAAACACAATCCGTAGATGCGTGAAGATGGGAGATATGGAATGATACCGCTCTCTCTCTGAGTCTCCATTCTATCTGCTTGCTCCGCTTTTCTCGTTCCTTCGCTCATCGATGGCGTATCGGCTGTGCAACAATTTCGACCCGAGGAGGTCGGAGCAAAGCGAAATTAGAGATGCCCGATGAACCGGGAGAAATTGTATACATTGTCTTCATTTAAAGTTTCAACTTAATGCTACACGTATCGATAGTCAGTTTCCCCGGGTGATTGATCAAAATGCCCGGGTGATTGATCATAATGCCCGGGTGATTGATCATAATGCAAAAGTGTAATGTAATCTTATGTTCAAGAGTCTCATTGGGCAAATTGATCAACAAACAGGTAGTATTTGACTGCAATCCCTCAATTTTCAAGTAATTTCATCCATACTACAGGTAGCTAAAAAGACAAACTTAGACAAAGAATCCTATAATGCCTGCTCTTTTTGTCGAAATTGTATAGCCAATCTACATATAGTGACGGTGAGGCAGTGCAGCCCACCGATAGCTTAACTAATCACGAAAAAAAAAAAAAATGGCAAATTTGGACAGCATTTCATGCATAAAAAAGTAAATTCCTCCTTGACAACGTTTCTTCTCATCCTATTTATGGATGCTTGTCGTTTCAACTCTTTCGATAAAGTATAATATTGGCAATAGGAAATTTAAAGGACAATGGACAATGGCTGTGTTTTCTGGCAGGTCAGAGATGGTTCGGGCTTGTTGGATGTGTCTCATCGTCACGTCATCCGGACTAATATATCAGACTTTCACATTCTGCCCGAGTATAGTTGTTTCCGTGCATATTGTTTCCTTCCAACAGGTATTAATATTTTGGTATATATTTTATATTTTATATATTGGTTGACTGGTCATGAAGGAATAACGAGCATTCCCGGTTTGCCGTGTGCAAACATTTACATGTAGCAAACCATATACTGATGCAAAATTCCTATGTGGATAGTTAAGCAATTAAATTACAAATTACCCATACTGCGATGATTTTAATATTCATATGGATTAAATACTATATTTTACTAAATAAATAAACGTATCTTCCCACGGGTATGTCATATGATGAATTGTTATTACAAATTATCTCGTTACAATTAATAATGTATACTAATTTAAAAACAAAATCCATGAATCTCTCTGGTCAATTCATCCAACGGGTTAGGTTGTGATTACTGATATTAAGAAATCTAATACATTCACTAATTTTAATGGTAGAAAAATTCTGCGATGTGTAAGCTAATTTTTAATATGAAATTTACTTTTAAAATAAAAAATAAATGAAGGAAAATGTATACACAACAGGCATGTGCCTTTAAAGGTTGAAGGTTTGTGAACTGGCTCTGGTAACAAAAGAATAAGAAGTCATCTTCTGCAGAGTCAGTACCGAGGGCGTGGAAAGATTCTTCTATAGCACTGATTTGGTTGTTTGTCATTCTAGAAAATAAAAAAGATGCATAAATCATATGCAGTCTATTCAAATATGTACAAAGTTCAATTGAATCTATCTTCAATATAATAAATGAGCTATTATAAAAATACTAACTTTTCGGAAGTGAATAAAGATTGCAACAACCAAGACTAATCCGTATCCTTACTCGGACCAATACGCTGCTTAGTACGAAGAAAGGGTTGGGACCAACCCGGTTACCGATGAGCTGCAACTTCGTGTTTCACTATCATTTACGCATACATGACGTGAACTGGAAATTTATATTTGGTCACTATCGGTTGGAAGATGTTTACAATTGTCAAATCAAGAGGTTTAAGGCACAGATCTCTGTCAAAAACATTTAAATATATTCAATTTTTTTTTTTTTTTCTTGCACGGTGGGGTCTTAATCGGCAGTGGCGTAGCGAGGCAAAGTGCCGCCCAGGGCCAACTACCAAAATTACGCCCCCACTCCATTCGTATTATTTATGATATATACGGTACTCTTACCAAATTGGCGCCCCCTAGAACATAGAAAGTGCCGCCCGGGGCCGCCCCCCTCCCCCCCCCCCCCATCGCTACGCCACTGCAACAGCCTAAGATTTCAAAAGTCATTTCACGCAGAACTGAAAGTTCTGGAAAGATGGACTGTTATTTTCTGACAAAATTACACATTTTCTCATCTCAGAATCGCTTGGTTATTGGTTATAGGTAACACGTACATGTCGTCAAAGTTCATAACCTGATGTTTTTCAGCTCCCGCCATTTTGTTGCTCAAAACCAACCCGGAAACGGGTGACCAACCGGAGTGTGCCGTGGCACTTGTAGTACAGTGATCACATGTACACAGCGAATTGATACAGATTGCTGTGATCGCTAGATGATAGAGGTTGAGTTACGTGGGAATCAGATGTACTAAATGTATTGTTTAGATTTGCCTTTGGATCTGTCAAGGTATCGGAGACATTAAACTTTTCATACATCGATATTTCTAAGAGAGTAAAGGATAGTATGTATCAAAATTGGCACGAAAGAGTAAATCAGTCAACAAAATCTATGTATTATAATCAGGAATATATACATAAAACTGCATACGTGTTTTGTTCTGAGTCGGCGGAAAGAACGAGTTTGATGTGGCGTACGGATACGTCAAGGCCGTCAGGCCGAGACATATTCATATGCCATATCAAACGAGTTCTTTCTCCCGACCCAGCACAAAACACGAATACGGTTTTGTATTTATTACATATCCTCTTTTTACGCTTTCTAAATATTTTTAGCTTTACTGTATAAATGAAATTCAAAACGAACTGGAATTTATAAAAGTTTGATTCACTGCGTCTAAAAATATCTACGAGCAGACGTCAAAGAAGGCACCTAAGCAATTCGAATCTGAGTGTTTGATACAGAAATGCGGATTGAACAGCTGTATCGAACATTAGATCAAGCATGTAAGATTGAATGGGTATGTAATAAAAGTCATTATTGAATGTTCAGAAATATCTATGCATTTGACCACCTTCTTCCAATCCTAGGGACTTTGAGATGTTTACATTTTCATGCCATAAACCTAATACATAGAGCGATATTGTAACGTTTGTTCCAAAAATAATTCACTATTAGTCGAGGACGAATATCACGCATTTTTGTGGTTGTAAACATTTCTGAGAAGTTAGAGAAAAATAAACGTTGTTAAGCTCGTCAATCATTGTACAAAAATTTATAGCCTGATGTCATCACAATGTCCACAGTTTATTTAACATTTACAGCCTGATGTCATCACAATGTCCACAGTTTATTTAACATTTACAGCCTGATGTCATCACAATGTCCACAGTTTATTTAACATTTACAGCCTGATGTCATCACAATGTCCACAGTTTATTTAACATTTATAGCCTGATGTCATCACAATGTCCACAGTTTATTTAAAATTTATTAGATAGACAATAAAATGTACTTAATGTCTTACAGTTAATTATAAGAAATGAACTATGCTCCGATATATTGTCTTTTTTTAATATAATACTGTATTATGGACCGGTGTCCTAACTTATTTAAATAAAGAATCTTTAATCGTGATCTTTTCTGTCAATTTACTTCTGTCTTCCATTTTGAGGGAGATCATGACATTTTATCCACCTTTTCAGTTGTACAACAGAATGACATTTTACCATGTTAAATGGTAATTTAGACACCGAAACATCGTCTTGTTTCAAAGCTTATCCGTAAGCGTCAAGACACTGTCCACGCGGGCTATTTTTGTTTTAATTTTTTTTTTATAAGATAATTACGCGTCGCATTACACCCTTTTAATTTGAAACCAGTCCTGTGAGACTGATAAATGTTACCGTATATTACCACATTTTAAAATATTGGACAATGCTAATCTCCTCAGATAACAGAAAGCATACACCTGTCATATATAACCTGGCAGCCTGGAATCAGATAATAGTACCAATTACACCATTTTGAAAATCTCTATCAAAACTAAGGATGTCTGCCCATACTTTACCATACTGAATCAGAAAGATGAGTTTTACTTTGTATTAGAATGCCGATATTATTTGTCACTAAGAAAGAAATATATAAACCCTTATTTATGGAAAGGTCACAGGATGCTGAAATTTATAATTACAAAATTCCACGAAATCTGTCGAGGTTTGAAATTTGGGAAATTATATCCACGGAGCACTAAGTGAACGTAATACACTGATGAATGTTACTTACTACTACATAAAAAACATGATTTCCTTTATTTTCTTTATTAATTATTATTATTTTGCTCATACGTTCGCTGTTACTTTCTGGCCCGTCTCATCTACATTACGTTGTTTAATACATGTATTACTATCTATCCCATTTCATGTATAATGTTCTTATTTATTCTGAAAAGCATTTTATACGTCACACATTGTAAGGGTGCAAATTTCTGTCGATCTATAAAGAGAACATTAACTTGGACAGAGAACAATTAATTAGATTTATGAGGACAGGGTGCATATTAAATCGCTATGCTGCGAGGATTTTAAGGTCTGTGTTGTGAGAGGAACCGATTTTTAATTAAGCATTCGTTTATTTAACAGTCAGAGAAACTGGAAGGGAAAAGGTTAACTCAATCTTTGTATCGAAAATGTCAGAGTTGAGATTGTCCAGAATCAGTTATTTGGAAATCTAGAGGGTCAGGATGACCGCAAATTTTGGCGCCTATTTATAAAAAGGGTGATAGATATATTTAATCCTGATTGGCTACGCTAAATAAGGGGCGTGTTTCCCACACGAAATTTCATGGTTTTAATATGCCACATCGCAAAATTTAGTCAGTCTAAACTCCTGCAAGAGGAAGATATTTTTGGCTCCGAGATTGAATTTGCAAGAAATTATCTCGTAAAACAATTATCTAGGGGACCGGATGTCTGGAAAGTTGACGGACACAATTCTGGCGGTAGAAGCGAACAAGGCTTGAAAGCACAAGGTATTTGCATCAATCTCATGTAATTCGTTGATACCAATATAATTATTTGCCTGAATTTATTTACTTATATTTGCATGATTTTATTTGTATAAATTCGTAGATCAATTTTCTTGATATGAGTATAACTGTGTTTGAGTTCATTATCTGAATTCGTACAATGATCTTCTTATATATAAGTTTGACAGATTGTTTGAATTTGTTGTCTTGAGTGCTATAGGAATCATGTATTCTAAGAATTTCATGCATTACTTTAGTTGATATGAGTATGAGAGTCCGTGTGAATTCACCGATCTTAGATGATTTCATGTATGATAAAAACTTAAGTGCGTATCGACTGAAATTAACGTCGTTAAGCCATGAAGTGAGATTTCATGGACGCTAAAGACTTGAATGTGTGTATTCGCTGAAATTAACGTGGTTAAGCCATGTAATGAATTTCATTCATTCATTTGTATAATCGAGAACGGATCTCGTGTGATGTTAATGTGAGTCAGCGATGAAATAGCCGTTAGGAAATACATTAATCTTATGAAACTAGGTTTGTTTGTTTATGGCCTGCCGTGTTTGGCTTGACCAGATAGCCTTTGGTATCTGTTTGACTTCCGATAGGATGATATCTGACATAACGAGAGTGGAGTAATGATCTATTCCCAGTAGGATATCTGACAGAAGATTTAGGTTGCTTCTCTGTTTATTTTGAAAGGGGAAATAGCTCCACTGACGTAATCCACTGACGTATCCACGTACCTACGTATCTACATACCTACGTATCCACCTACCCACACAAAGTTTGAGGGCCGACAGAGGTAAGATAGTCAGAGTGAGAAGAAAGCGAAGGAACCAATTGAACAGCACGGTGAAACTGGAGTGAACAGGAGGAAACCAGGTTATGAAGCTGTACAAGGCAATGACTTCGATTGTTCACTCGATTCTATGATGAATTAATTCTATCATTTAAACAGATCGGCTATTTATATAAGTATATTTGTGTTTAAAATTCGGTGAATGATTTATTTCAAAAAGAAGTGTATCTTCCTACTGTAATGCATTATCACAGTTGTTTATGTAATTGATTAAATTGTTATATTTCATATACGGGGGCTCGTTTTAGTCTGTTCTATATATCTGCTCAGATCTCTATTCATTCCATCTATAAGTTTCACAATTTATATTATTATTTACTCGATCCGGGCAATAACACCGAGGTCGATCATCCTCTAGATAACGATAACCACAACCACCACCACGCCACACACATTAACGTGTTGTATGATTATGTTGTATTTTATTCCACATATATGTGCATGCATGCATTACATTTACATATATAATGTGAGTATATATGCGTGCATGAATATGTATGTGGATGTGTGTATGTATATGTAAGTATATCTCTCTTGTGTTGATTGAATGTTTGTACATGTGATAGATATGATTTTATTGTATGTATCAAACATGCCATCGTCCATTTCTGTAACAAAACGTAGATGTATATGTATATACTTGCTGATATCTAGTTGGCTGAATTCAAATAAAGAGCTAATAATGTATTCTGACTTCATGACAACCTATGCTAATATTTGCTGCTCGTGACGTAAATGTGCACACGTGTGTGTGAATAAGAGTTTGCACTCAAGATTCAAATTAGAAAATACTCCGGTAATATGCTCCACTTAGTCCGATGTCGCCAGATAGTTTTAATAGTGACCCTGACATTATAACGTCAGAGATCTTGTGACTGAAAAGGATGTACGTAAATAGTTTTCATTATAGCACATTAGTTCATACATATGTCACTGAACGCACTTGTCTGAGTCCTAAAATAGAAATATTATGTAAAAATAATTCACAGTGTGTGGCAATCTGGAGAACGTAATTATGGTCTCCTATTTCAGATCACATCTTACCTTTTCATTTTTGAATAAGAAAGAAGCTTCGACTGGGTTTAGCGTCAAAATTCACGCTGCTACAAACTGGCACTTACTGACTTCGCACGAGTATTTCAGATAATTCGTGTGTAGTCATCGATACCAGGAAACTGTATAAACATTCAAACTGATTCTTTTCATATTGATAGTGTAGACCTCTGCAATCCAGCATAAGGATCAACAGTTTCAAACAACATGACAAATTCAGAATAAACTCGTGTATAAATTTCGTGAGAGATATTACATTTTTTTTACTGCTCAAGCAAAAGAAAAAGTAAGAAACTGGCACATTTCTAGATCCAATTGGAAAGGTTTGAATTAAAACACACACACACACGCACAAACACACAACAAATAAACTATAACTGCAATGGCTCGCCATAGCAAATCCTCATGCTTTTCACAGCATACCCCCTCCCCCCATGTTGTCGCCTCCAACCCACCCCACCCCACCCACAACAGAGACCAGGGATCATAATGCAAAATCAGTCAAATATATGATGTGTCTTCCAGCTGTGGCTTCATATTTGAAGTTTCGTCAGAAACTATTTGAAAATGTAATTTATAATATTTTTTTATTCTACCATGTACCTCATCACTAGGACCCAGGCGCGGGAGCTAATAATGACACCCCCGTCGCAAATGGTCACCATGTGGGTAACATATCTAAGCAATTCCTGATATTTCCACCAAGCGGTTTAGCAGGAAATGTAGTAACAGATAGACAGACAGATGGACAGACTGATAGAGTGACGAACAGACGGAGAGAGAGACGGAGGGTAATAGAGTATCTCCGACGCCAAAAAACAAAAAACCTTAGGGTACAAATATCGGAACTTGTGCAGTTTGAATGTCTTTTTTATTTAAATTACAGATTTTGGAAAATAAAATTTAGTCATTTTATGTGTCAGTTCAAGTTTCACCTTTAGTCAAGTGAAAAAAACATCAACTCAAAAGAAACAAAATACGAGTTTCTTCAGGCCTAGAATATAACATAAATTTCCTTTTAGCAAGATGGACTGGTAGATTGAGAAATTTACTAGTCCTGCTGAAGCTTCAATAGATCTTGCCACAAAACAATGTTAGCTACATATCTAGATTAACAACACTCCAGGGAGAAGGCAATTTAAAAATTTGCTTTTTCAACTATGAATTTATCACTTGCCCATACACCAAATGCCTTTGAAATAAACATAATTTGCCCATGTGGAGATATTCCTACCATATATTTGGCAGTGTTATGTGTTTTATAATCGCCGTAAGTATGACCTCTACTTTTGAAATTTGAGATTAGTTGGCTTTGGAATAAATGTTTCTGCACAACAATAATACATGTAGTCCAGGGTAGTTTTCTGTGAAAGATTACGGGCAGGAATCTCTAATTATTTCTCTTGGAAGTCATATTATCAGTGATTTCAAGTTATCTACTAAGATTGAAATTCAAGAATGTAAAAATTTTAAATCTTGCATGCGCATCAGACGGCATAGAATTAAATTTAAATGGTACCAAACACGCACAGTCTATGTGCACTTTTCTGTGTATTTCACACATTGATTTCTTCCATAAATTGCGTTTGCGATGATTATTGAACATCCATTAATCGAACATGAACTACCTCCACCTTTTTTTATTTTTCCATCTCTATCCATGTCAATATTTAAGAGAAAACTAGCAAAGATAAAATGTAGACAAAAAGACTGATGTTGTTTTCATCGCGGCACGAGCGGTATCCAATTTTCTCCATCGTCATGACTGAAACATCACGTGATTGTTCGCGCTCAAGAAACTGGGGTCAAATACAGGTAACTGTCTATATGCAAAGACTGAGCGCGAGCCCTCGGTACTGTGACAGCGGTTAGAGAAGAATGAACAAATTTATTGACCAATCGAGCTAAACTGTCGAACGTTTTGACTCCCTTAGCGACCCATTTTCATGTTGCTGTTTTTATATAAACAATGTACATCGACAAATTTAAAGCGGAGGGAGAAAGACTGATAGGTTATCAATGTCTGTTATAATCATTTTATGTAGTTTACCTAAAAATTCGTTCCCGCACTGCATCGCGAATGATATCCGTGTCTGTTTCTCATTTAATTTTTACGTCATAGTCTCAGAATGTAGCTAAAATTATCGAATTATCTTCGTGCACGCATGATTTAAAGTTTAAACATAATTCTTATCGACATACAGCGCAACACCATTCATTCGATACAGCTGAAAAACTATGGTCAGGATACATGTAATCCGCCATGTTCGTCCTGGTGTTGTGGAAGAGTCCATATTTGATACAGCACTGGGCCTTATTGGAACCGTCGCGTGCCACACGTAAACAAACATCGTCTGCATCGTCTATAGTTTTCTTTAATTAGCATTCTACTTTCACTTAAAATGTCAGTCAACAAAAAAAAAAAAAAAAAAAAGAAAATTGCCTAAAAATGAATTTAATCAACCTTTGAATATAAAGAAATGCACAGTAAACAGCTTTGGATACTACTACTACTAATAATAATAATAATGAAAATTTTCCTACTGATCTATTTCAAATGTTACAAATGTTATCTTAAACACTATTTTAAAATGATTGCTAAATAGCTTGACTTCAGTGCATTATTTTTGATTTTTAAAAGAGAAATTATTTATTTATTTATTTATGTATTTATTTGAATCCAATTATTTTTTTCAACACCCATGTTTGAGTGTCCAAAATAGCAATATTTGCCATTATTTACATAGTTATAATCCAAAAATAAATTCAATTTCTTTTTGTAAGAAAAAGGAGAACAAAAGACCTTTTTTTTTAATCACAGTTTGTGACTGCATATTCTAAAAGTATCATAATTTTTACTCGAAATGACTGTGCAATATATACACTTCTCCATAAGTGGTCGGTCGGCTCGTTCTACAATGACGTAACACATAATATCAAGTCAAGGTAGGTAATGCAGTCGATCATTTTGGACACTAACTCGTCATTAATGTTAATTGTAAATTGCAGGAATTTTGGTTGGAGTAGAGTTTACTGGATACATGGAATTTTAATCTACATATAATGTTCTTCAAAGAGCGTTAAAAAAAAAAGAACATTTGGAAGTGTTTCTCCATGTTTGATCTTTATATATAAACCATGAAAAGTACCAAGGTTTGAAATTTCCGTTCAACAACAGATCTGACATTAAATCTATTAACCAAACCAATACAATAATTGTTCCTAATGGCTCTTGCTGCGCCAGGGCTTCCTAATTGCCTTCATATTTAATGATGTTAGTATTTCTCCCTTTGTTACATTGCAAGTTTAGAGGTAGTGTAAATGGGCCATATTCCAACTAATCTGGTAACTCCTTTACATGTCGACCAGAGAGAACGTAAGCAGTCAAATTAGACAATGAATATCACGTTGGAAGAATAAGTTACGGAAGAAAATCAGTCAAATGAAACTGCCTAATTCCAACCATCAAGTGGGTAATTCCTTCTCCCAAAAAGTGGGCAATTCTAACCACTACAACACATATTAATCAATCACTTCTGACATGCAATTTATTAAATATGAAACAATTTTTTTTTTTTATACACAGCCCAAGTAAGTTGTATTTTCCATCTGAAGGTATTTGCTCAGTTTTAGTGATGGTGGTTCTGCTTTGCTCGTGAATGTTCCTGGGTGGTCGGAATTACCCAGTTGGTTAATATTATCGGGACAAAGCCGACCACAACTGAAATTGTGAAATACAACTGGCCTTTGCGTCTTTTCAGTATTTTTCACATTTTTTTATTCAGAAATTAATAATTTTTGTTTATTATGCACACACATCATATTTGACATGAGCTTAACTGTCCTCAAAACATGATTGATAGATTTTCCTAGTCCTGATAGTTACTCGTTGATTTTGGATTCGACGCTTCCAGTTGACAGCGGAGAAGCAAGTGATGATTGGATTACTTCTAATTTGTTTCGCTCTCTCTCAGTTTAAGCTGCCAAGTGTCTTGCCATTTTTTCATATATCCCCGATTGTTAATTGTATACCAGCACCTCATTATCATTTGCTTGGTGATCTTTCTTTCCATCGGTATAAATCTGTATTTACCTGCCTTATGTCAGTCATCCGTGCTTTCAACATGTGTTTTCCCATTTGTCTCTTTCTTTATCAAAACGTACCAAAGTCAAAACGTCCTCTTAAAATCAAAACGTACCAAAGTCAAAACGTACCAAAGTCAATACGTCCTCTTAAAATCAAAACGTACCAAAGTCAAAACGTACCAAAAGTCAAAACGTCCTCTTAAAATCAAAACGTACCAAAGTCAAAACGTTCTCTTAAAATCAAAACGTACCAAAGTCAAAACGTCCTCTTAAAATCAAAACGTACCAAAGTCAAAACGTCCTCTTAAAATCAAAACGTACCAAAGTCAAAACGTCCTCTTAAAATCAAAACGTACCAAAGTCAAAACGTCCTCTTAAAATCAAAACGTACCAAAGTCAAAACGTCCTCTTAAAATCAAAACGTACCAAAATCAAAACGTCCTCTTAAAATCAAAACGTACCAAAGTCAAAACGTCCTCTTAAATCAAAACGTACCAAAGTCAAAACGTCCTCTTAAAATCAAAACGTACCAAAGTCAAAACGTCCTCTTAAAATCAAAACGTACCAAAGTCAAAACGTTCTCTTAAAATCAAAACGTTACCATATCAAAATGTAACTGATTTTTGCAATTTATTAAAAAATAAATTATAATATAATATTTTGCTGTTTACCCACCAAATTAAAAAAGTAAATTATATTATCACAAGTGTTACGACTCTATGGTCTAAGAAAAATGTAACAGAAAGAAAGTGAAACCAACAAATCAAGTAAAAAATCGACAAGTAATTTATTACTAGACAATAAAAGTGAAAATTCAAACACACTTACAGCAAATGTGAATTAAAATCCAAATAATCCAATAATCCTAAGTGTCCTAATCACAAGTTCTAAATATAGAATATACCGAATGAATGACTGTATCCTTGAATGTGTTGATATGCCAATAGTCTTTAATGTCCTGATGTGCCAGTAGTCTTTAACGTGCTGATGTGCCAAAATGAAGTACTCCAGAATATCTTTGAATAAGTTCACATAAATCCCAAAATCATCAGTTAAAAATCCAAAATCCAAAAGTCAATGAACACTTTTATAGTCCAATGAATATCGTAAATAATTCCTCTCTCTGAATTTGGAATGATTTTTCACAACAATGGCCTTTTAAAGACTGATGTTAAGGTCGTTCGAAAACTGAAAAACTGTCCACTGAACATGGTATATATAAAGATAGGTCACATGACAGAATGTTCTAGAATATTACATGTGTATGTGACTCTTAACACACAACTCTAAAGGAAATTCTAGTTTTATCGGTAAACAAAATCAACCTTGACCTCAAATTGAATCAGCAACTTGTTTACCAAAACCGTTTTTGGAATCAAATATTAAGTAAGGAACCTAATTCAAGGACAATAGCTAAACATGTCAACATTATACTTAACATTAAGGTTTAAGCAAATATTAAACTTAACATTAAGGTTTAAGCAAATATTAAAGTCAAGAAACATTTATAATTTCCTAAAATATTTATAATATTATATAAACATCATACATAACACCCCCACCCATAAAGAAAAAGAAAGATTTATGCAATAAAGCTTTCCTTTGAATATGCATCTAATACTCTAATAACCGAAATTACATAGGAAGATGTTTTATGATACTGAACTTAATTACATAAAACAATATAACACTTCTATGCACGTGAGAGTGCATTTGCGATCACATTGTCTTTTCCCCTGATGTGTTTAATGTCAATGTTATATTCCTCAATATTAAACTCCATCTCAACAATCTCCGATTTGTATCTTTCATTTTGTTGATGAAAGTAAGGGCATTGTGATCACTGTATACAATAATCAGAGAAGGAGCCGAGGTAACATACACTTCAAAATGCTGTAAAGTCAATAATCGTAGAATAATTTTTCTGGTTCTTGTTTAGTTTTTTAGAAAATCAACACACATGGTGATCCACACCATATTTGTCTTCCTGAATCAATACTACACCAACCCCTACATCACTTGCATCAACAGACAATTTATATGTCTGGCTGACATTTGGTTCAGTTAGAACTGGTGCATTCTTAAGCATGGCCTTTAACTTGTCAAAAGATTCCTGACACCTGTCAGACCAATGAAATTTGGTTTTCTTACTCAACAAACCTGTCAAAGGTTCAGCAATTATGGACAAATTTGAACCAAATTTCCGATAATATCCAGTCATACCTAAAAATCGCATCAGTTGCTTTTTACAAATTGGCACCGGAAATTCAGATATAGCTTTGACCTTAGCTTCTATAGATTTAACTTGACCTTGTCCCACAATATGTCCTAAAAATGTGACACAAGCATGGCAAAACTCACTTTTGCTCAAATTAATCGTCAGATTTGCATCACTGAGTCTATCTAAGAATTTCCGATTGGTTTCCAAGTGATCTTTCCAGGTGTCGTTGTAGATAATGACGTCATCGATGTACGCGTCACAATTATCTAAACCAGATGTTATCATGTTCATCAAACGTTGAAACGTTGCAGAATAATGTTTCATTCCAAACGGCATGACTTTATATCTGGAGTTACAAATGCTGAAATTTCTTTTGCCCTTTCCGTGAGTGGAATATGCCAGAATCCTTTTAAAAGGTCAAACTTGGTGATATATTTCGCATTTCCAATTTTTTCAATGGAATCGTCCATTCTTGGTATTGGAAATGAATCCGTTTGGGTGACACTGTTGACTTTTCTATAGTCAGTACACATGCGGAATGTATTATATGGCTTAGGAACAAGAATACATGGTGAACTCCAGTTACTTTTACTTGGTTCTATAAAATCATTCTCCAGTAAATACTGAATTTCTTTCTTCAAATAGTCCTGTTTGAGAGGATTCATCCTGTAAGGATGCTGTTTCACAGATGTAGAATCTACAATGTCAACGTCATAATAGATTTTATTTGTTCTTGTAGGAACATCAGGAAACAAGTGCTCATACTCATGTAATATCTGCTTTAATTCATTTCTTTCCTATTGTTGTAAATGCGAAAGTTTCTGGCCCAGATTGTTAAATATTTCTGAATTCCGAAGGTTGATTATACCAGACTCACTATAGTCTGGGACAGGTACAACTAAATTAACTTAATAATTAGCTCTGTCTATATTCTGTTTCCGCTTCCCAGTGGTGTTAATGATATAATTTAAGTCATTTACTTTCTTTTCAACGGTATAAGGACCATACAATTTTGCCCGAAGAGGATTTTGAGGTATGGGCGAGAGAGCCAGAACTTTCTCTCCATGTTTAAAACTCCTTTCTGTATTTCTGCCATATCTTAATTTCATTTTTG
Organism: Margaritifera margaritifera; assembly: GCA_029931535.1. Classification (NCBI taxonomy): domain Eukaryota; kingdom Metazoa; phylum Mollusca; class Bivalvia; order Unionida; family Margaritiferidae; genus Margaritifera; species Margaritifera margaritifera. The sequence goes on along the minus strand of JAQPZY010000853.1, from coordinate 402,262 downwards.
ACTGGGTAGTGTGAAGATTAGTTCTTGCTACTTCACAGGCCTTTGACAACTTATATTTGAAATCACAGACATAGTCAAGAAGATTAATCCTTGAATATTCATTTGAAAGAAGTTTCTCTTTCAATAATTTAAATGGTCGACGGACTGTATGACCAAAAACCAGTTAAAAGTGACTAAAACCCAATGACTCTTGAACTGATTTCCTAACAGCAAACAACAACAAATGAACACCCTCATCCCAATCCTTTCCTGTATCAAAGCAATATGACCGAATCATATTCTTCAAAGTTTGATGAAATCTTTCCAAAACACCTTGACTTTCAGGGTGATAGGCAGAAGATTTAAACTGTTGGATGCCTAATTCATGCATAACTTGTTGGAAAATTCCAGATAAAAAATATGACCCTTGATCCGACTGGACATATTTTGGAAGGCCAACAAGTGTAAAAACCTTCCCCAACCCCACCCCACCCACCAAAAAACTTGTTGGTTTCACACAAAAATTCCTCAAATTAAAATCTTTGCCACAGACGACAACAATTCCGAGACAAAATCAATATGAATTTCAAAGATAACTTTAACATATCTAATATGCTTTAAAGAAATTCTATCCCGGACGAACCCCTAATTTCTGTTACGACTCTATGGTCTAAGAAAAATGTATCAGAAAGAACGTGAAACCAAAATATGTATTAAAAAATCAAGAAGCAATTTATTTCTAGACAATTAAAGTGAAAATTCAAAAGACACTTACAGTAACGTGAATTAAATTCCAAATATTCCAATAAGTGTCCTAATCACAAGTTCTAAATATAGAATGTTCCGAATAAATTAACGTATCCTTGAATGTGTTGATATGCCAATCGTCTTTACTGTCCTGATGTGCCATTAGTCTTTAATGTGATGATGTGCCAAAATGAAGTACTCCAGAATATCTTTGAAAAATCATCAATTCAAAATCCAGAAATCCAAAAGTCTACGAGCACTTTTATAATCCAGTGAATATTTTAATTAATTCCTCTCTCTGAATTTTGAATGATTTTTCACAACTGTAATGGCTCTTTAAAGACAGTGTTAAGGTTGAAACTTAAAAACTGTCCACTAAACACGATATATATAAAGATAGGTCACATGACAAGAATGTTCTAGAATATTATATTGTATGTGATTATGACACATAACTCTAAAGGAAATACTAGTTTTATCTGTAAACAAAATCAACCTTGACCTCAAACTGAATCACCAACTTGTTTACAAAAACCGTCCTTGAACTCAAATACTAAAGAAAAAACCTAATTCTATGAAAGTAACTAAACATGTCCACATTACACTGAAAATTAAGGTTTAATCAAATATTAAAGTCAAGAAACATTTATAATTTCCTACAATATTTATACTATTATACAAACATCATACCTAACACAAGCATAAAGTAAACCATGATAATTTGGGACAATTCGGCTTTGGCTCGATGATTTATGCAGCTGATCAGCTTGAACCATCGGTGATAAGTTTCTTCTGCGTCTCTTTTTGTTAATAACTAGCGATTTTAAGGAGTAATATAAAATATTTAGCTGCATTAAAATAACTTTATTCCTACAAAATTTTATTTTTACATTAATCAGAGCAGCGCAATAATCCACCTAAATAATATTATATTGTTTGGTTGTCTTCACAGAACATCAGAGAATCAACAACATATTGGAGGTGTAGTGTGAGGTGTTATGTATATTGGATGTATAATATGTGTCCATGATTGTAAGTTGTACTTCAGTCAGATTATGGTCATTGTTGTAAACAACATGTTTACATAACATCTGAGTTCAAGGCCAGTTTTATTAGCAGCTTGACTGTTATTTCCATGTCTTGTTGTGACAAAAGTCAGATACACAATGTAATTTTCCACTAGAATTACTCATATTGTGATGTGACATGAGTCATGTAGGCACGTGGATTTATACATAGATTTTGGTAAACAAATTCATTCCTATTCTAGAATTTCGATTCTAAAAGATCAGTCTGTGAGGAATCTGTTTTAGTTGTGTTGCTGATATCAGATATAAATTTGAGAGGAATTTTTTGTGTGTGCAATATTCATTGGAAATACTAAAGTGCTCACTCATTTTTGGAATAATACAGTATTTTTGGATTTATGTGAATTCGTTCAAATACATTATGGATTACACCATTGTGGTACATCAGGACAGTCAAGACTTGCGGTACATCAGGACATTCAAGGCTGTTGAAATTCATTCGGAACATTATATATTTCTGGACTTGTGATTAGAATATATAGGATTAGTTGGACTTTGATTCACGTTATTGTAAGTGTCTTTTGAATTTTCACTTTAATTGTCTAGAAATAAATTGCTTGTTGATTTTACTTGATTTTGTTGGTTTTATTTTCTTTCTGTTACACAGAGTCGTAACAGAGGAATGAACGCTTGAAATGTCCGGCAACTGTTAGCCAGAGAGGAGATAATTTCCGAAGAGGAGTGAATCAACTTATGCACGCAGCTGATCCAGGGCTTCTTAAGAAAATTAAAGTAACTTTACAGTTTAATAACTTAATTTTTACATCTTTATTTTCAGAACATGAAAAAAAGTTTTCCTCTATTTGCAAAGTGGTCAGTTTACTTGAACCACAAGCAAAGTCCAGAATGGAAAGCATGCAAGATAAATTTACTATCATCTAATTGTCAGTTCGATTTCGCTATTATTAACACTCCAAGCGTTTACATACAACTGCTATAGACTAAATGTCATAACATTTATTATTATTATTATTATTATTATTGTTGTTTCATCCAACACCAATGGTGAATACATCAAGCATTCTTTGGAGTAAATATTGTATGGTATGATACTAGCTTCCAGCGACAGTCCATTTCTTAGCAGTATAAGAGACATGGTAGGGGAGAATATGTTTCAGATCTGTTGTTTTCATGGTAAAATCTAGAGAATGCTCCTCTCTGTCTTCCGTTGACTCTCCCAACTTGTCATCCTTTGTGAGTGAATCATGAACTTCCTCTCATTCATCGATCAGGGCCATCCTTGATAAGACAGCATCCATAGTTGATCCTGATATGAAGCTTTTCAGTACATCTTTATATTCCCTTTCACGTTGCGTATCCAATGCGAAATTCACTGTGATGTGTCGGTAGGGGGTGAAGAAAAGGGTGTATTTCATATTTCTGTCGAATACACCTGCATTTTAACGGTAGTGCAAAAGATTGGTGCAGAATTCAGCATATGATGTTGCTCCATTGAGAAAGGCAAATGGCAAAGATGACTTCACAGCAGGCAAAAGTAAATGGTAACCATCAGGACCCACCATACATTCAGACAGTGCAATGGCAATAACTTCATCACGATGTTTCACCATCTTGACATAAAGAACAAAGGTGGCATTTATTTCACACCCCTTGTGTATGAAACACTGGAATTGATCATCCCAATCTTTCAAAATCTTTCCTATATCATTTCCAGACGTTTCAATCAGATCCACAGTAATCTCAGATTCTTCACAAGGCCGATGCTGTAGAAACCCAACAAACAGAGCTAAGTGGATTGACATACTGATCCTCAAAACCATTCTAGTGGATGTGTCTATGTTCTCTGCTGACATGGATTTGGACCATTCCATCTTTTTACTGTCATCTACCATGAACTTTAGCAGCAGCTGGTAGCTGGTTTTGAATGTCTACATAAAGTTGGAGGAGGCCGAAACTGCATAAATCCAAAATAACCAACACATGCATTGACTCTATTCACCTCATCATCAGCACCAGCAACATACTTGCAATCATTTGATACAATAACAATATTATTACAACTTAAGGTAATAATGAGTGATATTATTACCTTCTGAAATCTTGAATCAGCAAGGTATAAACGACCATTATCGCAACCGCTCATGCCTCTGTCTCAGTAGCGTAGCGGGGGGGGGGGGGGGAGGGGCGAAGGGGGCGGTGGCCCCGGGCGCCATTTCTAGGGGGCGGCAATTTGGTAAGAGTACCGTATATATCATAAATAATACGAATGGAGTGGGGGCGTAATTTTGGTAGTTGGCCCTGGGCGGCACTTTGGATCGCTACGCCACTGCTCTGTCTAACGTCTGACTCATCTGGGAATTCTTCTAGAATGCTCACCCGTCCTTCATCTTTTGTCAGCTCAATTTCTTTCATGCATTTTGTGTCTGCATTCAGTGGCATGCCAAGTTCTTACAATGGCAGCATCCCGCGGTATTCCCTGAGTGGCAATGTGCACAACTGAAGTGATCTGGTTTCACCTGGATTGGGATCACTTTTGTGTTTCAGTCTTACAAGGTTGTCTATCATCAAGATCAGGAGACAATCTCTTATCCTGGTTATCTTCTGGTGCACTCCATTTTCTGTTTCACTGAAAATTGAGTAGCGCTTAATATATGAGTTGCAATAGCACAGATCAGGTTTTGCTTTTGCTTTCAACAATCTCTCTGCCTCTCTTAAGCTTCTTGTTGATCCTGCTTCAGCTGTTATGTCAAACACAGTGTTTACGCTGTGATAATGCATTGCAAGTTCCAATGTATCCCTGATGTATCTTGAACATTAAATCTACTGAAACTTGTTCCATGTTTGTATTTATAAGACGACCAGCACGAAAGAATATAATATATGGACAGAATACATTATGATAACTAAACAAAAGATGGCTGATTAGGCCTGAAACGTCTGAAACAGGATCAAAATCCCTGCTAACTTCCACAAAGACTTGAATACTAGTTTGGTGCTCACAATAGGGGGAACATTCAACACAAGATACCAGTTTTATATGGCCCGGGTAGTAGATATCTGCTTTTGTCAACACTGCAGCCTCAATTACTCCTGTATAGTGGACCTGGCCTGTGAAAATCTGCACTATATCCAGTCTTTCTGCAACCGACTTTCTCTGCTTGCGTTCGGAAATTACCCAGCTTGACTCAGTCACAACTGCATTGTTTAGTCCATGAACTAATTTTATTTCCTCACAGAACCTCCATTTTTGTTTTACTTTATCTTCATATGTATTTGAAATGTCTTAATCTCTGTGACTAAATTGGTACTCAAAGAGACAAATGTTATTCCATTCCGTTGCAGAAAACTGAGTTCTATTTTCACTACAGAGGGTTGGAATATCTTCTTCGACTCTAAATTATGACAATAGATGTTTTTTAAGGTATGTAGCCGTCAAACGACCATAAGCCACAGTCTTGTATAAATTTAGAATTGTTTCATCACATTCTTAATTTACTTTCTGTTTGTAAAACAAAGTTTTGCACAGTTTCTACAATGTTCTAGCAAAACACTCTGTCATATTCATGACCAAAGCAATAATGTAATATTGCTGATAATGTAAGATATATTTTCCATCTGCTACTTTGTTGGAGTGTTTGTATCCCTGTATTTCTCTCAGAACATTTGCAACACGCAATTCCTTGTCAATGGTCCTAGTATCTTTAAGTAGTTTTAAAAAGTCTTCAGATGGAGCGTAGCACACTCCATCAAGGATAGAAAACTGCAGGTCTTTCAACTAGGACATTGTTACAGACATAGTTCAGGACTAATATCTGAACAGAATCCAAAGATGTAAAAAAGAAATTCAGTGACTTCCCATTAAATATTTTACGAATACTTATTCTTCCTGTTTGGCCATCACAACGAGATCTTTCGATTATTTTAGGAACTTGGCATGGCAAGCATTTACATGGAAGGGAATACATGATCAAGTTCTGCAGGCAGTTGTTTGCCCTACCTTTCCTTCCACTGGAGCAAGTAGAGAGTACCTTTCACCATTTGTATCACAAGGCAAATGAACAAATTAAACCAATTATGGAGTACATCGAGGACACATGGATTTGCGGCAGTGTATGGCAACAAGATGACTAGAGTGTCTACGGGCATTCAGTCAGAACAAATAACGACTTTGAAGTAAAAAATATCTTTAATATAAAACTTTTATAATGTCAGTACTTAACAGTTACTGTTTATATATCTGTTCAATTATTGCAAAATTAAGATTAAGTTGACAAAATATCTATAGAACAATTTAGCATGATTTGGAAGAAAATATCTTAAAAGTGATACTTACAAACTGAAACTTAAAATGACTATAATATTTTAAAATAATTTTAATCTGACATCTCGCTAGCAGCGAAGTCGCTACTTAATATGTCATATGAAAATTAAGTTTGAAATAGACATTTAAGGTCAGACAGACAAACTTACTTCCTTAAGGACGTTCTCACTAGTTTCAGTTTAAACTTGTTCTTTATACTTAAGGTAATACGATCTATTTCATTTTTAACAAACAAAGAAAAATAATATTTTTTTCTTCATTTTTCCCCAGGTTAGCACAGAAGATTGAATGTCAGATCTTGTGGGACACCGCCTTTCTACCTTATGATCAGGAAGTTATGTGACGAGGCATCATACGTCAATATTCAGATGAGACTGGTCTCTGAAAGAAAACCGAGGAAATACCCGAGAAAAAAATACGTTAGAAAACCGAAGAAGATATTTCAGTACTAGGATCAGTATCTAAATTGCATATTGACTACGGACCTGCTTTTACGAGCTTGTCGACACGTATATGCACCAGCGACTGATTGATATATATATATATATATATATATATATATATATATATATATATATATATATATATATATATAGAGAGAGAGAGAGAGAGAGAGAGAGAGAGAGAGAGAGAGGCACGTGCATTATCCAGTTTAACCTATACGATGCCAAAAATGACCTTTTTACAAAGAAAAACTAGCAACTGGAACAGAGATTTCAACATGAAATGTTAGGATATTATTTTGTATTTGTTTTAATAATTGTGTTGCAGATTAATTTTGTTTGATATTATATGTGCGTGGATTTCGACTGATAGTTTCTTTATTGGTGCGATTAAGTACAGAAACTTTTTTTGTTTTATTTAACTACCGCATGTACTCGCTTATAAGTTGACTTATTTTTTACTAAAAATTAAATTCGTCATGGAGAGTAGGGGTCGTCTTTTGAGCGCGACATACTAGAATTTTTATAAATCTTGGGGTAATATTGGAAATTCTATATATTTTTAGTACCAACAAAAAAACTAAATTAATATATTGTTACGTTGTCATGCCACTATTCACATCCATAAATGCATATATGGTATGTACTGTATTTATCTGGTTCATTACGGTATTCATTACGCAATAGTTGTATCTTCATTTATTTGGATTTTAATAATTTTAACAAATTCCATTACATATTATTAAGTTATCTATTTATTTCTGACATATTCCAATCAATAATATAATTGTATTTATTTTACACTAGTTTTGTCTTAATTTTCCCTATCTCTCTATTGTTTATTTTCCCTATCTATCTATCCAGTTTGGCTTGTTTATTTTTCATCCCTTACAGACGGATTTGCAAATTACACCTTTTAGAGTAAGATGCTGAGTTATTCCAAATGATATTATTTAAGGGGGTCTCAATATCAAAAGGAAATTTCAACGGCCAAGATGTTGCTTTAATTTGGGAACGTTCTGACTTGGGTACGTTCTGACTGTGAGTTGGTTACGTTTTGACTTGGTTACGTTTTGATCTGATTATGTTTTGACTTGGGTAGGTTTTGGCTTTAGTACGTTTTGACTTGCGTACATTTTGGTTTGGGTACGTTTTGATCTGCTTCAGCTTCAGACACATCTACATTATGATAGGCAGTTAAACAGATGACCCTAACTATGAGGGAGAAGTCATATGAAGGTGATATTGATATCGTATTAACTGTCACAAATAATACAAGACGTTAATTTGATTAATTCATTAAAAAGAAATGCGCAGTTAACCGAATATTACCTAACTGTGGATGATGAAGAGATCATACGAATGTGAGATGTTTTATATTAACTGTCACGATCAGTAGGCTTGCACAAAAATATAACATCTTAATTGATTAATTCATTACAAACTCAATTATTTCTTTTTCCACCGTTACCCGCAAAGCGGATCCCACGGATGCGGGTATATGTCTAGTATTTTTTTTTTTTTTTTTTTACATTATATAGGTCTATTATAGTAACTCCACTCAAACTCTCTCTCTCTCCGTTATTCTTAGGCGAAGCGCTTATTCCCTTTGCTGCTTCTCATTACATTAGCAAACTTTTACTTGCCATGATTGTTTTTTCTCCAAGGTGGAAATACCCTGTAGACATATTTTTAGAATGAGCGCGATTTCGGTAAAGCAAATGTATGACGTCACAGTTTCTATAGCAGAAATTATCTACCAATCATTTCACAGGGCCGCTTACATCTCCGTTGCAGATCAAGGTCAATGCGCTTTTTTGGTAGTTAGCATCTTTTGATTACATGTATTGGACAAGCAGAAAGTGAAAGTGCACGTAAGTATGTAAATTAAGCTTAATACTTACGATTGCCTTGTATATATCGCTTGAAAAAATCGTAAAAACCTGTGTTTAATGTAATGCATGAGACGAGTGACAAGCCGACTAAAATGGCTGACCGCGCACTCGGTGCGGGGAAAAAAAATTAAGTATTCATGTTGCATGTATAATTCGACAGTCTAAAGATTGATTCTTTTATCTTAAATAGCGAGAAGATAAATTTTAAGTATAAACTGAAACTGCATCATAAAATAAAGGTATTCTTCTTCTGTAAGACCTCGAAAATTAGATGAAACAGTACACAGTTAAGGGGGGGGGGGGTAGGAATTGATAAATAGTTATACAGTACACACCAAACATCGGCGACCTATTCATTTGTCGTTTGCAAGTAATGTATTCAGGAAACTAGAGAACGCATTAGCATTGATATTTTGATGTTTATTACCAAAAGGGCAAATTTGACAAGTAATACCTCTTTGGTCATTACAGAATGTATTTTGGCCATTAGTCCAACAGTTTGTTCTTCGCCAGTTTTAGAAACTAAAACATATTAGATTGTTCTAGTGGGAGTTTGTTAACATTAAAAGCAACAAACAATGCAATTGCTGACAGAAGAAAACAATATGATACAGTACAAGTGTTATATAATGTGCGACATTGGGAAGAAGTATCCACTCACACATACATGTTTAGATACACATGCAAATATTTATATTAATTTTAATTACTTATACTTGTACCAACAGTTAATCGATAAGGCATTACAATATGCTAAGCACATCTGCAAAAGTGGGTTTATTTAAAAAGTTTGTAGCTAGTGGGCAGCATTTTGTGTTTTCGAAGATTAAAGCAGTCTTAAATGGAATGCCCCAATATTTCACAACAAAAGTTTAAAAAAAAGTAAAATAAAATATGGGATGTATTCTTGAAACTGTTATATTTATTTTACAAATTATCAGTTTATTTTCTTTTCATCTTTTTCTGCACATTAAAAACATTCCCAGGGTCCATTTCAAGAATGCATGATTGTAGGATTTATGCAAATTTTGTAAAAATTGCACCAAAAAATCAACCCAAATGCTAAAAAATCATGCATCATATTTTCAAGCCCTATTTCTTCAGAAAATGTCCTCACCTTTTTTCATCTCTTAACCCTTAAAGTGCTGTATAGTTTTGTAGCCCAAGATCCCTCTGTGCTGAATTGTTTGAGAAAAGAAATGAAAATAGCACTCAGCATTTAAATTGCCTGCATATTAATTACTATACATAATAGATGCACAAACCCCATATGAAAAAAGATCATTGATATATGAACTTTATTATAAGCATCTAGTCACATACGTAATATTATCATATTTGCACTTTCAGATGCAAATACAGGTAAATATATACATTACATTTGTATTTCATTTGTATTTTTGTATCTTTTTTAATGAAAAAGTTCAAATATGTCTAAAAAAAATACTCTATTCTTTCGTGGCTCAACCATACATATGTATGTCTGTTACAACTTTATATCTAAGTTGTGAAGATCACAGGTGTAGAATAGGTAACAGTTAATGAGCATCCAGTCAAGGAACACCAGATAAGTTTACACCGATAAAGTCTGTAATAAATGTTCACAAAGCTGTGCAGTTTTTTAAAATTTATTCTACTATATGTCTGTCATCTAGTGTCCACTTGTGAGCTTACAAAGACAGTCACCTGTCAAGTTCATTACCTGTTCAGGTGTTACTTAATTAGAATATTAAGAAATATATCCCATCTCATTTTTTTGGGTGAAGTATGGGGTTGATATCACATACTTAGCTGTCCAGATTTATGCACTTAACCCACGGCCATAACCAATGCAAAAAAAAAATTCATCAGGTGCAACAGGCTTCCATTTTCTCATGCAGCCGTTGTCAATCAAGTCTGCCCTATTTATTCTCTGCTGTGCATAAAGTTTCATTTGATCTCTGATCAGATGCGGGAAATCCTAGTAAAAAATAGCCTTAAATGGTCAATAAGCTTGATATTCTCCATTTATACATTTAATTTTGAAATGCTGCTGAACAGGGGGTTGACCGGCATGTCGTCAGTTTTTGTCTATCCATCATGTACATCGGACTCGTATTCAGCACCATTTTCAGGCTCAAAATCACTCACTGGCATTTCCAGTAACACTTTCCCAGCTTTAATAATCTCATATACTTCAAAACTTTCCAAATCACTGTCATCATCGCTATCATCAGCCAGTATTTGCCAAAACAAATTATCATCTCGAGATAAACCATGTTCAGAGTCAGCCATTTTGAGTTTTCTTGCTAGTGTCTCTCATAAACATGCATTTGTAAAACTTCTTTGATGAATGCATGGTTAAAACTATGAAAAAATTCTTGTTCCAGGGCCCATTGTACCAATCAAATTTAGTTTCACAACCATTCATGTTATGCCGAAGTACCAGGATGTGGAAACAGTTGCTTACCTGAAAAATGACTTAAGTTGCGACAAGCAGTATGAGACCTCTACTGGAAGCGCTATTTAAGTCGTGACTAACACTTTAAGGGTTAAATTAGAATTGCATGCGAATTCTAGAAAATATGCCTTTTGTCTTCAACCCTCCCTCACGTAAAAAAAATTGCATTTTCTGTTTGTTCTATCTATATTTGTATGTGAATTCGCCAGGGAACGGTTTGTGTTTTGTGATGTACGGTTGACTTCCCATAATTCTGAGGTGGTTTGAATTCACAGGCCCTGGTTTTTGTCGGTATAAAATGGAGCAACAGGAAGCTTTTGATCTGTTTCTCCCAATCAACATGGGGAGAAGGGGTGTTGGTATTGCCAATATTTTCCCCATTTCTTACTAATGGACTTGGATGACCATTTCAAAAGGGTCAGATCGATACATCCTTCAATTTCAACCTCAAAAATATGTTACACTTGTGTCCATCAGTGACTTTGCATTGTAGCTTGCTAGACTTGTACAAACCTTGAATGTTTTGATTGCCAAATATATTGTTTTACAATGGAAATTAATTGAAGATTTTATAGACTTTGGTGACTTTGGCCATTGCTAAGATCAACAAAGCCATGGACAGATATGCCCAGAAGGAAAATAGTAGATGAATTTTCAATTTTTTCCTGATCATAAAAGGTACTCTGGGAACGCAAAGGAGTCAGAATTTGGGGGACATGGGACAAAGAATTACGGAAAACCTGTTATCCCACACTCAAGGTGCAACACTGGGCAAATGGTAAAAAAGCATAATTATCACAGGAAATGAATTTGAATTTTGTATGAATATAAGTTGCAGAAATATCATAATTTAAAGAAATGAAGTACTTGTTTATTTATGCATTATATTTATTTATTTATGTAAAATTTAATATTTCATTGTTGTGAATTTCATATTGATGTTTGCAACTGTTGTCTTCCGTGCCAAGTAGATAAATATCTAACCAATGCATGGTCATGGTTTTCCAGGACTTGCTCTAGTAATTATTAGACGATGCCAGAACATTCTTTTTATTAGATTTCATTGTTGCACTATTTTTGGTCTGTTTGTTTTAGCGGTCTGTCCATTAACACAAGTTTGTTATCATTACTCAACCTAAACTGCATGGAGGATCGCTATAAAACTTTGCACACACGTTCATCCCATGGTCTAGTTGGTTCTAAATGAAAATGTTGCTGAGTTTAGTTTGGTCTGAATGAAAATGGTGCTGATCTGACATCCAATATGGCTGCCATGGCAGCCATTTTGAAATCTTGTTATGGCTACTCCTGAATCAGGGATCAAAATTAGGATTTTTTAAAACTAACCCTGAGGATCACCATAATAAAATTTTGATTGATCCTGCCTAAATACATTTCACTGATCATGCTAAAAGCCAGTTTAGTTTCTAATTCAACATTTATTGTTCATTAGCATTAACTCTAAACAATAACAAGTGTACTTCACCAAAAAGGTTCACAAAAAGTTGAAAATTCATGTTCAAGTTTCTTCAAGACGCTCTTGTTAAAAGACGACACAATTTGCTCTGCTTCTTATGAACCAACCGTTCTGTTTTGATTTCATGTGTCCATCTACCATTATGTGTAGAGAGCTTGCATTGTGTGATTTCAGTGTCAATTTATTTATCAACAAAATGAAGTACCCCATGCACATTTGTATTTCTCGGAATACACAGTGCAGAAAGTGCATGTCACAGCCTTTCCTGGATCATGCTTCAGCCATTCGTATTAATTTGCCCAGCCTTTCTGGTACTTTCTCAGTCTCTTCTCTTGATTATATTTGCGATCACGCTCACTTGTCATTATCTCATTTCTGCCATTTTGTTGGTAGCTGCACACCTTGCAAATACATCCACATGTTTACAATTGTCACTGCACAATGTATTGAATATTTATCAACACTGACATAAATATTAAAACACATTTTTCAGTATAATTCTGGATTCTTTGTTGAAGTGTTGAACTTGGGGCCAGTAATCCAGGCTAGTTCCATGTGCGTGAATTCTGTTATGACAGTAATCACACTAATTTACTTGAGTGGAAGAGTGTTTTAACACTTGTCCATTTGTGCTACGAGCATTTATATGTGTTTTGTCAAGAGCAGGATGTTGGTAGGTACTCAATTAACACAATAAACAGATCAATTAATCAATAAAGGGAATGCCTTCTCACGTTTTATTTGCTTCATCCGACACAAGACTACTTGTAAAATGTTATGATAGTGACCGGCAGTAATTTTAACTACTCCCAACGTATTAGCAATGGCTAGGTTTTAGTGATCCGTCAGCAAAGTCACTAACCGTGGGTTACCAAATTAGCATTAATTTAATGCCCTTCATATGGTCATATCAACATGAGGTTTCCAGTGAAAGACTTCTTATGATGTCTAGTTTGTCCTAAATGAAAATGGTGCCAATCGGACATCCAGTATGGCCACTACAGCAGCCATCTTGAAAATCTTGTTATCACTACTACTGAACAGAAAGTGGGGTTTTCACTGGAAGACTTCTTATTGTGTCTAGTTGGTCTTAAATAAGAATTGTGTTGATGTGATATCCAATATGGCCATGTCAGTGACCATCCTGAAAATATTGCTACTCTTCCTAGATAGAAAGTCACATCAGCATTGGGTTTTCACCAGAAGACTTATGATGATGTGTAGTTGGTACTAAATGAAATGGTGCCAATCTGACATCCAGTATGGCCACAATGGCATCCATCTTGAAAATCTTATTACTACTCCTAAATGGAAAGCTGTATAAGCTTGACAACATAATTTCAGTTGAGTCGTCGTCACCACACAGTTGCGATACAGAATTTCAGCGGCAACCGTTAGCAGCATTTGAACTGGTCTCTATGGATTTAGTGCGTACAATCATGATGAAGAGTGCCCCAAAGTCATGTGAACTTGATCCGATTCCGACATCACTGCTGCTTGAGTGCTTAGATCCAATATTGCCTTCACTAACTGATGTTATTAATACTTCTCTCTCATCCGGGGAATTCCCATCATTTTTCAAAACTGCCATTGTAAAGCCTCTGCTGAAGAAACCAACACTTGACCATAACGATTTAAAGAACTACCACCCTGTTCTAACCTCCCATTCATGTAAAAAATCTTAGAAAAAGTTGTTCTATCCCAGCTTGTATCTCATCTGAATTCAAACAGTCTTTTTAGCGATGTACAGTCTGCATATCGCCCTCGCCACAGTACTGAAACTACCCTTCTGAAAGTAGTTAACGACCTTTTCTCTGCTTTGGATAGTGGAAAGATTACAGTCCTCACCCTCCTTGACTTGTCTGCAGCATTTGATACAATAGACCATGATATTACTTCACCGTCTCCATCATGTATTTGGCATTCACGATACAGCCTTACTATGGTTCAAGTCCTACTTGGTCAACAGGACACAAATTGTGTCCGCAAATGGAAAACACTCCAGCCCAGTTGATCTATGTTTTGGCGTTCCACAGGGTTCTGTTCTTGGACCGGTTCTCTTCATTCTATACACTCAGCCGCTCTCAAGTGTCATAGATCGTCATCCAGTGTCTCACCAATTGTACTCTGATGACACCCAAATATACAAATCTAGCCACCCAACTGAAGTTGACGCTACCATCCAAGGTGTAGAGATGTGTATTTCCGATGTGAAATCATGATGACATGTAACAAGCTGCAGATGAATGATGATAAAACTGAAGCCATTCTGATTACCACACATAGACTTTCTCATTCACATCCTTTACCTGAAACAATAAATATCAGCAACAATAACATTAAATTCACACAGTCAGTACGAAACCTAGGTGTTACTGTAGACAGTACTCTCTCATTGCACCAACATATCATGAACATATGCAAGGCTGCATACCTTGAGCTGAGACGCATCAGCTCCATTCGCAATTATCTTTCAGTTGATGCCACTAAAACACTTGTGTGTTCCTTAGTACTTTCAAGGCTGGACTATTGTATCTCAATTCTATCAGGTTCATCTCAGTATCTACTCCAGAAACTTCAAAAAGTTAAAAACACAGCTGCTCAAATCATTCTTAGAGTACCAAGAACAGAGCACACCTCTCCCCTGCTCTGTACCCTACACTGGCTACCCATTCGATCCAGAATCAAACACAAAATTTTTGTTCTCTGTGCTACGTTTCACTGACTGGCACCAGTCCAACATACCTATCTCACCTCACCCATGTCTACACACCAGCAAGATACTTACGCTTCTCTTCCGACACCTGTATTCTCATTATTCCAAATACCAAAATGAAGTCATACGGACAATGTTCTTTTGCATACCAGGACCCAGCAACGTGGAATGAATTGCCCACTGAACTTAGACACAAAGATACGGTGATCTCATTCAAGAGTGCTCTTAAAACTCACCTATTTCGACTGCAAGAATAGACCTAAAGACTTAATGTTTTCTTACCTTAACTATTTTCAGCATGTTTTAGTTTTCTATTTCATGGTGTTTGTTTTTTCTTTCTATTCGTAATCATATCATTATATATGTTGTTTTTTTAGGTGTTATATAATGTTGTAAAGCGCTTAGAGCTTCTAAAGATTAGGCGCTATACAAAGTCCTCATTATTATTATTTATTATTATTATCAACCTTTGGTTTTCACCAGAAGAGTAATCATGAGATGTAGTTGGTCCTGAATGAACATGGTGGCAGTCTGACCTCAAATATGGCCACCACCATGGTTGCCATCTTGAAAATATTGTTATAGCTAGCTACTCCAGAATAATTAAAGGTCATATTGACATGTGCTTTTCATCAAAATACTTCTTATGGTATCTAGTTGCTCCTAAATGAAAATGGTGCTATGCAAGCATTTAATATGGCTGCCACATTGAACATACTGAAAATCTTGTCAATAATTCTGCTGAATGGAGAGTCATATTGGCATGGGGTTTTCACCAAATATCTTCTTATGGTATCTAGTTTGCCCTAAATGAAAATGGTGCCCTTTTTACATTCAGTATGGCTGCCACAGCGGCTAATTTGAAAATCTTATTGTTCAGAAATATTAGAATGGTTTCAACAGCCATCAGTTAAAAAGAAGAAATGGTCTCGTCTTGAATTGCTGGAAACTAGTTTTGGACAGTAGAATGTCAGTCCCTTTGATGGACCCTGTTGGTGAAGTTTTGAAAACAAAAAAAAAATTAAATTGCTTGTCCTTGTGGCAGTTGATTAACCATTTATACCTATTTGTCATTACAATAATATAATCTTGGTAAGTGGTCCCCCTCATATAGGGCCACCCCTTCTGCAGCAGGAAAGTGGCCTTTCTGTAGGGGGATCACACAGATGTGAGTAATAACTACATATAAAGTATGAAAGGCATAACTAATTTTTAAATATTTAATATTTTCATTTAAATTCACAGGAATTTTATCATATTATGTGATAAAATCAATATCAATGTTGTTTTTAAAAAATTGTGAATAATCATCAATCGTGGTGCAAAACCACCTTGTCACCAAAGTTTGGGCACAAACATCTGCTGTAACTATCCCTGTACGTCTGTTGATTCCATTTTCCAACTCACTGCAATTGAATGTATATTGATGATGTTTATTTGAATCTTTCTGACTTCAAATTTCTCAGTAGTGATCGAAGGACTTTCTCTCTTTTTGTTTAGTTGAATTGCTTTTACTTTTCATTTTAAACTGAGAATGTCTGACGACATTTTGCACTTTTTGCAACAACTTATTTCTTTATTGGCAATTTGTAGTTATCACATGAGAGGCTCAGTGTTTACAAAAGAAGTGAGCTTGTCACATGATCAGCTTTTTTTTCTTTTCAGTCTGGTACCCTATTAAGTACATCTCGTAATCCACGAGAGGGAAGCCACAAATGCTAACATACCATTTTACTATCTAGTGACCAGATGTCACGCTGAATTGAGCTGAACCATACTGGGCTTCTCAGTTACTTTATTGGCATGTTGGAACAAATGTGAATGTGTTGAGTTGAGAAATCAACAAATATTAATGAGATTTCTATTTGAAAACAACTATTATGTGGTCACTTGCGATGGAGTAAATTTGACTACGTTTGCACTAGTATGCTGGCTGCATTGGATGGGTGGCCGTCTTTGAGGGGTATTTCTGAACACAACCTTGCCTGTGCCATGCGATTTCTGGCTGTATTAAGCGGGTGGTCGCTGGTCAGGGGGCTGTTCAAGGGGGGGACCACAGTACTATTATCAATTAGAATTAATTACAATGTAGAGTTTCTGTTGTGCTTATGTGAAGTCATATAGCCAAAATGGTATAATGACCAAGAAGAGCACAGAGACCTTAAAGATAGAGCTATTGTTAGAACTCTTTGATATGAAGATTGGTCGGTGACCCAGATGTCAGTCAAACGATCGGCTACTTGTTTGAAACATGGTAGTGTAGTCTAATATGCACATAATTTTTCGTTAATCAAGGATAAATGATTTAAACAGAATATCAATTACTTATGTCAGAGAAGACACTAAACACATTCATCATGGATTTACAAGAATGATGTTGTGAAGATAGTAACAGGTTATTTTTCACTCCTTTGTATAGGCAGATTTCCCAGCCCAAATGATCTCGGCAAGAAGATTTTCTCTGCCACTGTGTATCATTATTTTGCATAAAACCTTAGGCCTCACATGTATACATAGCATGTTATTTTGTCATTGGAGAAAACAGACGCTCTTCAAAGAAAAGGTAAAAAAAATGTTACCAGTCACATGATATGTCATATATAAACCGAACACTCGAACCATGTGTTTCATAGTTATTCTGATGTTGCAACGGAGATGTAAGATATTTAATTGCTAGGCGCTCGTTTTGGTGTTGTGGTAGCCAGCTTAGGACGTAGTCCAAGCTACAGCTGTTACTTACTGTATTTTATTTTTGTTTGTTTGTAATGGCTACGGAAGAGGACGAAGTCCTTTCAATTACCGACCCCGAGGCCACCTCAGAATTCTCGGGTTTTGGTCCAGAAAACATAGCTGCTATTTGTGAGGTTAAGGTAACTTCATCCAAGGTGAGAGGAGTTAAGAAGCCGAAAAAACAAAGAAATAAGGAAACAAAATTGAAGTCCGTGGTAACTAAGGTTCGAAAGTCGGCAAAACACAAGACGGTTATGGCCGCTAATAAAGGTAAAATTGTCGGACAGTTGAAGAAGTCCAGTCATAGATTTAAACAACCTGTCTCAGACATTAAGGCTTTAAAGCTTAAATTGGGCTTGCATGAAATGCATCCTGATATGGCTGATAAACAAGACATTGATAGCTTTTTGGTGAAAGTCGATCAGAATTACATGTAGAAATTGAAAATGAAGGACCATATAGCGACATTGATATTAGCCCTGCAGAGGTTGATCAAAGTAGACCACTAAAGCAAATTTCTTTAAGTGGAAAAATAAATGGGGCTTTGTTTGATGGTTTAGGACCAGATTACAATGGTCCTTGTACAAGCAATCTTGATAGTATGTGGCAGTTGCCCAAATTGAAAGCTCCCCCAAAAAGGGGAGCCCATTTCTAATTATTGGCAGATTTGATCAATGTGGCATGCACTTCTCTTTGTGCAACCGATGACATTGTACAGAAGTACAAAATACCAGAAAACTGTGATAAATTGGGCCCCCCACTTGTCAATCAAGAAATTTGGAATGATGTAAGCAAAAGAGTTCATTCTTATGACAAAGCTTTTAGGGATATAAATCACCTTGTCGTTGCAGGTGTTATGCCTATTGTCAAATTAGCAGTCTTGTTAAAGTCACAAATTGCCACAAATGCTGAAGCAAAATGCTTAATTTCAGATGCTGTTACTCTCATGGGGCAGGTACAATACCATTTATCTCTTAGAAAAATGTACATGATACGTCCACACTTATAACGAAAGTATTCAAATCTTTACAATATGAACACCCCCATATCATCTATGCTTTTTGGAGATGATGTTGCTAAAGAAGTTAAAAGGTGTGACACTGGTTTTGCATTAGCTCAAGAAAATTACAGTCAGGTTTACAGGGGTTTTGGTAGAGGCCGTGGTGCTAGGGGCAGTAGGCACATGCGAGGTCAAGACTTCAACCAGAGAGTGAGATATCGGTCTCAACACTACAATGCCCAAAGTGGTTACAGGTACCAATACCAGAATGCCAATAGGGGATGGAGAGCTACTTATACCAGCGCTCCAAACGAGATTTCAAATTAAACCCGTGGAGGTAACTTATGTGGGGATGTTAAAGCACTGTATTACTATATGGAACAGTTTCACAAGTGATCCATGGATTTTACAGACTGTCTCAGGGTACAAAATAGAGTTTGAATCCATGCCTTTCCAATCACATTTTCCAAACAAAATTCCTTTTTCTGATTAACAGAGAACCATTATTATTAATGAAATCAAGGAACTTCTATCCAAAGGCGCTATAGTTCCATCCACATGAGAGAGTGATCATTTTGTTTCCAACATTTTTATTTTACCCAAATCTAATTGGAAATTCCGACCAATCATCAACCTGAAACATCTGAATAAATTCAATAAGTAGTTTAGATCTCATCCATAAAAATGATTTCTTCACTTCTTTTGATTTGAAGAACACATACAGATTATCATAAGTTTCTAAAGTTTATTTGGAATGGGCAATTTTTTCAGTTTGTTTGTTTACCCTTTGGGCTTTCCTCAGCTCCAAGGGTGTTCACTAAGATCCTTAAACCCATTTATGTATGGTTCAGACAACAGTGCATTCCTACTATGTTGATGACTCATTGAATTTGGATGGTGATAGTCACATTTGCTCACAAAATACATGGATTATGATTGAAACATTCAAATCTTTAGGTTTCACAATAAATAAAGAAAAATCAGTGCTTATTTCATCTCAGAGAATTGTCTTTTTTGGTTTTGTGGTGGGTTTGGTGCAGTTTAAGGTTTTTCTTACTGCAGAGAAAAAAATTAATAATCTCGCCAAGAAACTTTCTGATCAAAAATATGTTATAGTATGAGAATTGGCATCATTTATCGACATGCTCATCAATGCCTTTTATGCAGTCCTGGAAGCCCTGATGCACTATAGATGTTTGGAACATGATAAAATTAAGGGACTTGGTCAGAGCAACAATTTTGATAATAAAATACGACTATCTACACATAGTATCCAGGGACTGGAATGGTGGTACCAAAATGTTGCGGATAAGAATGGTAAATTAATCAGACAAAAGAAGATTGCTTTTACTATTCAAACTGATGCATCACTCTCTGGGTGGGGAGGTTATGAGGTTTCTTCAGAAAGGTCAATCTCTGGTAGATGGACAAAGAGTGCAGCTAACTTTCCAATCAATTACCTAGAATTTTTAGCAATTTTATATGCCTTGCAAGCTTTTTATTCAGATCATAAGAATGAACATATTTAGATTCACTCTGACAATATATGTGCTATCTCGTATATTAATGATATGGGTGGAATGCCATCTATTCACTTGGATCAGTTAGCTAGGCAGATGTATGAATGGTGTTTGGAAAGGAATATATTCAAATCAGAAGTCCATATTGTTGGTAAACATAATATCCAGGCATATTTTCTTTCCAGAAACTTCTCAGACTCCACAGAATGGATGCTAAAAGAGATATTTTTCAAAGATTATGCACACAGTTTTTTATTCCCGATATAGATCTCTTTGCATCCAGATTAAACCATCAATTAAAGAAGTTTGTATCATGGTTTCCAGAACCAGGTGCTTTTAAAAATGATGCATTTTCTTTCTCGTGGCATGGTTCAATCCCATACATTTTCCACCCTTATAATCTTGTTGGGAAAATATTGAATAAAATATTTGCTGATAATGTTAGTAAAGCACTTTTAATTGTCCCACATTGGACATCACAGTCCTGGTTTCTTCTAGTCTTGTCATGTTTGATTTCTATTCCAATTAGACTTCCAAGGCACAAAAACCTACTGACACTTCCACACAATGGGCAACTTCATCCTCTAGGGAAATTCTTTAGTTGCAGTAACTGTATCAGGAGACTGCTCCAAAACCAAGGAAATGCAAAAACAATTCATGGATATTAAGAACAAATAAGCAGTACAATTTGGCATGGGAAAAATGGAGTTTTTGGTGTAAGATCAGGGAAATTAATCCCTTTTGTGTCTCTGAGGTAACATTAATTTCATACCTAGATTCCTTGGTAAATGAAGGTAAGTCTTATAGTGTCATCAACACTCACAAGGCAGTGTTACTTAAACGTTGAAAATATTTGATAATGACTGGTGATACACCAGTCATTATCAAACATTTTCAATGTTTGAAGTAACATAACCCTTTGCTTATTAGCAGATACTTGAAGGGGTTGTACAACAGGAGTCCACTGAAACCATGATACATTGATACTTGGGATGTAAGCCCAGTCTTGAAATACCTGTGTACTCTTTTTCCTTTGGAAAATATATCTTTGAGGTTATTAACAATGAAGCTGGTTGCTCTCATTTCTTTATCTATGATTTCTAGAGCACAGATTTTAATATCTTTGAATTTAAGTAATATGACTTGCAAGACAAATAAAGTAGTGTTCAGATTTTCTAATTTGTTGAAAACTTCAAGACAAGGTAAGAGTTTCCAATTAGAGCTGATTCATTATAATGATGAAAAGCTGTGTGTAATGCATACGTTGTTACATTATATTGACAGGACAAAAATATTTGGAAATCTAATCCGGTTTTTGTGTCTTATTGTTCATATAGAGCTGTCACAACTAGTACTATTGCTAGATGGCTAAAAACAGTTTTAGAACAATCAGGGATTGATATATTTAAGTTCAAGGTTCATTCTTACAGAACTGCTGCAACATCAGCTGCTTTCAGACAAGGCTGTTCCTCGCAAGAAATCTTGAAAACAGCAGACTGGACGTCAGCAAAGACTGAGGGATATTCAGGACAGTAATAAGGGATTTACAGAAGCAGTTATTGCATGCAATACATAATTTATAACTTGTTTCTCTTCACCATTTAATGAAGTATATGACAGTGATGGAATGAACTGTAAGTAATGGTATTATTTGTTCTGATGTTGAATTACAGTTTAACTAATGTTTAGCAATCATGAATACAATTTCCTTTTGATGATTAACTGATGTTTTGTTGTCTATCTTTAAAGATGCTATGTATACATGTGAGGCCGAAAGCTTTACGTAAAATAATGGTCCTCTCATCCAAGCATTTGTTTCGGATGAGGGGCATTACTGGAGTAAAGCCAGAGGCTGAGCATGTATACACTCACCCTTCCTTTGTTGGAAGTTAAGGTTTCACCACAAAAGGGATTCTCCCCTCCCTTTATTATCTAGACAACAAAAACTGTTCACTTTAAACTATGAAACACATAGTTCGAGTGTCCGGTTTATATATGACATATCATGTGACTGGTAAATTTGTTTAACCTTTTCTTTGAAGAGTGTCTGTTTCCTCCAATGACAGAATAACATGCTATGTATACATGCTCAGCCTCCGTCTTTACTCCAATAATGCCCCTCATCCTTCACAAATGCTTGGATGAGGGGACCATTTTCTTACATGGCTGGTCACAATCAGAATTTTCTGAAAATAATCAAGTGGTGGTGAACAATCTTTTACTTTATACACAGAAAATCATATTTTTACCTATCTCTCTCTCTGTTGCATTCTGATCATCATGGGAGAGAAAAACTTCCTAAAATTGTTGGATTATGTGTGTGTTGGATATGGCTGGTAGTAACAATATAGATTTGTTTTATACTGCAATATAATTTTGTATTGAAACACAAATTAAATGGATCAAAATTTATGTTAAAAAAAAACAAAATAGACCATAATATCACCAATTTCCTTTCATTTCCTTTGCCACTACCGTCCCTTTTGCTGTTTTCTATCATGCCTTTTCTTTTTCCTTTCCTGTCTATTCTTTTTTCCTTTCCAGTCTATTCTATATGTAATCTTCCATTCATATTATTCAGTATTTTCTACTTGCCATGTGATTTTCTTTTGTTTAATGGAAATGAACGCCAAGTTCTTGTGGACTTGTTTCCTATCATTTTGCAAATATGTTTAAACTAGAAGGAAGAAATAATAACATGATTAAACCTTTATAAATGTTGTGACTAAAATATACCACATTAAACTATTCTTTTCAGCACCATTGACCTGTAATGAATGAAGAGTGTATTTGATTTGCAATCGGGTACTTAGTGTATACATCTATCACTATCAATCAAATATGGTAATTAACTTTGACTTGCTTTTTAGAAAAAAAGGACTTCTCACCAACATAAACAGATGTGAGGAGAATACAGTATTTATCAATGAAATAGTAAATGTTTTCTCATCTTATCAATTTGACAAAAGTGTGAGAGAGTGGCGGTAAACAATATAACATACATTATATTCGCTTAGGTCCACCAACCCCTACAACATAAGTTTCACATAAATTGAACATTACAATAGTTGTCTACATGGCTAGATGCAGTGTTGCACATAGAGCACGGGCTTGCGGCTTTCCTGCAAATTTTTGTCTCATGTCCCCCAAATCTTGACCCTGTGTGCCCTCTTGGGCATGCTTTTTCATCAGAAAAAAATCGAAAAATACGCCTACAACTTTTTGCTAATGGATGTCCATCCATGTCTCTTTTGTCCAAAGTCGCAAAAGGTGATAAAACTAAGATGACGATGAATATCTATTTTAAGACAATGTATCTGGAAATGAAAACGTTCAAAGTTTGTGATAGTCAGCTGAGTTGCAGTGTAAAGTGTTTCATGGCCGTTAGTGTAACGTATTTTCAGTGTTAAAGTCACCCCTACGGAGAGGAAAATTTAATTTATTTTCATGTTGACAAAAGTGACTACATTTATGCAAATACACAATTTTGTTATATAATTAATGATTTGTTAGTTGGGAAAGAAAAGTAATTCAGAAAACATGTATTTATTATAATAAATGCTAGTAGATAATGAGTGTACACTAAAGGTAAATGAGAGAGCAAGATCCAGAACAGAAAATTCCATGGTGCAGCTCATTTCAGGTTAACCAGATGTTTTCATGAGTTATCTGAGTACATGATAAAACTTTTATTGCAATAATGTAAGTGTTCAAGGAGAATATGATAGTACGGTGCACACCACAAAGTGAAGGTGGCAAAACTGTTAAAGCAACCAAGGTTATCTCATTTTTATAGCACTATTAGTGCATTATGTACTATTATTTTCATTTGTCCCTCAGAAATAGTGTGTCCCCCAGATTTGGAGGGAGGGGGATACTGTGTCCCCAGCCCTTGGGATTCTATGTACAACACTGTAGATGTAAATTAAAGATAGAAATGTCATATTTGGATTGATATGGTTTCTGCAATAGCTCATGTTGATGCTATTGTACTCTGTAAGGAAAGGTAATGACTGAAATATTTGTTTGAGGTATGGTCACGTTACTGGGTGATGCATATTACTAAATAATTAGTGATGTTTACACCAGTGCACAGTATACATGCACAACAATACCTACTGTTTCCATGGATTTGGGGCCCAATAAATATTTTATTGAAAGGTCAGATGTCCAGGTTAGTGCATTCTTGTATACCATTGGCTTAGTCTTCGTACCTCATATAATCCTCAGGTAACAACCCCCTGCCGGATTGAGGCATGCATTCATGGGGATTGCCGGCGTCATCATAATTTGTTAACTAGCATAGGGGACTAGTGTAGGTTAAAAACTTAGTAGTCCCCAGGAAATCTTAGCTGTCACCAGAAAAGCTGGTTCCATGAAATTTGTGGTACATTATAAAGCATTTAACAAAATTCAGCAGCTTCATATCATCCAGTAGCTTGTTAATGAGGATCACCTATTTATGAGGATATACTTTTTAAAGCTAGCATTAAAGCAAGCCACATGTTTATAATTTCAGAATTTTAGTCAATAGGCTTTCAAAACCTGTAACGTTGCTTAAAGGATATATCAGATTATTAAATCTTATTGTCTTCTTCAATCCTAGTAATTGTAAGCCTTATTAAATTATTGATTATGTAAACAAGACAGTAAAGACCCTAAAGAATTGTTTCATAGGTAAGTACTAGCCTCTACTGTTCAAGGTCATGTGTATCTTATGGAGACCCTTAAACGGGTCATTTTACCAAATCTACTTTTCATTTGTGCTTTTTTTGCATTTCATTTGTGTTCATTCTGCATTTATTGTGTGTTTGCTTGCATTCCATTCACTCTTACATTTCAGCTATTTCATTTGTTTTTCATTTACATTCACAGAAATGCATTCTGATTTTATGTTTATCATTTCCCTTTATTGTTTCCATCCATTTTGGTTAATTTACGATGCATTTTCCAAAGTCATAATTTGTACAGCCCCAGAAAGTTGTTTCTAAAGTACTTTTCAGGGACGCCCATAAGTTTCAACGAGCATGTTTTCCTAAGGAAACTGAACTTTCTCCACATGTTACTTTATGCATATTAAAGAGGTACAAAAGTACGGTGGAACAAAAAATACATAACAGTGTAATTAGCACGCTACTAAAGCAGATGGCACTACTCCATCTACTACCCATGTCATGTCATGTGATCTACCCAGTTTTTGCCATTTTATGTATTATTTTTATTTTGTAAAAATATTTAAATAAAAAAAAATTAAAATTTCTAAAGTGATATACTTTTTTAGTTTTAATTATTTTTATTCCTTGAGATAAATTCTAAGAGTTGGGAAAAATTAAAGAAGTTTGTCAAGAAATTCAATGTCTTTTTGATGATACAACCGACATTTTTACCATTCAATAAGTTTTCAAGGCAATCCCTCCAAATCAAGGATTTTTCACCGCAATACGAACCATGATAGCGGTTGTTAGAACAATTTCATGACTTGTAAGTAGTGAAAAATTGTCTCTCAGTGTGAAGAATAAAGAAACTAATAGCGGATTGTCATGCTAAAGTTTTCAGCCATGGAAATTTAGTGGCAGGTAAATATATTTTCAATTCATTCATGGAATGCATTCACATTTCATTTTGATGTGTCTATTATTCATTATTCTGTGCTCAGAGCTGTGCATTTGCATTCTCCATTTCCTTCATATTGCATTCATTATTTCATTCACATTCATTTTGCATTTCATTTGCATTAATCTACATTCCTTTTGTGTTTCACTGGTAAAATAATCAGTTTCAAGATCTGTATTATCAAAACTAAAAGTTTCATAGAAACAGTGTTTAACATTATTGTGGGTTGTACGTGAAATTGAGAAGTCATATCTTAGCAGAAAAAGCTGTAGAACGCCTCCTTTTTGATTTTTTGCATAAAAAAATATTAAAATACAGTGAAACCTGTCCTAATGGTCACCTTTATTCAGTGTTCACCTGTTCACAACGGCCATTCTAATTTCCCCCCGGCAAATTTCCTATATAAAAGTCCTATATGTAATGGTCACCCGCCTTTCATAGTCACTAGCCAGGTGTTTCCTAACTAAACAGTGGTTTCTCCCTGCATTAAGTGGTCACTGGCACATATCTACAGTGACTGCTCAGTCTATGCAAAGTACATTTTTGCTTCATGAGGATGGTATTGTTTAGATAAAGGAATATCATGTGAATTGATGTGCAGACATTTCTCATCTCGCTTGTACTCCATACTCCAGTCACATTAATGGTGTAACTCAAAGGTGTCAATATGTCAAAGTCGAAAACAAAGCAGTTTTTATCATTAGGGTAGAAGGTCAAAGCAATTCATTTGCTGGTTGGTGGGAAAAGTTGTGTTAATAAAGAAGAAATCGCAATTGACTTTTGTGCCAGTGTGACAGGTATAGTTCGATATCTTCATCTATTTGCCTGTGAATTAAAGCTGTCCTGGAAGAAAAAAGTTCATCTTTGAGAAGAGATTTAAGTTACATCCCATTTCATTAGGGTCAGGGGTCATTCAATATTTAGAACTTTTTTTTCTGTAAAGACAGGCGAAGTTTCGGTTCATGGGTCACAAAAAATAGTCATATACAGCTTCTTTTTATTTTTTCATCACAGGCTTCTCACATAAACCGACTGTCTTTTGATCTTGGCAAGTTGAGCAACTGGCTAAACCAGATATTATTTTTAAAGCGTGAACAGCTGTTTCCAAGCCTAACTTATACAAGTGGGCCGACCAAAGAGTCAGTCCTGTTTTACATTCATATGTAAGCTAGTGAAATTATTGTTTTGTCATGGTGCACAAAACAAGCCAAGATCAGTGGTTATTTTAAGTCTGTGATGATTTAATTTTATAGGATGGATTAAAGTGAGCAGGATACAGTAATCTTCTGTGGAACATAAATTTGAAGAGAACAATATATACACATTTTTTTATTTTGTTGAATAGTGCAAATAAATTAGTCTTGATAACGTAATAATAATAATAATAATAAGAAGAATAAGAATAATAACGATACTGTTATTTGGTGCATGGTATTTGTTAAAAAACTGATGTTAAAAGGTGAACCTGTGTACAGAGGTCACCCGTGTATAAAGGCCAGTTTTGCCTTTTCCCATGGGTGGCTGCTATTGACGGGTTTGACTACTATGAAAAAAAATCATCTTTACTTGGGGAATCTGTTCATCAACATATGAACAAGTAACAAATTTGTAACAGGAGTCAACTGTATTAGGCATTAAGGTAAGGTACACCATTGCTTGGTTCTAGGCACTATTCATTAATGTAAGGTACACCATTATTTTGGTTACTGTATTCACACTTTTCATTAATGTTATTTATGAGTAAAAAATGCATTAAAATTTGAACTAGTGACTCTATGGACATAAGTATCTATTTATGCATAAAAGTTTGGCAAATATGTTCATATTTATCATATGCAGATACACGTAACACAGTTTACAACAGATGGTAAAACACCACACTCGAAATCATGAATTAATTAGAGAAAGATTAAAATAGAGTAGATATTTGGATAGCTGTTTTATTGATCCAAAAGTTATCTCAACTTTTTGACATTTCATTACGATGCATTGTTGTATCTCAATTCATCGTTTATATTTATAATTTTTTTTAATTCCATGGTATTCCTCTCAGGTCAAACATATAGGAATTTAAGGAAAGAAATATATATACATTAGACAT
Organism: Margaritifera margaritifera; assembly: GCA_029931535.1. Classification (NCBI taxonomy): domain Eukaryota; kingdom Metazoa; phylum Mollusca; class Bivalvia; order Unionida; family Margaritiferidae; genus Margaritifera; species Margaritifera margaritifera. The sequence goes on along the minus strand of JAQPZY010000853.1, from coordinate 374,231 downwards.
ATTTGAAGTTCAGTTTGGCATTCACATTATACTACTGAGTGCAGTGGTTTTAGGGGACATTAAAAATTTTGAGCTTATGGGATGGTCTGTTGTCCGTCATCTGTTCATTCGTTAGCACAAGTTTGTTATTGCCACTATTCCTAAACTACTTGGAGGATTGCCATGAAACTTTACACACATTCATCCCATGGTCTACTTGGTCCTAAATGAAAATAGTGCTTCTCAGACATCCAATATGAAATCTTGTTATAGCTACTCTTCCTGAATGGATGGTCATAACAACACGGGGGTTTCACTAAAAGACTTCTCATGATGTCTACAGTGTAGTTGGTCCTAAATGAAAATGGTGCTGATCTGATGTCCAATATGGCCACCACAGCAGCCATCTTGAAAATCTTGTTATTGCCACTCATCCTGAACGGAAAGTCATATGCGTCGTCCGTCCATGCATTAGCACAAGTTTGTTATCACTACTCCTCCTAAACTACTCAGAGGATTGCCTTGAAACTTTACACACACATTCATCCCATGGTCTAGTTGGTCCTAAATGAAAATGGGGCTGCTCAGACATCCAATATAGCTGCCACAGCGGCAGTCTTGAAAATCTTGTTATCGCTATAATCTCGAATGGATGATCATATCAGCATAGGGTTTTCATTAAAAGACTTCTTATGATGTCTAGTTGGTCCTAAATGAAAATGGTACTGATCTAACATCCATATTATCTGCCATAGCAGCCATCTTTAAAATCTTGTTATTGCAACATGGGGTTTTCACCAGAAGACTTCTTATGATATCTAGTTGGTCCTACATGTAAATGAAAATGGTTATGCTTGGACATCCAATATGGTTGCCACAGTGGCAATCTTGAAAATCTTGTTAAAGTTACGCCTCCTGAATGGATGGTCATATGAACATTGGAGTTTCACTACAAGACTTGTTACGATGTCTAGTTGTTCCTAAATAAATATGGTACTTATCTGATGTTTAATATGGCTGCCATGGTTGGGGGGGGGGGACAAATAGGTCCCTTGGGACATTTACCCCCTGTGTGGGACTTTGCTGAAAGTCACTGCATATACAGAGGAAGGAAGAAGGTCCCCTCTTCCTCCTCATCTTCAATGGACGACCCCCTCTGTTCACAGGAGGGGTCTGGATCTCTTCCCGTGTTGGGAAAGACTACTGCCTCTGTGGGGCAAGAACATTCAGCGACCCCTGTAGTTCAGAGATCACCCAAGAGCCAAGAATCCCTGAAGCTTGTTACAATGCCATCAGTGCAGGTGTGGGATCAGTTTTCATCACTGTTATTGTTTAATCCCGATGTGAACAGTGAGTTGGGCTGTACTTGCCTGCCTATGGAGGGGGATTCACATCTTATCTCCACACAGAAATCACCTCTGGTTTAGTCTCGACCGAGAGGTATTTCAGTTTCAAGCTCTTCCGTTTGGACTCGCCTCAGCCCTCAGGAATTTTTACCAGGGTGATGGGGGTAGTCACTGCCAACGGGGTTGTTTGTGATCCCCATCTTCCAGTATTTTGACTGGTTGATGCAAAGCGTCCTCATATTCTCTTCTGAAGGACTTGTCCCATCTCGGTCTTATCCCAAACCTAGAGAAGTTGAACTTGTCCCTTCTTATGGGGATGCTCCTGGTGACTGTCAACTCGGCTACTGACTTCGATCATCAGTCATTGTCATCATTGACTGAAGTGTTCAGCATGAAAAAGTAAGATATTCTTAACCCTTTTGCAGCGGGATACGACTCCAATAGTACTTTACCTTTGCCAGCGGGATACGACTCCAACTTTGCAGAAACGTGTTTTTAACTGTATAAAATGTCATCAATTTATGTGTACTCTTTTGAAAAGAAGTAAATAAAGGTAGAAGGTACACATAACATTACCAGATTGTGTTTAAAAGACGGCAAAACTGGCAAAAATTCGATTTCAAAATCGAGTTTTAATGTGCGGAGATAAAAAATGGCAGTCATATTCTGAAGAGGGAAGTGAAGACAGTTATGTGCTTGCTGAATTAGTTGAAAATAAAGACTATTTCGTGTGTAAAATTTACATTCTAGGCAGTGGGGATCGCCATCTTTACTTATTCAAAATGAACGGAGCTGATGATAACTGGTTATTTGAAATTTGATTTCAAACACAACTTTTAATGTGTGGAGATCAACATGGAGATCAACATGACGGACAGCCCTGAAACAATAAGTTACAGCAGTGATGTGGATGCCGATTTTGATGAAAATATAGATCATTTTGTGGGGGAAATTTATGTTTTAGGCAGTGCAGATCGTGAGCTTGACTTTGATGAAATGAACAGAGATGATGCTAACTGGTTAGTAGAAAATTTGATTTCAAAACTAAATTTTAACACGAGTAATTCAAAATGGTGGACAGTACTGAAGCGACCGTAATGTTGATATCGATTTTTATGAAAATATAGACAATTTTGTGGGGGAAATTTATATTTTAGGCAGTGGGGATCGTGGGATCGTGATCTTGTTTGCATCAAATGAACTGAGATGATAATAGTTAATTGCTATTTTTGACTTGGATATTGACGATGATGAAGACGTGGATGCTTTTCAAGCTAACTGGACATTTTGAGAACTTCACTTCTCATAAAGTTCGCACATATACCGATGTTGGGTGTGTGCATAATATTATGAAATTTTACTGCATCCCTGGAAATGGGCCAAAATACACCCAACATAACTCTGATATTATTACATTAAAATTTTTTGTGGAATAAAAACACTGAACCAGAATGAAAAGCTTTGTCAACTTACCAGTAAGGATTATTCTGTTTGTTCTCCAATTCTCATGCGAGTAAATTTAAAAAAATTGTAATAACTTTATATATTCTTGATGGATTTTTATTATTTTGTCGCCTTCTTAAATAGTATAAAATTGCCCTCATTTCATACATTTTCATATAGGAGGTAAAATGAATATTGCAGATAGGAAAATTGCATTGAAAGTTATTAAATTAAAATGTAAAGCATGTTTTTTTGCTTACATAACTTTACTTTCAACTGAAGTTTTACATTCAAAATTTTTAGTCAAAAAATATATGACCTTAAGGAAAATTTTATGCTTTTTAGAATGGTATACAAAATTGAAAATAATTTCAAAAAATTGTCCTGTAAAGCCAGATTGACCAACGTCACTGCATTCTCTCATGCTGCGACACCACTGACTGAAAAAATTTCCAGTTCTACACAACTGCCTGTCTGATTGGGCTTCAGTATGAAATGGGTTAATTCTGTACAATTTCATAATAAATTTCTATTCAAGCACAAGGTAATCTTGATCAATGATAGACTTTCCTAATGAACCAAAGTTGATAAATTCTAGAGTCTTGATGACTTAGTGGACCTGCCTATAGAATAGATGACTTTCACATTCATCGATAATCAGAGGTAATGTGATTTCTCATATTATATCACAGATTGAAAGCCTGTCGTTGTGTCTATGCCTCCTGTGTGTGCACCAAGGAAAATGTTGGAGTGTTATAACCGAGCAGCCTCCATAGCTCTGTTGTTGGATATTAACGGTTCTGGTTTTAGCAGATTCCTTAGATATTTGAATGAGAAAAGAAAATAATTTTAAAAAATAGTCTTAGGATAAATACAGTCTAATAGCTAGGTTTTTTTACTCTTGATCCCTTACTTGAGGTCAACAGTTTGAACGTGACATGCACTATCAAAACAAAAGTGCAAGCCAGTTGGATTTAACTAAATTATATTACCTGTAATGATCTTTCAAGGTTGATAATTACATTAGATAAGTACTGTAAATTATTTACTATGTCCTCAATGTAACTTTCACCAGCTATCTGACTTAATTAGTAGCGAGGATGTGGGAATATGAGTAAAAGAAAAACCAATGGTTTTTGGTCTGAGAAAGTGAGATTTTTGATCAATTCTTTAAGGAAAGAATATAGATCAGTGAGTGTGGAATAAAGAAGGGATATGGAGATAAAATTGTTTGAAAGGAAAAGTAATTACCTGAGGGAAATCTGAGGAATACAGGGTGATAATCATCTTTTTGACTAGACCAATATTTTGTATTGACCCGGGTGATGCAGTCTCTTGTTTGATTGACTGTTGTGCGAAGATATATGCATATTAATAAACAAAATAAAATATGTGGTGTGTATACTAACTGCATATCCTTAATTTAAATGAATTCTCCTTAAGAAAATAAATAAATAAATATCCTATACGATACAATAACTTCCTGGGTTAGCAAAGGGGGTAGGGACAAAAACACTTCGTATATATAGAACAACTTTGTTGATGAATACATTTATTAAAATAAGAAGTAAGAAACGATAAAAAAGTTTCACATAATGAATTAAATGGGCAAAAATTTCAAGTTGAATACATTAACAAATATGAGAGCAGGATGTAATGTTTCACTCTGTTCTTTCGTCAAACTGCTGTTGGGCAGTGGCTTTACACCCTTAGCCTTGTTCTCGATATGCTTCTGGCATGGATGACATTGCCAAAGATGCTCTGATTGGAGACTGTGAAAAGGGTCTATTTTGCTGTACTTAACGGGTACAGTCTAGAGAAAACACCATCAGTATACTCAGCAGGCATTTTCCACACATCTGCATGAATGTTTTCAGAATCAATAATGGCTTGACAAGTCCAGGTGTCTTCTTGTACTGAAGATGGTAACAGTTGGAGGGTAAGGACAGGCAGCATTTTGCAGTGTAAATAGCAAAAAATTATAATCCAATCAGGGGTGGACAAATCACCAATATGTGTGATAGTCCGATGGGGAACCAAAAGGGAAACTGGTAACCCACAACAAAATTTGGTAGCCCACATATTTCAATGGATAAACATTTCCATATAATGTGCCATTAAAAACAAGTAGATGGATAAAATTGTAAGATGGTAAAAGGTTCAGAAAAAATAATAGACAAGTACTCCAAGTAAATAAAATAATTTATATGGTTATAGTTTCTTTTTGTTTTTTTTTAACATTCAGCACATTTTTTAAGTACACATGCTTGAAACATTAGAAATCCATTTTTATTTTTTGCAAAATAAAGAAAAGAAATAAACTGTGTACCTTAAATTATAATTCAAATGAAAATAATATGTTAAGCCTCAATAAAAAGGCCTGTGACAGTGTACAGCTTGGTCTGTTTCAGATTTGTCGAGATCATAACTATATACATTTATTTTCTTCTTAAAAAATACAGATTCTTCAGCTTTCAAGAAAAGTCTTCAAAAGGGTTAGAGCATTGCTAAATAAAGTACAAAATAAAATCAGAACATTTGGCCAAATGTGATTAGCCATATTCGTTTCGTAAAAGAAAAGTAACCACATGTTAACCGACTTCAGCATTCCTCGGTTACCTTTGCTTTTCAGTCAACTGAAATGGCGCACAACAGAATTTGAAAAACTGGACCACTTGATTGTGCTTGGATTTACTTCAGTAGGGAAAAAGGCATTACAGTAAGTATAGAATGACTAAAGCAATTAGACTATAACAGTGTCAATATGGGCTGCCAACTATGTCAAACATTCTTGAACATTTGGCCTCTAGTTCCAGGGTGGACTGAATGGGGAACACATGTCATGGTGCTGCTTATTCAAGCAGCAACACTTCTACCCATCCCAATCATAAATATCAGGGTTGAAGTCTTACATTGTAGGACTGCAGTTTATACTTACTGCTTTTTAAAAAAAATGTGGCTAGTAGTCCTGCAGGCTTTAGAAACTTACAGATAAGTAGTGAAAAACAAAATTTGGTAGTCACAGACATGCAGGCTACTGATTTGTTCACCCCTGCCAGTTATGGTCTCTTGTCCAACAGTAGGTGCAGTGGTTAGTGTGCCAGACTTGCAACCAGATGAGTGCTGGTTTGAATCCAATCATCAGATCAGCCTGGGTCAGCTGCCATGTGTCCATGACCAAGGCACTTTAGTACTATTGCCTTGGCATGAGATAACCTTTATGTGTTGCAGTGCCATAAAATCTCAAACAAACATACACACAAACAAACTGTCCAGCAGGATGAGTAGCAAGATAAACACATTTTGAGTAATGTCAATATGTGGGTTTATTATTTACATGTGAGGAATATTATGTGACTGGTTCAGTCTTGTAAATTAACTTTTTACTTTTGCAGGACATTTGGTCCAGCATGTTCTGGACCTTTGCAGGTCCGATCAATGTTTTGCAGGACTGAACTCACAAAAAATAGAATGCATAAGCAGGAGAACCAGTCAAATGATGTTTGGCATTATTTGATTGGTCAATTCAGTAGCATTCAGCAATTGTACAACAACATATTGGTGTGTTGAGAAGGATGGTTAGTTGGATGGTGAAAGGCAGCGGTTGCCAGTCCAAGTAATTTTTTATTGGTAATGCTTGACCATCCAATGCTAATTTCCAAGACTGATGGTTACATGAATCTTCAAAAATAAATTGTAGTTTTATCCATTTCCCAAGCCATAAGATATAGCTTACAAGTCTGTTCTATTCACCAGAGGATTTCTGGACTGTACCAGCACCACAGCCCCTCCCCTTTTTCCATGGTAGCCAGGAGTAATTTTCCCATTCTATTGATCGTTGACTGTATTTCCATTTTGCCACATTAAGCTGATACAGAGTGACTGTAAATGGATGCTGGGCCTAGTGAGTATGTCTGCAATCAGATTCTGTACCCTCTAATATAGTCTGACAGACAAACCAGCAGCAGTTCAAGTGCAAGTTTTATCTTCCATATGAGAATAATAAAATCCATGCATTGGTGGGATTTCACAATTCCACACCAATGCATATATTTTATTCTCTCATTTCACATTAGAAATTAGTGCTGAAAACGAAAGAAAAAAAAGGTCTATCATCAGTTTGGATATATCTTTAGAAATAAGGATTTTTGTTAAAAAGAAGTTTTTACATCAATAAAAAAAAAAAAAAGTTTGTATATATTGTAAACAAGGATTACTATCTTTAGGCTGGCAAAATCTATCTTTTTATTAATAAAATCACTACAGAAGTTGCAGATGTTTATGATTCCATAAACATAATTGCATCATTATTAATGATGTCATCTGTGTCATTTAGTGCACACATGTGGAGTAGGTGTATTCCACATGTCTTTCTCACATAAACAAACTATATCACATATTTATAGGAATGAGAGGAATATGTATGAGTGTTTATTTGCTTTTTCGCACTCCTACACAGTATCTCGGTTACCGCTCTTAAACTAAGCCCACTCTAAAAGAAATGTCGAGTCTCTACAAATGATTTGTTAAAATTACAGACAAGTTCTGTTTTCATGAAAAGGCAGGTTAGATCAAGCAGTTATTTTCTTATGGTTGTTGTGGTTAGCATCATGCTAAGTATTTTAATATTTTTTTTCATGCAGAGACCATTCTATGTCACGAAACAAAGACTCCAAGTCACTTATAGCAAAACAGGGAGAAGTGAGCAACCTTCAGGGAGACTTAATAATTGATCTCAGTTTAATGACAGCTTATTATTATTATTATTGTTATTGTTATTACCAGCAGCTATTGCTGTGTAGTAGATTTAAATCTTTGAAGTATTTTTGTATGATCTAGAATAATATTATGAAAAAATGACATACTGGTACTTTTACCCTGGTCTTAAGGCCCTTATTAGAAATGATGGCATTATGTCCCCACACTCCACATCTGGGCAATGCTCACAGGTACGAGATAATGGCAATCTAATGGAAAATAATCCCAATATAGCAGTACTAAATATTTTAAAAGCTGGCGAAAGATGTTTATAATGAAAAAATAAAGAAAGAAAAATGACAGACTGTACAAAGAGTTAGTAGAGCTCGAGTACTGCTGCTGAAATAAAATGGTTGGTAATGTTTAGAAATGGTGGAAAATGTAAGCGAGGGGGTCATTCATCCACAGTGGAATTCTTACTTTTGCCATCCATTTGTTAGTTCGAAGATTATTATTTAACATACTAAGTTAATGGTGTTAATACCACAATGCATCAAATAACATAGACCCTGATCTGTCATTGCATAATGTTCTGGCAGATCAGGATATGTGTTTTGTTCTACTGATTACTTCTGACAAACTATTATGCGATGGCAGATCTGGGTCTATGCAGTTTGCAGTTGGATCTGACTTGTACATGATTATACATGTATATGGCACAAATCAATATGATAGCCCTTTGTAGTTACTTCAGATAGTGTTCATGACTGGATACAAAAGTTTTTCATGCTTATTTACCCATTGACGTATGTAGAGCATTCAGAATGGGGAGTAACGACGTGTGTGGAGGCATTCAGAATGGGGAATAAATGACGTGTGTGGAAGCATTCAGAATGGGGAGTAATAAAAATCACTATTTTCTGCTCATGAATTATTTGCCTAAAGGTTCGAATGTTAGCTCAGTATTGATGAGTTGTCTCTTCTTCAGATTATAATTTATAATAATGCTGTCTAATATTTCAAAGGTCACTGCTATTTCCACCTTCTGTATTTTTATCCAGGCCAATGCTGTCTTATTTAACTTTATTTTGAATACAGCTCTAATCTAATTTGCTTATTGGATATCACTGATCCTTGGGTTTAATACCAGATCATTACCAGAAAAAATGTTACTTAAAAGCAACTCATCGGGTATCCAGACATACATGGATAATGTTCAACTATTCTATCATGAAATCTAGGGTATATGATACCTTGCTATTCACGCATTTTCTCTCAATAAATACAGTAGTTGTTGAATATACAGAATGATTTGCATTGGTTAAATGCAAGTTCATTTTGCATCTGTGGGTATTAAAAGTCAAGATATATTTTGAAAATGTCTATTGACAATATTTAAAATAGCTTCTGATACTTTACCTTTTCCAGCAAGGTTCAGATCTGAACATGTATTTGGAAATATGCCACACACAAAATTGTTCATGAATGATAACTACTGTTATGGTTACAATATGGTTATGTGTAAAAAAAAAAAATGTAAGAAACATTCTCTTTCCCCAATTCTCCTCCCCCCCCCCTCTCTCTCACCCTCCCATATATATATATATATATACACACACACATACACATGCACACACATACAAACACACTGATGATCAATTTGAATTCAAAGATTCATTTTGTTTTATTTTTCCCTTTTAAAAAACAGTTACCTTGTGGAGAATTTATTGATTGGTATCCACTTGTATACATTTATGTAAACTATTTACTTGTTTACATGCATGTATAAGTTTTTTTTTTTTTCTACAGTAAATATTGGTATACATTTCAGAACACACATCTTAATGGGAAAAGTGATGGCACATGGATGAATACATAGCATGATAATGTTCGTCATGTTTTTGTAGAAGTGGTGGAGAAAAAGATTAAAATAATAGTACATTATGACTAGGAACATTTTACCTATTTATTATGGGGGACTATCCTCCAATGGGCCCCTGCTTTACTCTCCAAGATAATTAGGTCATACTGGGGTTCATCAGGGGTACTTTGCCATAGTTGGACATACCTAATCACCAAAAATGAGCAAAAATGAATGAAATTAACCAGAAGTGAATTAAACATAACCCAGAATGAATGCATCATAACTGAAAATGAACATAAGGGAATTGAAAATGAACTCAAAAGGACATTAATTATTATTGCTGAAATTAGAAATTGGAGCAGTCAGTTTTAGATCAGAGAGAGGGGTTTGCAGATCATTTTGCATGTAAATTCAACTGCCACCTGATTGCCTCCGGCCTCCATATTCCCCCGTGTCCAACATGGGCCAAGGTCCATTGCTTAATAAATTTGAATATAATTTCATGATTGTAAATCTAATCAAAGTAGTCAGAGAAAAAAGCAAATTATGAGAGGAGGCATGGTAAGTGTTCATTTAAATGACACTTGGTAATTGACTGTTATTAATTGTCAACTGTTGAAAGTATCTTAATACAAAATATTTTCCTTCCTCTTTTTGGCAGAATTTCATTTCTTTTTGCTCTTTGTTTTGTTCCTTTTTGTTTAATTTTCGTTGATTTTCATTTATATTAGTTCATTTTTTCTTTATATTTGGAATTTAGGCACCACACCTGAATTACTGCAACTATCTTTATTGGTTATCATCATTATAAGATTAGATGTTTAATAATTGTAACTAATGCAAGTGAAGGAAACAAGGTGTTTTATATGTATATGCAAGAAAACATTTTTAATGCCATTTTCAGAAACAGAGTGGATGAACTGACTGGAATCGATGAAAAGATTGTGAATTAAACAATTTTTGCCCCCCTTCACAGATTGAATTTTGAAAATTACATTGAATTATTTAGGTGATTTTTGTTATGGGGCCACTGCATTGATGCCGTATAGCATCAGTTGTACTTGTTTTTGAATGGATTGGTATTTTGTTTGATATCAGTGTTGAGTTAGATGTATTGTGACACTATTTTACTTTTCTTCTCAATATATAAGCGAAGATTAAATTCACTTCACATCCAGTGATTCACAGGTTATTATATTTGCCTATGGCAGTGAGAAATGAAGATTAGTTCCAGGTGGTATATTTTTTTATATCTTGCATATAAAATGGACGTGTCCTAGGGTTTGCATATTTATTAATGCAGTAATATTTGCACAGGCATATTCATATTTAATATTAAGGTTTCCATTATAATACATTTTTAGCTAGAGGAATCAATATTTTCCTAATGGAGTTGACTTGTGTATTGTATTTAATCCTTATTGTGGGCATTATATAATGTCAATGTATGACCCAGCAAGGCAGCATTTAATTTTGACAATATTTGTGTTCCCCACAGGTAGATCAATAAAGGAAGAAGAAGCAGAGTAGTTTGTGTATCGGTGGAGTGAATCTGAGAGGGAAAAAGACTGATTTTAATACACAGATAATTTGCAGTTAATGTAGTGCATGATCCTGTTGGTGGAGAAAGAAAGGGCCAGCCAGGGTTGATCTTCTTGGGGTACATAGGTCAAGGTCAGAGGTTACTGACCAACTGACCTGCATGATTTTACCTGCTGGAAAAGGAGGCAAAATTAATTTTTGGGGTATGTATACATTTGCATTTTCCCATACTTGATGCTCATCCATGAATGTAGCTCCAGGATCTATTATTTTATTCTTTTCATTTAAAACCTGTCAGTATTTTACATTATGAGTCAGTTAGGAAAAGGTCATGTTTGTAGATTTTTAAGTGGAAAAGAACAAAGGTATTGCATGTCACATGAAAAGGGTTTACAATCAAGTCATAATATTCAAGCAGTAATTGGATGCGTCATTTAATATCAGTAATAGCTTACTCTGTTGCTATTGAGTAGCTAATCTATTTCCATGACGGAAAATATCCGACCATATGATGAGAATGTTCTAGTGAATAGAACCCCCTGTGTTGAACCCTACAGTCGCATACGTGTAACCCACAATTCCTCATTCTTTTTCCGATCATCATCTTGATGAAGACTGTTAAAATTATCAGTTAAAGAAATAGCCTTTTCTGACGAGTCCACATAGCGATTTATGCTCTTTCCTTATGTTTATTGTAGATTACTGGTGGTATTTGTCCTTGACCATTATTTTTCTTGTCTGGAAATGTCAGCTCTCTTGAGAGTTTTGGCAATTTTGGTACCAAGAAACGTCCTTTTCATAATCTAGGTTAGTAGGTCATTTTCCCTTCATGCATTGTTTTGTTGGCGGATTAATTATTGCATTTCGAGAATTCTGTATTGTATTCTTGCTCGGATTGGTAAATTATTTTTTTTCCTATCCCTGACGCCAGCCAGTTGGTTTTCTTTGGTTCGTTTTTAACTAAAAAAAACAAAAGCATCGGAAATTTAATTTCCTTTAATCTGATTGGTTGGCTATTTTAGCTTAGGAAAAGCAGGTTGCACACCATTCTTTTCATTCTTATGTGTGTTTTATGTTTGAACTCCGGTTAAATTTTAATTATATAGTATAGGAATTTATTCCTTTTTGTTATATCATAAATAAGCCTTATTACCAAGATGTTTTTTTTTGCTTTTATTTGTATCCAGTACTCTATAAGTCGAGTTTATGTCACCTTTTTTATTCTTATTACCAATATACAGTAGGACCCCGCTATAGCACGATGGTCGGGGTCCAGAAAACGGGATCGTGCTATGTCCCGAACTGTGCTATAACCAACCTAGACAAAACCAAGTCATTTAGCTGAAAAAAATGATGCATGCGCCAAAAAAATGGGGGGGGGGGGTAAATTGTGGGCTCAAAACAACGTGCTTCATTGGCACGGTTACCATCTTAAATCAATGCATAATAAACGATAAATACACATGCACATGCAAAACAGAGATTGCACATATAATATTTTACTTTATTCAGATGAGAATTATATATGCTTATGCTTATTAAAGGATGCAACTATACACATGTCAATTGTGCGGCAAGATCACAGGGAGTTCAAATAACCACCCTCTGTTACTTGGCACTGAACAAGTATCAAACAAGCGGCTTGATCAAAGGGTTGTCACGTGGGAAAACAAAGGGTGTGGTGCCTTTACAAGCTAAGGGATTAAGGTCAAAGTATATGCACAGGAAGTTGTAGAACTCTACTTGAAAACAAAGTGAGTGCTTTTACAAGCCAGAGGCTTATTGGCCCACGTGCACTGGCAGATAACTTGGGAAATGTCACTTGGGAATTAAATCTGACTTGTGAAAACAACGGACTTAATCCTGTCCATGGCTTCAAGCTTCTCCTCTTTAACTCATTCAGCCCCAGCACTGTTATCAGTAGCACTGCTGCTATGCCCCAGCAGCACTAAGCTGTGTCTAGCTGCTTGTGCCCCTGAGAGTTTTTACCTATTTAGAAAATTTTGTAAACATCATGCACATGTATTCATTCTTACCTTAATTTCCCTTCTTATACCCAATAAAATCCATGACATTTTCATCAATTGTTCCAAATAAATTTGTCTACACAGTCATGTATTTTTTAAGCTATTTGTCCACTAAAATCATCGATTTGGACAGACCGAAGATGATCATTCCAGTTTACAGATCCGCAAGAACTGTATCATCGTCGCCATCAGCATCCTCTTCATCTGACGATTCAATCTCAGAAACTTCTATGTCCGAGTCTAAATCTCGTAAAATATCCAACTGCTGAACATATCTTTCCTCTGCTTGCTCAATATTTTTGAGATTAAACCCGAATAATTCCTCGTTTTCGCTCTCATCAAATATCACTCTTAAGTCCGCCATTGTTTACAATTTTTCATGAATGAAACACGTGTAGTAAAACTGCTCTCAATTAGTAACCTTGGCTTATAAATAATTCAAATTTACACAAACGAAAGTAAAACCATTTCTGATTGGTTTAATATCGTCAGATTCTTGGAAAAACCCCAATTGTAACCAATCAGAGACGTTGTTACTAACACACATTCACCACGACTGTAGACGGGATCGGCCATTGAATGCAGTAAACAAACCACGACTACAGGCGGGATCGGCCATTGAATGCAGAAAACGGATCACGCCTATAAGCGGGATCAGGGCCGAATGAGTTAACAGAAAAAGCTGAACGTTTCCGTGTACTGTTGTCCATTGTAAATAACTACTAATTAAAACTCTGACACCTATTTGGTTGAAGGACTACAGCAAGAATAATTGTTAATCAACAATGGGGTCATTTTTATAGGGAATGTACAATATTATTCACTGGTCAACTGATTGCGTGGGGAATGTCTAACAAAACTGCTAAGCCACGTGTGTGTGTTGGCGGCTTTCGTTTTTTTTATGTTTTATTAATCATTGCCACATGGTTTGAACAACTTTAGCTTTGAAATTGACTTTGATGATTGTCAATGACTTAAATTAATTGATTTATAAATTCAGGTGCGAATTTTTTATCAACCACCGCATTGTTTGGTGCTTGGCTGTGCATGCAGTTGAATGAGCAAACATGTCGGCTATTGTTTGAGCAACGATTGTACACAGAATGTATTGAAGACAAACACAAAGAAGACTTAATGACTTTATTGTTCATGTATCAGTAATAATAAGATTAACACTTGTCAGCTTTAAAATGAGCTGACATCTTTCAAAAATAAACTAAGATCAAAGTGCAGTGATTGACTACTGACACATTTGAAATGAACATTCACAAATAGAAATGTTCAGCATCTTTATTCATATAAAGAAAGATGCAATCATACTTCACTTTTTCTTCAAGAATACAACACAGCTTGCCAAATTATTAAATCAAACTCTTGTTTATTTTGGCACAAAACTTTGCAGTAGTTCAAGAAATTGGCAAAATTATTGTAAAATTTCGGTAGCCATGCCACGATCGTATTATATCTGAATTCATACACGATCTCTTCCCCAAAATGATAATTAATTTTTTACACATTAATTTTCGTACTTTGAAAAAATAATTTTGTTTCATGTACGAAAAAAAGATAAAATTTCGGGAGCCATGCCACGATCGTGTTATATCCAAATTCGTGCTATAATGAAGCATGCTATAGCGGGGTCCTACTGTATATGTGTCTTTATATATATGTGTGTGTGTATATGTATATATATTAGGGGTGAAACTATACACTTTTGCCGCGTATCAATATGATTCACAATACACAGCCTACGATACAATACATTATCGATTCTCAGTTTAAAGAATAAGAAGGCAAACGACTGCTGAAGATTTAAGTAACTTATATAGGGTAGATATTGTTTTGTATCGATTCTTCACCTCTTGTATCGATAGCTTGGAGAAACTTTCAGGGTCTGCCTCTCAACCAGATCTCTTGTTGCTTTCTCACTCGGCTATGGTAAAGGAGCTGTCCCAAAGGTTTTGTAAGGGCCAGGAGTTTCCTATACAATGTAGAGGGTGGGGGTCCCCCCTTCTATATTGAGACCCTTGATTTCTTCTGCTAATTATCGGGTTCACACCTCCTCCTGGCCCCTTAAACCTCCCACTTTTAGTTGCAGCAGCGACACAAGTGGGTATTTGCAGAGGGACTTGGGCTCGCCTAACAGTTAAAACACTGGAGGACTTTGAGCAAAAAGCTAGGTCACTAGTAACTGTAGCTTCGCAAGGCATGCGTTATCCTTGTCTATGGCTTTATCGGCGGTGCTTCACCACCTTTGCAGGGATGTTGCTTGGGACACATCCAAGGTATTACTGGAGCACAGTAAGAATCTTTTGAGGGCTGTTCCCCAGGAGGCAGAGACTCTTTTTGGAGGGCTTATTCCCTCTGTGGCTTCTCAAGATTTGAGAGACCAGCAACATCGCTCTCTTGCATCCACGCTTGGCCCATCAAAAAAGGCCAGGAAGTGAAGTCATCCTGAATGGCCACAGGGCCATTGACCCACATTTTGTAAAGCCACACAGCCCCTGTCTAAGCAACAACCCCAGTTCAGGCCTCCCCTTCGTCAGTCGGGGCCTAGAAGGACACGCCACAGAGGACAAGGGAAGAGGTTTACGAGCCCTTCCCACTTTCCTAAGGAAAAGGGGGATCGGTCTAAGGGGCTCGATACCTCTCCTGCAGAGCGTCCCTCTTCTGTGGGTTCCCAATGGTGCCAGACTAAACCTTTTTCAGAGGCTTGTTCCTGCATCACAGTCGATGGCTGGGTCCTCTCTATCATAAAAGGAGGATACCATCTTTGCTTTCGAGATCTTCCTCCTCTTTTAAGGATCCATATATTCTTCCACCAGTCGAATCTGGTGTGGTTAAAGGAAGAGGTACACTCCCTTCTCCAGAAGGGTGCAGTGTAGAGGGTGTTCAATGACCATTCTCCTGCTTTCTTCTCCTGCATTTTCATGGTACCCAAGAAAGGGGGAAAGTTTTGTCTAAATATCGATCTTTCCTCCCGAAACAAATTTCTGCAGGAGGAACTCTTAAAGATTGAAATAGCAGTTTCAGTCAGGAATGCCATAAGGCACGGCCACTTGGCAGTCTTGATTGATCTTCAGGATGCGTATCTTCACATCCTTATCTTTCCTCCTCACCGGAAGTACCTCTGGTTTTCCTTGGACGGAGAGGTCTTTCAATTTCACACTCCGCCATTCGGTCTAGCCTCCGTAACCAGAGTGTTTACCAGGGTCATGGGAGTAGTTGCAGCTCACTTAAGGTCAGTGGGTATCCCAATCCTCCAATATTTCGATGATTGGTTGATCCACAATGGCTGGCGCGAGTCCCTCAGATTCGACCTGTCTCACTGTTGGTCTATAGTAACCAGACTGGGTCTCTTACCCAACCTAGAGAAGTTGGAGCTTTCTCCATCTTAAGATTTCGTCTACGTGGGGATGAATTTTCTTTCGAACAGGGGATTAGTCAGTGTCCCTCTGGACAGAGTAGACAAGATCCTCTCCCTGTTGGAGAGGCTGAGAGCCAAGATCATGTTGGTACGTCTTTTTCTTTCTCTGCTGGGGACCTTGAACTCAGCAGTGGACCTGGTCCCCCTAGGCAGACTACACTTGTGTCCTCTCCAGTTTCTTCTTCTGGCAAACGGAAACCACACAGAGACCCTCTGAATGTTCGGATTACTCTAGGTCAGGTTTTCCATTATCATTTGTCTTGGTGGATCAATTAGGACTGGTTTCTTACCAGAGTCCCTATACAAGCTCTCGATCCCCACTTCTATTTGTTCACAGACATGTCAGATTCAGGGTGGGACACTCATCGGGAGCTGGAAGGTCTGATTCTTCAGGGTTTGTGGTCCCGGGAAGAATCTATCCTCCACATAAACAATTTGGTAATGAGGGCAGTGTTCTTAGCCCTTAAGGGGTGCGTCAAGAACATAAAGGGGTTGCTGCATGATGGTCTCGGAAGAAATCACGTAAGTGGGGGCTTACCTTGGGAGACGAGGAGGCGGACATGCCCCTTTTCTCTACATGGAGGTTTGGATGATCTATGTTTTGGTGTTCCACAAGGTTCTGTTCTTGGACCTGTTTTCTTTATTCTATACACTCAGCCTCTCTCAAGTGTCATAGATAGTCATCGATTGTCTCACCAATTGTATGCTGATGACACCCAAATATACAAATCGAGCCACCCAGCTGAAGTTGATGCTACCATCCAAGGTGTAGAGAGGTGCATTTCCGATGTGAAATCATAGATGACATGTAACAAGCTGCAGATGAATGATGATAAAACTGAAACCATTCTGATTACAACACAAAGACTTTCTCATTCACATCCTTTACCTGAAACAATAAATATCAGCAACAACAACATTAAATTCACACAGTCAGTACGAAACCTAGGTGTTACTCTAGACAGTACTCTCTCATTGCACCAACCTGTCATGAACTTATGCAAGGCTGCATATCTTGAGCTGAGACGCATCAGCTCCATTCGCAATTATCTTTCAGTTGATGCCACTAAAACACTTGTGTGTTCCTTAGTACTTTCAAGACTGGACTATTGTATCTCAATTCTATCAGGTTCATCTCAGTATCTACTCCAGAAACTTCGAAAAGTTAAAAACACAGCTGCTCAAATCATTCTTAGAGTACCACAAACAGAGCACACCTCCCCCCTGCTCTGTACCCTACACTGGCTACCCATTAGATCCAGAATCAAACACAAAATTTGTTCTCTGTGCTACGTTTCATTGACTGGCTCTAGTCCAACATACCTAACTCATCTCATCCATGTGTACACACCAACAAGATACTTACGCTCCTCTTCTGACACTCATATTCTCACTATCAAAATGAAGTCATACGGACAACGTTCTTTTGCATACCAGGACCCAGCAACGTGGAACGAATTGCCCACTGAACTTAGACACAAAGACACAGTGATCTCATTCAAGAGTGCTCTTAAAACTCACCTATTTCGACTGCAAGAATAGACCTAAAGACTTAATGTTTTCTTACCTTAACTATTTTCAGCATGTTTTTGTTTTCTAATTTCATGGTGTTTGTTTTTCGTAATCATTATATATGTTTTTAGGTGTTATATAATGTTGTAAAGCGCTTAGAGCTTCTAAAGATTAGGCGCTATACAAAGTCCTCATTATTATTATTATTATTATACTGTGGGGTTCACACAGA
The DNA here is from genome assembly GCA_029931535.1 of Margaritifera margaritifera. Taxonomy (NCBI): domain Eukaryota; kingdom Metazoa; phylum Mollusca; class Bivalvia; order Unionida; family Margaritiferidae; genus Margaritifera; species Margaritifera margaritifera. The sequence continues at coordinate 356,161 of JAQPZY010000853.1, read as the reverse complement.
GGGTTGTATTCACTAGAACTTTCTAGTCAACCCTTTGTTAGGATAAATTCTCATCATATGGTTGGGTATTTCCCATCAAGGAAATAGATTAGCTATGCAGTAGAAACAGGTAAGTATTACATATTTAAAATTAGTTTTGCCCCCCAAAAAACTACATATCAAGGCAGACTACTTTGAGTTATTTGGAATTATCTGTTTCAAGTCCAGACAACTGAGAAATGATTAAATCTTTCATACTTTAGTGATATGTAGTGCAGCCTTCCATGACTAGTCATGAACCTTCTGTAACATCTACAGCCAGTAATCCCTTTGACAGGTCTTTCTCTGTCTCGGGGATGTAGAATAGGCCTGATGGGCCTTCTTGCGTGTCATAAGAGGTGACTAATGACAGCAACCTGTTTGCCCTGGGATGTGTCCCATGATATTCAAGCTGAGAAGGTCATGGACTTTTTAAAAGAGTGTGGTTTACATAAAAAAAATTGGTCTTTCTGTTTTATGGATTTTACCCTTTTTTGTCGTTTGTTGTGTGTTTTTTTTATACCTAAACTTATTTTGCACTGTATAACTAGGATGGTGTTGATGTGGCATTGATCCCTGTACATAAATACATGCCCACAATTAACCTAAATATCCAGTCCTTCCAATTTTTTGATATTTTCAAAATTTGTGCAGTAAAACCTGTCTTGAGCAACCTCTGCTATGAGTGACCATCTGTCATTAACAACCACAATCAACCTGCACGGTTCAGATTTATTTTATAAATGCACTGTCTTGAGCAACCACCTGCAGAATCATGATTTTTAGGCAAAATGTGCGCTTTGAGACTGCTATGAATAGCTGCATCGCAAAAACATACAAACAACACTGGCCTTGATTTAATCCCTTGTAAACATGACTGCTTAGGGGTGTCCACAGGCAAAATGCAGATTGTTTTAAGGAACACTGCTGTGAACGATCATATTGCAAAAATAGAGACAAACATCACTGACCTTTATTTAATCCTTTGTAACCATGACCACTTAAAAAGTAGAGACTCTAAACAAAAACAAAAAAATAAATGAGGCTGGCTACCAAATTTTACAGGTCATGCAGGTAGTGTCATTTGTTATAGATTGTAAACCAGACAAAGGTACGTCATCAACTGCAATTGTAGGTTGAAAATTGTGTGAAAATCCATTGAGATTAACCATTCTTTCTTTAAAGGGGATAGTCACGTACATACATAGTAATTTCAAAGGTTTGTATTGTTTCTTTATCTTTTGTGAAAACCCACAGAATGCCAATAATGTCCTAATGAGAAATATTTTTAAAGGGCTTCAATTTAGTGCTCGAGTACATCATTTGTGTTTGGAGTTAATCTGTAATGCCTGGTTTGAAAGAAGTCTTTGTCTTCGTCTTTAATACTAGTAAGTGATCATCAATTTCCAGATTTGATTGTCATTGTTAAAGGATTGTGTTGTATGTTGCTTTTTTATGTTACAGTGAGTACAACCCACACACCAAGCTGTCATCTGTTAACTTAGTGTAGCCGGTTAAACCCTAGGCCTTTGGCTGTTGTCTCTAAACAAGTTTATTCTGTTTCTGGATGCATTAATTATGTCTTTTGATTTCATTCATTGGTGTGTATGTATGTGTGTGTGTGTGTGTGTATATATATATATATATATATATATATATATATATATATATATATAAAAGAGAAAAATTATACAACTGCAGGAAAGAATTATTGTACTTTTGAAAGAAGTGAAGTTAGCTTACAGACAGGATAAATAAATATTACCTTAGTTTCGCAGTTGGTATGTTAATGACATGTACATATTGTAATCTTCAAATATAAATCGGAATGTTTTATGATAGATGTATATCTATATTCCTATATAAAAAAATTCTCAGATGAATGCATGCAATATTTTAGCAAGAACTATGAATAAAGCATTAAAAACATGTACAGTGATTGTGAGTATTTTTGCTTCTTAAACAGTGTCGACTTTTGACCTTGGAAACTGGTCCTTTGCGCAGACCACTTTTTGTTGGCAGAAGGGGTGGTCTCTCAAGACAAGTTTTACTGAAATAATTTTCAATGGTACAAAAATTTTCAGACACCAGGTACATTTTTTTAAAAGTTCATGAAAAATAAAACATTTAAGTTGGAACTTAAACTAAAGAATGTTTGACACATTCCAGAACAGATGTTTTAATAGATGACCATTAGACTGAAGCCACTTTGCTTACCCATATTTTCTTACAGATTAAATGAAGGTGTTGTCAGTATGCAGCAATAAAAACAGCTGACACATTCCACAACTCGTGATTACTCCATGATTTACCTGAAGACTTGATGCAAACAATTTTCCTTTTCAGTGAAGTGGATTAATTTGTGTGATTTAAAATTTTAAACATGTATGTGGGTTTATTATCTTTGCTTTCCATTTTGCAGTAAGCTAACTGGGTTGACATTTATTTGTAATAAAGCAGTCAACATCTCCGACATGAGTTGCACAAGTTATTATCATCTCACTTTTACTTGGTTCCCCTGGGAAGGCTTCATATGTGGCCACTCAACTCTTTTTTGCTGTGCTGGTCATAGTCCAGAAGAGCTCATGGTATGGCTTCTTGTCTCTCATCTGACATTCATCTGTCCATTAGCACAAGGTATCACTACTCCTCCTTAACTACTTGGAGAATTGCCATGAAACTTTACACAGACATTCATCCCAAGTTATAGTTGATCCTTAATGAAAATGGTAAAGCTCAGACATTCAATATTGTTGCCACAGCAGCCATCTTCAAAATCTTGTTATCACTTATTCTCCGTAAGAGATGGTCATTTCAACATCGGGTTTTCACTGAAAGACTTCTTACGATGTCTGGCTGGTTCTAAATGAAAATGGTGCCGATCTGACCTCTAATATTGCTGCCATGGCAGCCGTCTTTGAAAATCTTGTTATTGCTACTCCTGAACGGAAAGCCATATCAACATGGAGTTTTCACCAGAAGACTTCTTATGATGTATAGTTGGTCCTAAATGATAATGGTTCCACTCAGACATCCAATATGGCAGCCTTAGCAGCCATACACATACTCACACATATACATACACACAAACACATACTCGCACTCTACTTGGTCCTAAATGAAAATGGTGCCGATATGAACTCTAATATGTCTGCCATCATGGCCATCTTGAAAATCTTGTTATTGCTACTTCTCCAAGATGGCTGGTCATCTTGACAATGGTGCCAGTCTGATATCCAATATGGCCACCACCGCAGCCATCTTGAAAGTCATTATTGTTACACCGCAAAACAGAAAGTCTTATCAGCATGGGGTTTTCACCAGAAGACTTCTGAAGATGTCTTGTTGGTCCTCAATTAAAAATGCCATTTATCTGATGTCCAATATGGCCACCATAGTGGCCATCTTCAAAATCTTGTTATTGCTACTCCTCTTAAATGGAAAGCCATTTTCACATAAGGTTTTTATCAGAAGATTTTTTATGGTATATAGTTGGTCATAAATGTAAATAATGCAGACTGACCATCAATATGGCCACCATGGTGGTCATCTTGAAAATACTGTTATTCCAAATAGATGACCATATCAACATGAGGGTTTTTACCAATGAAAATGGTGATAATTATACATGCAATATGGTTGCCACAACAGCTGTCTTGAAAATCTTCATGTCACTACTTCCGATGTAAGGATGGTGATAATGACATATGGGATTCATCGAAAGACTTCTGTTGATGTCTGCTTGGTCCTAAATGAAAATGGTGCCAAGCTGGCATCCGATATGGCCACTACAGAAGCTAATTTGAAAATCTTGTTATTGCTGAAGAATATCAGAGATACTTTCAGCACTCAGCAGTTAAAAAGGAGAAATTGTCTTAAATTCCTGGACATTCTTTTTGGACAGTAGAGTGTCAGTCCCTTTAAGGGACTTTAGTTGTCACTTATTGCTTGTTTTATTTTAGAGCTGGATGTAGTGTATTACAGAATATTGAGACAGCAACTAGTTTTACAGTTTTCAATGGATCGCCATGAAGCTTCTGAACTGTTACGGTCTTTATCTGAAGATGCATGTATTGACAAATCACAGTGCTTGTGCAGTTTGTGTTAGAGTCCATTTTGTCCTACAGCTGAATGCAATGCAAGACAATCTTACAAGCACAGCTTCTCTTGCAGTCTTTTATGGATTGATTTGAAACTTGGTACATATAATGGTATTCATTTTAAAGATGTGCACATTGACAAATCTTTTTGGTTGAGAGATTTTTTTGAGAGTTATTTATTGCCCCTTTTGACTTAAAGCTCTGTGCAAACATATGACATAATTTTGAGAATGTAACTACTTGCACAGTTTTCAGTGGATTGCAGTGAAACTTGGTACATATCATGGTCATCATTAGAAAATATGCATGTTGACCAGCCTAGTACTCATACGGTCTTTGGAATTATGCACTTTATTTTTACTATAGATTCATAAACTTTCTCCATCATGGGGTAGGAGTGGGATGCAGGAGAGGTAGGGGTGTATACTTGTGCGGGTAAATTGCTCATGATTCCTCAGGTTAATTTTTTTGGTGTCCTTTTTGGAAAAAAATTTCAAACCACACTTGATTAGACTGCCTAATGCAGATTCTGGTTGAATACATTGTATAATTGGAACAGGCAGAAACACAAGTCCAGGGAATCTTCAGATAAATGATTTTAATGCCTGTGGCTTTCCATTAAATTTCTCTTTAATTTGGGACTTGAAAAAAAATTTCAGTCATAGAATTGCAGATGTAGCAGTATTGATCTTGGTTTGAGGCATTGATTACTTGTTTTGTCTGCTTTCAATCATTACCTCAATGAATGAAAATAAAATTGAATTTATAGTGGATTTACTAAACAGGATGGATTCTGTATGAAGATCAGTACAACTCTGATCTTGTGGGCATGAAGTTACTATTTTTGCTTTTACATATTTAGCAAGAAATAAACAATGTGAAAGTTAGACTGGATGTCTCCCTTTTGTACTGCATACAGTAATTACTCGGGTAAGCTGGAAGTTGACTATTACAGTTAATGGTTGATTATATCAGACTCATTGTGAGGCATGGATTTTGTGGATAATTGGTTGTCTGGATAGCTGATAAATTTACACAAAATAAATTGTATCTGGGGGACACTCTGTGGATAAGGAGTGGGATGCGGCTGAGGCAGCGGTATATTTACTTGGGTAAATTATATGAAACTTGGTATAGATTATGGTCATCATATAAAGATGTGCATATTAACAAATCTTTGTCCTGATGAGATTTTTGAAGGAGTCATTGTCCCTTTTTTTTGACCTGCAGCTGGATCAAAAATAGCACTTTAAGGTGATGTATCATGTTATTCTTGAATTGAAGTTGAGAAAAGAAAGAAAATTGAAGAGCTTCATGTCTCTTCAATAAAAGTATTAAAGATTTTGGCACTGTTTTGCTTGGTGAGTATTATTAGCCATCTGCTGCACATGTATCATATTGTGAACATTTCTATATTAATATCAGTAATATGTTACCTGTCACTGTTGTTAAGCTTACCATTTCTGCAATGGAAAAACCCTTGTCTGAGCCAGATGCACCATCTTCCTGTTCTAGAAAGTTCTAAGAACACGTGCATTGACCCAGTCTGACTCCAGGTCATAGGCCTATGCATAGTACTATCACTTTATTCTTTTTAACATGAGGAAAAAATACCTTTCAGCAATGGTTTATTGCTGTTCATGAACTTAATATTCATATTCCTTTTGATTAGCACACATTGTCCATCAGTCCATTACTTACCTTAGTCTCTTAGTCACATTAGTAGAGGCTACATGTTTCCTCCATATGTTTAAATTCATAGATGATGTATCTTTACTTCTGTTTACACTTTGGTTAGTACATGACTTTCAGGTTTTCACTCTTGAGTAGTAAAGAATGTGCAGTCAACACAAACCCTTGTTGTTATCAAACATCATTATTTTGGTGATCAGCAAGTTTCTTTTTCAGAAATTTTTATTTCAGATCTCACAAAGTGTGGGTAAGTGTGGACACAAAAATGCCCCATGGGACACCCACACCACATGGTTTTCATGTTCAAAATGTACACAAATGGATGGATGTACAACTTGTTGTTTATGGATCAACAATATCCCCATTTAAAGGTACACCCCAAGATGGGAAGAAAGAAGTGCATTCTTTTTCCTCTTTCTCTGAATCCTGAGGATCTCATAGTGAACTTTCCAATACTGGGATCGAGTGCATCCTCCTGAATAAAAGAAAGAGTGACAATTTCTTAGCTTGACGTTAGAATCGAGTGTGCTCCCCCAAATAAAAGATGGGGGAGCAGCACCTCAGTTAGCGAGGAAGAAGGCAGTGACACTTGTAAAGGGCTATAGTCTTAAAGCTGGGATCTATTGCACCCCCTGACTGCTGTAGGGAGGGCAGCACTTTCCTAACCATGAGCAACTCCTTACCCCTGAAAGGAGTAGAGCAATATCCTATCATAGAGTGATTGCGCCCCCCTTTCAGAAGAGGGTCAACATTCTCTAGGTACTTCAAGCTCTTTTGTGGTGATGAGCAGTTCATGCAACCCCGAGGGTATGCAGCATTTTAGCTCTCTTAATTCTGAGGAGAGTTCCTCCCACAGATCTGAGTAGCCAGTGGGTTCCAGTCACTGGTGATGACACCAGTCACTGGGTAGACACTGGTCACTGGGAACCGAGCATCAGGCACCAGTCAGAACTCGCTGGGCATGAGGTACCTGTCATTGAAGGTGGGTTTTCATTCACTGGGCATAGGACATCAGTCACTGGTCAATGAGCATCGTTATATGTACAATGGTCACTGGTCAACATTTGATGAATTTAGGTATGGAGTCGATGATCAGGTCAAAACCCTCCCATTCTCCACACTACTGAATTGTTCAGTAACAGGGTCAAAGTCTGCATTTAAGCACTCTACTGAGGAAGGGGATCAAATCGACTTTCCCCACTATTCCATGTACCCAGTCAATCCCAAAAGGATATGGAGTTTCCCCTTTCAAGGGAGGTATCTTGGTCATTATCCTACAGTGCCATGGATAGTCTCTGCGTGGCCGTCTTGCAGTATGGGTATTATGGGACGGAGATTCCCACCTTATGCTCAGGAGGGATCATCTCTGAATGAGAGGATCAGACCTCCTTCTCCTAAGAAGCCTAGGAGGGATAAGAAACATTCTCGTCCTTCAGAAAAGGCGATCACAAGGGGCAGTCCAGTCACTCCCCATGAGGAGTCGCAGGACGTCAATGTTCCTTCTTCCCGGCCTTCCCCACAGAGGAATCGTTCCGGTTTTAATAGTCTTGCATTCTCTCAAGGTAGAGATCAGGACGATGATGTGTTGTCTTTCCTGGTAGAATCTAATGAATTTGCCAATGATCAGACTGAGAGGGTTCACCTTCCTGTCTTTGGATCTCCTACCCCTTCCCACCAATTGTCCCAGGTGGTAGAAAAGGAAGAGACATGTTCATTTGATAAGGCCGTAAATGAAGTTGACTGCCTTCTCCCCCCACCCTCCCCTGAGATCTTTGTCTTAGGCCATATGGCTCTGGGGACACCAAGATCTTTTCCAAGCTTAGAAAACTTGAGGGGGCTGTGTCAGTGTCAAGACCAGATTTGCTCTTGCTTCCCCATGGTAGCATGGTCAAGGAGCTTGCACATAGATTTTCAAAAAGGCAGGAATATGCCAGGCAAAATAAGGGGTGCTTGGGCCCCCTTGCTACTCTGAGACCTTTAGTCTCAGCTTGTAGTTATAATATTCACTCCCCCGCCTGGCATATAACACCCCCGCATCCCCCCCTAACCACTGGAGTTTTGCAAGTGGGGATTTTGTTGGGGTCCTTCACTCGCATCTCTGTCAAGACATTAGAGACTTTAGAGACTAAGACCAGGTTGATTGCGAATTTATGCTGACCTGTTCTCGGTGGCTTCCTTCAGTCTTGTGAAGAAAGAATCCTTATCACCTGTTGCTTTGCAACAGTGATTTGAAGCAGTAGCCAACAAAACATCAAGACACGTCTTATCTACAGCCATGGCGCTGTCAGTAGAGCTACATCACATCTGCAGAAATGTCGTTTTGGACACCTCAAAAGTCTTGCTAGACCATAGCAAGAACCTCCTTATTGCTGCTTTCCTGGAATCAGAGACCTTATTTGGTGGTCTTATGCCTTTCATTGCCTCTCCGGATCTGAGGGACCACCAACATAGGTCTCTCGCTATGGCTTCTGATCGAGCCATGAGCCAGACCAGATTCCAGGGTATGCAACCGCAACAGACCAGTAGGCAACCTTCTTTCAAACCCCCTGTTCAACAGTCATCCATGAGATGGAGAGGCTGGAAAGGCAAGGCAATAAAGTCTACTGACTTCTTCCCCTTTTCCAACAAGGGTGGTGATAGGTGGTGCAGCCTTAGTGATTCCATTCTTCTCCTGCAGTGCATCGTCTTTCCTTAAAATCAGTTGGAACATGATTAGTCCTCTTTTCAGAGGTCTGGCTGGGCACAACAGAAGATTGGTGGGTGCTTTCCATAGTAAAGGAGAGTTTATATTTGCGTTTCACAGAACTCTCTCCTCTCTCAAGGACCCCCATCTTGTTCCAACATTCAAATATAGCCAAACTAAACGAAAAGGTGCACGTCCAGATTTTTCTGTTACCTAAAATTGGCGGGAAAGTTCCTGCTGTAAACAAATTACTGTGAGAGGAACACTTCAAGATGGAGACTTCAGCATCAGTCTGGAGTGTCATTAAGCCCGGAGACTGGGCAGTTCCCATTGACCTTCAGGATGCCTATGTCCACATCCCAATCTTTCCTCCACATGAGAAAGACCTCTGTTTTTGCATCAGACAGGAGGTTTTCCAATTCCAAGCCATGCCATTCAGTTTAGTCTCAGTGCTTAGGGTTTTGCTAGAATGATGGGAGTTGTGGCTGCTCACTTCAGGTATCTGGGGATTGCCCTTCTCCAGTACTTTGATGACTGGCTGCTGCATGACATGCTGTTACATCATATATCCTGCTGTTGGTCCATGGCAACTCAGCTAGGACTTGTACCAAACGTAGAGAAATCAGGTCTCATTCCTTCTCAGGATTTTGTTTACATAGGAATGAATTTCCTAACCTGTCTGTTCTGGGTTCATGTTCCCCTAGACAGGATAAACAGAATCCTGGATTGTTTGAGGACTGTACAGACCAAGAGCTCATTGTCAGCCAGACTTTACATTTCTCTTCTGGGGACCTTGAACACTGTGTCGGACATGGTAGCACTATGAAGACTTCATATATGTTCTCTCCAGTTTCTCCTGTTGGTGATCTGGAAACCACACAATTCTCTATCAGTCCGAACTACATGCCTGTCCATAGAGGAAGGATGTTTACAGTTCATTGGCAATTTCCGACTGTTTCCCTTCTATGTTGGCCAGGTTTTCTTGCAAAAGTCAACTTCTTTCAGTACTGTGATCTTCATTAGAGATTCCCAGTCTCAGTCGCATCTGTGCTGGGAACAATCAGGGTAGACTTCTTTGCCCAGTCAGGGCACTTAGGTTCTATTTGGCATCTTCAAAAGAGAGAAAGAAGGGTAAGAAAAGGCTCTTCCATCCATTAAAGGGCTCAGCATCCAGCATCCACCATCTCTAGATTTCACTCATTATCAATAGATCATATCAGTCCCTCACAGGGAGAGACCTTTTATTCATGAGAATAAAGCCCATGAAGTAAGGGCTATTGCTACTTCTTGGGTTTATCTGGATCGTTAATCTTTGGAGGACATGATGAAGGCTGTATTTTGCCGATGGCATACAACCTTCTTTTACCTTCAGCCCTTATCAAACAGGATCCTATGTATTTTTTCTTGGAGTCCATCCTTCCTCCTAAGTGACAAATTCAGCTAAACAATTGTGGCAAGTAACATATTACTGAAAATCTTATTATTGCTACTTTTCCTGATTGGATGATCATATCAACATGGGGTTTTCACTAAAAGACTTCTGATGTCTGGCTGGTCCTAAATAAAAATGGCGTCGATCTGACATCCAATATGGCCGTCATTACAGCCATCTTCAAAATCTTGTTATCACAACTTTACTTGAACAGAAAGTCATATTGATGTGGGGTTTTCACCAGAAGACTTATTATGATGTCCATTTGGACTTAAATGAAAATGGTGCCAGTCTGATGTCCAATATGGCCTCTACAGCAGCCATTTTGAAAATCTTGTTATTGTTACTCCTCCTGAATGGAAAGTCATATCTTGAAAATATTTGTATCTCTACTCCTCTCCAAATAGATGGCTATATCAGTATGGGGTTTTCATCAGTAGACTTCTTATGATACCTAGTTGGTCCTAAATGAAAATGGTGTCAGTCATACATCCAATATGGTTGCCACAATGAATGTCTTCAAAATCTTGTTTTCACCAATCCCCCTGAATGGATGATCATTATGATGGGTTTTTCACCAAGTCCTAAATGAAATTGGTGTCAGTTGTACATCCAATATGGCTGCCATGATGACTGTCTTGAAAATCTTGTTATCACCACTTCCTCCCTGAATGGATGATTATTATGACATGGGGTTTTCACCGAAGGACTTCTAATGATGTCGTCTTTATCCTAAATGAAAATGGTGCCAACTGACATCCAATATGTGTACCACAGCAGCTAATTTGAAAATATAATCGCTGAAGAATATCAGAGATGGTTTCAACACTTGACATTAAAAAAAAGGAAGAAATGGTCTTATCTTGAATTCCTGGAAATTCTTTTCGCCCAGTAGAGTGTCAGTGTCTTTGAGGGACTCTTGTTTTTGTTTTGGGGTTTTTTTTGGTGGGTGGGTGGGTAAAATTAATTTTAATTTTGTAATACTTGTCTGTCATTAATGGATGCCCTCCTCCCACCCTGCTCTGTCCTTCTAAATTAGTCCGGGTCCTAGAAAAGAATGAAAAGATGCTGTTGTACATGGAAGTCAGACTGGGTTGATGCATGTGTCCTAAGGACTTTCTTGAATAGGAGGATGGTGCATCTGGCATGGATGGAGGTTTTTCCATTGCAGAAAGAGCAAGGTAATCAATAGTGACAGGTAAGTATTACATAATTAAAACTAGTTTACCCCCTTGCCCCCAAAACCACATTTTTATTGGAAATTCAGGTATGAAAGATAATTTGTAGATTTAATGTCAAAAGACAAAAGTAACTTCCGATTCCATAATGCTTTGCTTAGACCTGAATGGCAGACAAAATCCTACTGGTAAACATAAACTTGACAGCTGTATTTAAGGCTCTTGTCTGGAAATATTGCGAGTTTCAGGGGTCAATAATTGCAAAGGCATTGTATGGTTAATAACAAAACAATATGCAGAATCTGCAAAACAATCACGATATATTCAGGCTAGTAAACTTGGCACATGCTTAGAATGCCAACACAGGACATAGATATTACATGCAAAGACAAACGGACAGGTAGGAGTTGGTATCAGTATTACACACTCCTGTATTGCAGTATGCATTATATTGCCAGCTAACTGTATGATACATATAGTGGGATGTATTGTATCGCCACCCAAGTTTATAAAGGATTTGTTTGATTGAAACCAGATTTGGTATGAGGTTTTATGTACCATATCACAACCAAGCAGGTGATGCACAGCTCTTCTGGATAGATATGGCAGAGGCATGCAATTATTTATAACAGTTATGGTCCCTCTTTGACTTAGAACTTTGCACTGCATTTTCTGCTCGGTAACTTTTAAATGAATTCATGGATTGAAACCAAATTAAATATGAAGCTTTACGTAAAGAAGATCTAGTTAGGTTTGAATTTCATCATTTTCCAGCAAATTTTAATTGAGTTATGGGCCCTGTTGGACTTCGAACTTTGCCCTTAAGTCTTCACTCAATAGTTTATGAAGGATTTGTTTGATTGAAACCAGATTTGGTATGAGGTTTTATGTCAAGAAGATGTAGTTGAATATGGATTTTAACTGTGTTCCAAATAAATTGTATGGAGTTATGACCCCTGTGTATGGTAGAACTTTGCCCTTCAATTACATATTGGCAGGGGCATCCATGTCATTTGGACACATTTCTTGTTCAGGGGTGATGCTACCAGGCGAAGTGGGCAACTAAGTCACAAAAAAATGTAAACTTTGCCTTTTTCTATTATGAAAGTGAAAACGACTTCGCCCCATTATTTTTTTAGATGTAAACTGAGTGGTAGTAGTTTATGGCTTTTGAAATGCTCCCTCAACCCAGCCAAACAGTTACAGTGTGGTAAGCTTCAGGCAGAGATGCCAACTCCTCCGAGTTAAGCCATTTTCCAAGAAAAATCAGAGCTCCGATAAAACACAAAAAACTCTGATATTTCTGACTTTCAGAAAAATGTTTTATTTATGCAAAAAAAAAATAGAGAAAAAATAGATGATAGCAGCAAAATGAAACTTGATCTCTCCCACTTCCTTGTTTGGTCGCTTACATGTTCAGTGAGACATTCGATTGGGCCACTTATACCATAATCACATTAGCACTTGGCCTCGTTTTGGGATTATACACAGCTTGATAATGAATGGACACCATTGAGTGTACATGTAGTAGTTATCAGTTGGCCATGAAATCTTGAATTTTTCTCAAAATGCCGTCTCCTGAGTTGGATCTGCAACCAAAACTAAAAAAAGAGAAAGCACGAACAGAAATTTTGTGAGAAGTACGCTGAAGATTTTCCTAGCATGACAAAATCTAGACTTGGTGACGAGTTTGTGTTTTGTATGTGGTGTAGGACCGATGTTAAGATAGCTTCACCACGTAATCGTGGATCTGCTCAGATTTTTTTTCTATGGTTAGCTGTGCTCACATTTTTTATTCTCTAGGGTTGGCATCACTGCCCAGGCGAAATGTATTGCATGCAACCTAGTGGGTGGAGATATCAACTGCACCAACAAAACTAACTTTTGCACATTCACAGGCATGTGTTTTAATAGCCAAGTGACCATTGACCTCCCTCCCCCCCCCCCAATTTCATTTGTTATCACTGCCTGATTTCTGCATGTTATCATTTGTTGATGAAAACGTACCAACCTGTGTTTTGAAACTTGAAACATTAATATGTTAACAACAATTAGAGTTTTAAGAATAGAATCAGTGAAAGCACTTTCTAAATATATCTTCTGAAGATTGTATCTGCCGTGCTTGCATTATTTTCTTCATAAAATCAGTTTGAAACTGTTAGTGAACCTATCAATGGGTAATAATGGTGGACATCGCTGTGTATAGGAAGTACCTCTTAGAATGTGTGTTTTCATAATTCATTGGGTACATAAATTAAGGAAAATATACAATTCATAGAAAGCTAAGTCTAAATATTATGTGATAGAAGATTTAGCCTGCAAATAACTTTTTTTAGGTCAGGAACATATGGGACAATGCTATGTTGTGGAATTCAAGAGGTGCAGTAACGTCAAGGTTGTTTATTTATATCACCCATTTATTTGAAAATACAAAAAAAGCAATGAAGCAAATAACATCTAACCAATGTACGATGATATTATGAGTACGTAGACAAATATTAAAAGCATAAATTTTCAATTCTATCTTTGGAATGTTGTAATAAAACTAAAAAGTGTTAGTGGTCATATTAAGAACATCCCTGTTTCTAAAAATAGATGCACCCACATGGCATGTGTGGCACTGTATTTGTACTTGGCTGTGTGCCAATTCAGTTGGAAAGAAGGATCTAGTTCATTTATGTATCGGCTTTAATGCTTCAGTTCATCATTGATGAATACATGTACCTAAGGTCATGTCTTATCAGCAACAGTTAAATTAAACATCAGAGTTTGAGTTTATTAAATGGATGGTCCCTTAAGGTTTATGTGCTCTTCTTGGTCTCAACGCCATGTATTTTGGCCATATGACTTCACATGAGTACATTAGAAACTATATATTGTAATTCTGACTGATATGAGTACCTATATTACATCATTGTAATTACAAATAGGTATAAATAGTTCATCAGCTGCCACTAGAACAAGCAATTTAATATTTCTACTTTTCAAAACTTCACACAAAATTGACAGTCCGAAAGTTTCACATTTAATTTTGAATGAACTCCCTAAACATGTACATGTAGTTGTAAAGTTCAGGTTACTCACCCATAATATCAGTGACCACTGTGGTTTGAATGGATGAACAGTATGGTGTGAAGACACCTGTGCATTTGCTCTCATGTACATGTAAAAGGGGTTGCTTCAAACTTGTTTAGAAATGTTCTCAATTGCCATTTTCTAGTATAGTTTTAGAAACTAAAAAATATTAAATATCTTGCTTAAGAGGCAGTTGATTACGTATTTTTACCGATCTGTGATTACAATACAGTAATCTAGGTACTCCTATCAGTTAGAATTAATTACAATGTATAGTTTCTGCTCTGCTCTTTTGAAGTCATATGGCCAAAATACAATGCCTAATATCTCTTCATCCAAACATACACACTTTCAAGTATGAATACACTGCATATGAATATGATACATTCATACACTTAGAAAATGTGTTTATAATATACATGCAACAGAATTTTCTACTTGAAAATAAAGATAAAGTATTGCTTAAAACCAGTGTTAAATGCAAATAAGAATGAGAAATAGAGGATACAGTTCACATAAGAGAACCAAAGCACACACACATACACACACATATATATCTATATATACATTGCATTTTTTGCTTTTCTCCCACTTCTCCCTGTTCAGCTCTTACTTCTTCCATTCTGTCCTAAAGGAGAAGTCACTTCTCCCTAAAATTCAAGACTAGTTTGACCCCTGTTGCAGGGCTGAGCAAATTTTATTTTTAACCACTAGTCCAGGACAAGTGGTTTCAGAAAATTCACTAGTCCCACCTTACTCTTCACTAGTCCCACCTTACTTTTCACTGGTCCCAAAATGGTAATCACTTGCCGAGATTTGATGAGATGTATATACTTAATCCATAGAAAAAACAAACAAAATAATATACAACATAATTATTTCTTAAAAGAATTTAATTTTTCAAAAACATTGGTTGTTATACATTTGGCTTCTTCAGGTTCATATATATATGTTTTAGCTGATGGATTTGAAAAGGCCTTTCCTAGTAGAAGTGTCGGCAACTCTGACTTCACTGATTTTCTGCACATGCTGGCTAGTGTCATGCATATATTGTGCTACACAAGCCTTGTGGGGTCCAGAAATGTCATGAGACTGGATTGGTTCAATCCTGAAATTGTCACTTCCACTGACAAATACACTGGGTGAATTTCCAACCTGTGCCAGTTTTGGATATTGTTTGCAATAACTGCAAAACATTTTTCCTTCCGAGTCAATACATTCAAGCCAGGGATAACAATCAACCCAATGCGGCTGAAAATTTCTCTGTCTCTTAATAGTGTCATATTTGACAATTTTTGCCATCACAGATTGTTGCTTATGTCTCTTTGGAGAAATAGCTACTGCACACTCAGAATCAGTCTTACGTTTGATCCCTCCACTTTCAAACAAATTTTCCTTCTCCGAATTGCCGTTTTATTACCTTCCTTGCGAAAATAATTTAGCAAACTCATTTTATCCACAGAGTAACTTTGCAATATCGCACGTGGAAGTTAATCATCTGTATAATCAATTAAAAATTAAAGAATCATTACTGTCATTTAATCAGTTCATAAAAGAAACCAACACTGATGTTGGTAAAGTACCTTTCATTAATTTAATTACACTGATTCGCTGGATTAAAATCATAGTGAGCCGCTCGTGATAATCTGGCTTGAGTAAACTCAATGCAACAAAGCCGCTTAAAACACTACTAATTGATCATACTGGCTTTCTTTTGTTTGACGTGTTTTGATTTGCCGATAATTTGGTCGCTTAGCCCAATATGCAGTCAAGCGGTAACAGGATGTAAATGTATACACAAAGAGGGGTAGAATCAAGTATTCAGTACGCCCGGAGGGCATGATTGGCCAAATAAAGGTAGATATAGTGATTAAAGCACGAAAATAAGGACTAGCCCGACTTTTGTAAAAAGCACTTGTTCCGGACTAGCGACTTGGAAAATTGTACTTGCCCGGCTTCAAAAATGATTAGTCCGGGACGTTGGGCTATGGGATTTGCTCAGCCCTGCCCTGTTGTTAGATCCAAGTTTGGACTCAATGACATTTAAGGCAAAGTTGATGTATACTGTTTAATTTAAATTTTGGAATCTATCTTGAAAATTATTTTACCTTGATTTCAAGTAGTCTCTATTCTTTGAATCGGCAAATCTGGCATCAAACAGTGAAAAACAGCAAAAGTGTACAGATAAAAACTTCAGTCTTGATCAAAGAAATTGATTTTGAATCATTATATGTATTGAGTTAAAAAAAATAAAACTTCTGATCATGTGCTAGATTTTGTAGAAAACAAGATCTGGTTCTACGCCAGGTTTAGAAAACCATGTACTGTTGAAGGAGAGTAAACCTATTGATCTGGTCTTAACAAATGGTGGAATAGACCAGGAAGCAGTGATGATGTATTGGAATATTTTTCACTAATAACTTTAGAACTGAGATTATGTATGTAAGATTTTATTGCAGATACTTTAGGGTGCAGTAGCCTTTTAGATAAGTCTCAGATTTATGAGAATAATGCAATAGTTGAAGTGTGGCTGGCTATATCATTCACTGACTTTTTCCAAAGTAACTATGGGTGTTTTAGTAAGAAGTCAGCTTTTGTTATTTCTGCCCTTGCTGCTGCTTTGTCAAGCAGGCTGCCTGCCTTATTGATTGATCTGAATTCATCATCAGAAAAGAGATTCTTTCACCATGCGTTGCCAAACTTCAGTAGGCCATGATGAATATTCAGTTTTTTTTCTGCCTCCATCTGCAAGATTAAAGAGAGGCTTTATTTTGTTTTCATCCTGTTTTTCTGGTTTTGAAAATGTATGGTTATGGTGGTTATGAAAAAAGAGAGCTGGTATGCATGGGTCAAAAGTTTTACATCTAGGAATATTTAGAATGATCTGGTGGGGTTTGTAAAATATATTTTTGGTGAATTTATTTCAGATTCTTGACCTGAAAATAACTTGAGCTTATCCATTCATTTCAGCACATGGTACATTGCCCCCCCCCCCCAAGTGAAATCAGTGTTGAGAGATGGACACTTTTGCCAAAAGAAGTCTCACAAGATAGTGATCTCTCATCTAGGGTCTTCATATTACACAACAGTTAATCTTTGTGAGATAAACAGCGGTCTTTGGGACACATTTGTTTATACCTTGCTGAAGAAACATCTCCAATTGAACCATCAGAAATTTAGCATGATAAATCAGCCTCCAAACATGTATTGGTTATGTTGTGTGATTTGGGGTCTTATCTCACTTTTTCATAAAACTTGATAGATATTGCATGCAGACAGATTTGTCTGCAAAACACAAAAGCACATGTTGATTGCTTTTTGACACATACTGGTTTTTCTCATAGCTCTAGAGTTGCGGTTGATTGAAAGAACCTTCTGGTGATCGGTACAGTATATTTCCGTATAAAATCCGATGTTTGACAACTTGTAAATTATGTTATGCTAAAGAGCGGGTGGGTGTAGATAGTGCAGTAGATGTTTTTAGCTCTACTTGCTGGTCATGGACCAGAAGAACTTATGTGATGGCTTGTTGCCCATCATACTTCTGTTGTCTCTCATTCCATTAGCACAAGTTTATTTTTGCTACTGTGCCTAAACTACTTGGAGGATTGCCATGAAACTTTACACACACATTCACCCCAGGGTTTAATTGGTCCTAAATGAAAATGATCCTCCTCAGACATCTATTATGGTGTCAAGTTGATTCTAAATGAAAATGATGCCTATATGAAATCAAATATGGCTGTTCTGGTGGCCATCTTGAAAATCTTATAACTACTTTATCTGAATGGATGGCCATATTGACAGTGGGTTTTCACCAAAAGACTTGTGATGATATTTAGTTTTCCTAAATAAAAATGATCATGATCTGACATCTGATATTGCTGCCACACCAGCCATCTTGAAAATCTTGTTGTAGCTACTCCTTTTGAATGGATGGTTATGTTGACATGGGCTTTCACTGAAAGACTTTTTATGATATCTAGCTTGTCCTATATGAAAATGGTGCAGATCTTATATCCAGTATGGCCACCATGATGTCTATCTTGAAAATTTTACCGCTACTTCTCCTGAATGGTTGGTCATATTGTCATGGTTTTTTTTTTCACCAAGACTTCTTATAATGTCTAGTTGGCCCTAAATGAAAATGTTGCTGATCTTATGTGTTAATATGACTGCCACAGCGGCCATTTAGAAAATCTTGGTATGGCTCAGAAATATCAGAGATGGGTTTCAACACTCAGTAATTAGAAGAAATGGTTTAATCTGTAATTCCTGGAAATTCTTGTTAGGTAGTGGAGTGTCAGTCCTTTTGAGAGACTCTTGTTAATAATACTGCAGTGGTTTTGTTTTTTGTTGGTTTTAACAGTACTTTTAGCACATTATTGGCTATATCACACTGAGGAAATGGATGCTAAATGCCTTTCGCAAGGACACCCTGAGGCAGCTGAGCTGGTCTGGTCTGGTGGATATTGAACCTGTGACCCTTGGATTATGAGTCTCAACTTAGCAACCATGGGTCCCATTACAATTGGTGCATTATTACAATTTTATTTGAATATCCTTATCATCGGCTGAGATTTATTTGTAGTTGGATTATCTTTATATATTTTAAAACATTAATTTCTTGAGTGCTTCCTTAACATAGCATGAGAACACATTGTATTTTTTAGCTCTACCAAGCATAAACCAGAAGAGTTCATAAGATGGCCATTTATCTGGCATTTGGTGTTGGTTAACAAAAATTTGTCATCATTACTCTTCATAAACTACTGCAAAGATAGCCAACAAACTTTTGTCAACCTCAAAATAAATAAAATCTTCCTCGCCATAGGGGTGACTTTCACATGAAAATATTGACACTAACGGCTGTGAAGTAGTTTATATTGCAACTCGGCCAACTATCACAAACTTTTAATGTTTTTATTGCCAGATACATTGTTTTAAAATAGATATTCATTATCATCATACAGTTTTACCACCTTTTGTGACTTTGGACATTGCTAGCTCCAACAGAATCATGGGTGGACACCCATTAATGTAAAGTTGTAGGCATATTTTTTTATTTTTTCTGATGAAAAAGTGTACCCATGAGGGCGCACAGGGTCAAGACTTGGGTGACATGGGAAAAAAAATTGCGGGTAACCTGTGAGCCCGCACTCTATGTGCAACACTGGTTCTAAATGAAAATAATGCACTGTGGACATCTAATATGGCTGCCACTGCTACCAGTTTGAAAATCTTGTTATTGCTACTTTCCCTAAATGGATGGTTAGGCCGAAGAAAAAAAATTGTATGTTTCCTATTGCAATGGTTAAAAATGTAGGGTAGGCAGGTTTTGTTTCTTTTTTCTATTTTTTTTTTCTTTTTACATTATATATAAATCAAATAATATTTCAAGCACTTTAAAGCACTGGGAAAAACCAGCTCAATTAGATGCACAAATCAATTTCGGCAATGTGATTTTTTTTAAAATAAATTTTTTTTGGGGGGGGGGGATAAAAAGTGCTATGGTCGGCAATGAGAAACAGGGACAGTCGGCCGACCGGAAACACACATATTTTTTTTTGTGCCTTATATTGACATGTGGTCTTCACTAAAAGATTTCTTAAGATCTCTAGTTGGTTCTGGATGAAAATGGTGCCAATCTGACATCCAATATAGCTGCCATAGTGGCCATCACTAGTCCTCTTCAACAGATGGTCATATTGACGTGGTGTTTTCACTTCTTGTGACGTCAAAAGGGTGCCAATCCAACATCCAATATGGCCTCCATGGTGGCCATCTTGAAAATCTTGTTATCACTACTCCTGAATGGATGGGCATATGGACATGGGGTTTTCACTAGAAGACTTCATATGATGTGTGGTTAGTTGAAAATAAAAATGGTATGCTGATATGACATTCAATAGGGCTGTAATTCTGGCTTCTTTGGAAATCTTTTTATTGCTACTCTGCCTAAACTGAAAGTCATATTAACATGGAGTTTTCACCAGGAGACTTCTTTTCCTAAATGAAAATGATGATGATCTGACATCTGATATATGACCACTATGGTGTCCATTTTGAAAATCATGTTATTACTACTCCTGAATGGATGGTCATTTTTATATGGGTTTTCACCAAAATGGAAATGGTGCTGATCTTACATCCAATACATCCAATATTTGCCACATTGAAGGCTACCTATAAAATTGACTTGTTCTGAATTAATGGTCATATATCAGCATGGAGTTTTCACCAAAAGACTTCTTAAGATGTCAAGTTAGTCCTCAATGAAAATGGTGAGTCTTACATCCAATATGGCTGCAAGTTGGTTTAAATACTCAGCATTTAAAAAGAAGAAAAAGGTTTATTTTGGATTCTTGGAAGTTCTTTTTGGCCTGTAGAGCATCAGTTCTTTTGAGGGACTCTTGTTTAGGTAACATAAACCATTATGACCTGTTAGACCTAAGATACCTAGTTTGTGTGTTCTAACTACCAAAAATAATTTACAGTTTTGCACATTAGCAAGTCACAAAAATTATTAACATGCTGAAATTCAAGATTCGCAAAATTTATTGATGCTAGAATATTGTGATTTACGTTATTTATGTTGAAGCAACCTGCAGAAGACTGAACTAAGTAAATAAATGAAATACCTGAGATTTTCATCCAAGTTAAAAAAAATGAAACACCAAGAAGAAATTTTAGAGCACATCAGGGGATGCAAATTAGAAATACATGTACCTAATTGATATTGATATTGATATTGATATTGATGATGTGGTGAAAAACGAGACCAGGTGATTACATTTGAACAGCTATTCTTGATTATTATTTGGCAACTAAGTTGTCATTTTTATTACAGCAATTTACGAAAGCACATTTGTCAGTTATTTCACTATTTTGGTCATCACAGTTATTGGTATCACCAGCAGCAGTAACATTAATACGCTAGGATTTTTGCACTACTCAGGCGTTCAATATTGCCTTTGTATTTTGAGATATTCTCTAGAAATGCAGAGGGTGTATTGATTTATTCATTCCATCTCTGTGGAGACCAAGTTGAACAAAATGGCTGGCTTGAAGGGAAATGATGGTGTTGGAAAAAGCATTAAAAAAATCCTGTACAATCATGGACCAATGTAAAGGTGTGGACCTGTGACACTAAAGGTGTGGCTATTGTGGTTCAAATTTTTGTAGAAGGTTGGATATGATGTTTACAGCTGTCTCAATTAACATTGTGCACAGATCTTGGTATCTACCAGTAGGAGATGTTTAGTAATGACTGGCAACAGGCGGTATGCTGGGTTTCCACAACACAGCACAGTTACATCGGTTGCACTTACAATAGTGAGAGGGAGGGAGGTTGGTGAGGAATACATGTATTGTGTATCTTATGTATTAGTGGCTATATATATATATATGTATATTTGTATATGTGTACATATACATGCCAGTATACTCAACGTGAAGCAAGGTAAATGAATATATACACCTTGCTGCTTTGCCTAGCAGTAGAGCTTACTTTTATACAATGGAGTAACAGCAGCTGTGTACATGTACACTGTAATTAGCACAAAACCATGGAATTACTTTTAACCGGTTGCTGATGGAGGTGTATTCTTCATGTTCCCATTAATTAATAGTAGGTGAGTTTTGTGGCTAATTGAAAATGTATATCTGCATCTAGTTTTGAAGGTTTCATCAGATGTAGGATACAACATTTTTTTGTTCTTTTTCTCCCCATTGAGGTCTCTGGATGATGGATAATCAATTTTTCCTCCTTCAAGTGTTGTTGGCTGCAGCCACAGGGTTTCTATCCCAGCATTAAGGGGAATAATAATAATTACTTCACCCTGTAGCAGTAGAGGTCATGTAGACTGTTATATATAAATGGTAGGATATAATTATCTATGTAACCTAATCAAGGTTAGAGTATACTGCAATATCTTTCATGTAAATCCCATGAATCTGGTTTTGCTTAATCATACATCCAGACATAACAGGACCGGGTGAGGAACATTAAGTCATAACTGTTTTAATTATTGACAGCTCTGGGGGACAGAAAAAATGTAGGTGTTGGTAATGCCACTGAAATGTGTTATTAATGTTCATAACATTTGTGGGGGTAAATTGTTTTTACTAGAATGAGTCTTAGATGTTAACAACCATTACTAGCCATTATCTTATAATGTGTAACAACATCTTAATAGAAAATACAAAAAAATGTGTCCTTTTAAAAATCAGATGTTTCAGATTTAAAATATTTACCCCCCCCCTCCATAAGAAATAAGGCAAATGGGATGCAAATTTTAGAGTAATTGCCAGATTTAAAAAAATTGACAATTTAAAATCTCTTGTATTCCATCACCAATTTTTTAAATAGCAACTTTTAGCCCCCCAAAGTAATGAAGTGAGAAGTTTATTTCAGTAACATAATTCCAGATTTTCTTTTGCGATTAAGGTCAAATTTAAACAAACGAGGTATTTTGACATGGATTTAATACATACGTATGTTGCCTGTAGTACAAATTTTATGTGTACATGGCATTTTAAAAATTTTATAGTCTGTAGTGAAACGTGGAGAGGACATGTGTATGTAAAATATCATTTAATTCAGAAACAGCCAAATGGAAATATCTACACATGTTTAGTCTGCTTAAAAAAAACGTATTGGTGTCACATATTAAGTACCTAAATAACAACCATTAAATGCTTCTGCTACCTAACTTGGCCACACTTTTTATAGAAAACCGGGGATATTTAATTGGGTCAGTCCATCATTCCATTTGTCTGTCCATCCATCCATCCATTACATTTTTATTTCCTCATTACAAGTCCCTTAATTGTCATTGATTTATAGTGACAAGACCTTTGGCTGAGTTTGATTGTCAGTATTCTGCATCATCCTTTTGCAGAGTTATTACCCCTTTTTGAAGAAAAGCGAGGAACATAGTATCCATGTTTCCATCCGACCATCTATCACACTTTAATTTCTGCCTGTTTAACTTTAAACCTGTGTGCGATTAAGAAATGAAACTTGCTATACTTAGACAGTGTATTGCCTGCCGCATTTGGGGTCTTAACATCAGGGGCAAGGTCATGGCTCTATATTTTTAGTTTTCCATCACCCTTTCTATTCTGCTCTATAACTTTAAAGCTATTTGAAATTAAGGAATGAAACTTGGTTTACCTACACATCATTATTAGAAGGTGTTTGGTACACCACATTGAGAGTGCTATCTTCAAGGACAAGTTCACAGCCATCATCCTTTCCCTTCTGCTCGGTAACTTGAAGCCATTTGATATTAAGGGATGAAACTTGGTATTCTTGTACATCATTGCTAGAGGGTGTGTCACACACAAGAGTGGGTATCCTGTCTTCAAGATGAAGTACATGACTGAATATTTTCAGTTTTCCATCACCGTTTCCCTTCCACTCTTTAACTTTAAACCCATTTTGAGATTAAGAAAGGAAAGTTGGTATACTTTTACATTATGAACATACATGTATGTAGTAGTCTAACCCCCACGTCATAGGTCCATGTGCAGTAGCCATCCTCTTTTTTTATAGTAGACACCATTTGGGTTTGGTTGAATTCAATTATGCTCTTGGAAAATTTGACTTTTCTCGTGTCCAAGACGCATTCGGGCATTCAGATCACTTTTTTCCATATTATTAAAGTATTTACAACTCAGTCCATTGTATAATTAGTTGTTTGATAAACTGTTTGGTGAGATTTGAGGCATCTTGTACTATTATTTTCAGCAATGCCCTTTTATCATACCCTTCCCTTTTGGTGATAGGGTAGGTCATAACTATTCCATTTGGCATCAAATTTTAATCACCAATTCAGTTATTTTTGGATGTTTCCGGACTTGTGTAAGGGTGCAAATTTCTGTTGATGTATTTCGTAGAGCGCATTATTGCCATGGTCAGTGTGGCACGTAACAATCAGATTTATGAGGAAAGGTACAATATAAAATCACTAGACTGCGATGGTTTTAATGTTCCTGTTTGGGGTGCAATTGATTCTTAATTAAGCATTCGTTGTATAATGGTCAGACAGATGTAAAAGGCTAGGTAAATTTGGGGTCTAGGTATTGAAAATGTCAAAGTTGAGAGGATACAGTTGAAGTAGTGTGATCTTTTGAAATTTTCCAGAATCGGTTATTTAAATAGCGCGCAACATCTAGAGCGTTATGCTAACCACAATGGGCATGTATTTATAAAAGGTGGTAGATATGTTTAATCCTGATTGGCTATGCTAAATAAGGGGGGTGTTTCCCCTGACGAAATTTCATGTTTTAAATATTCCACATTGCAAAATTTAGTCAGTCCAAGTTTTCCCATGAAAAGGCCGGAAGGTTCTTGACTCTCAGTAGAATAAGGCGAAATTCTCTCATATAAACAATTGTTCAAGGGACAGGTGTCTGGAAGTTGAGGGACACGATTCTGGCGGTAGAAGCGAGTGAGTCTTGAAAGCACAAGGGAAAATAGCTCCACCTACTTACCCACCCATCCATCGATACACATATACGTATCCACTTAGAATGTATCGAGAGGAGACATCCTATACTAAGTTTGATGACCAAAAAGAGGCTGGATAAAAGAGGGAGGGAGAGAAGCACAAAGGGAAAACATGAACCCTGACCAGTCAGCAACATTGAATTGGGAGTGACCATCAACAACAAGGTTATGTAGATATGCTGGGCAATTGATTCGATTGTTCACTCGATCCCATGATGAACTGAGTCTATCGATATAAACAGATTGGCTAATTACATTTTTGTTGACATTCTGTAATTGATTTCTAAAAGAAGTGTATCTTTCAAATATCATGTACAATTTTTCATTTTGTTTTATGCAGTTGATTAAATTATTATATTTCACATATGGGGGCTTGTGTTATTCTATTCTGTATCTCAGCTCAGATCTCTATTTATCCCATCTATAAAATTTCATATTTTATTTTATTATTTACTCGATCCGGGCAATAACACCAAGGTCGATCATCCTCTAGATAACGATAACCAACCAAAATCGTACACCTGTTACAAGAGGTGCGTAACAACTTGTATGGTTGGTATCGTCATCGTCTTCATATCCAGAATTTTGTGTAACCTCTCTGCTTCTTCTAGTTGATGGAACATCGACTAATTATACGTGATGAATCTTACATGCTCAGGGAGGTCTCACACCATCATTGTCATCAGATAATGTGTTTCAGAGGTCTCACACTGGTCATTATCATCAATAGTGAGTTTCACTGATCTTGCACCACTCGTTGTAATCCATCATCATCAGTAGTGTGTTTTGGTGGTCTCACACCATTCATTATATTCATACAATATTGTCAAGTATGATATTGCTGGTGTTAAATTGTGTAAATGGAGGTCACACACCAGTCATTGTCATTATCAGTACTTTTGAATTTTGTTTATTGTTGCAGACATTTTTCAATTTGTCACATAAATGTTGTGCAGTGTGGGTAAATGGGGGCATAGGAAAACCCTTGGAGATACACACCCCACCTGCCTGTCTTGCACAGGTTGTGAATGTATGGAAGGTTGTCCTGTTGTTTGTGGTCAGACAAGGCATGGAATCTAACTGAGAGTAGGCAAACATATAAGAGGAGGAAGAAAGGTCTTTCATCCTGCTTGTCTCAGGAGCATATGGGTTCCTTCTCTGAGTCCCTTGGTACTCAGAGAATGAAGAAAACTCCTCAGTCCCAAGAGAATGTGGGATTCTTCTCTGGGCCCTTAGAAGAAGAATACCTCTTTTAGAGAAGAGCACTCCAAGATCCCAGGAGGATATGGGATCTTTCTCTTTGGAGAACTATAAGGCCCTTGGACCCCTGATGGATGATCTGACTCGGTCGGTGAAGGTTTGGTCCAGAGTCCCTACCAAAGGGAGGAAATACTCGGGCAAAGATTGAGTTGCACTCCCCCTCACCATGTGGGAGGAGTGGCACCCTCTCCAAGCTTATAGCCCAGTGATGTCAAGAAGCAGATCGAACCACCTGGAAAGGTGAGAGCAGTGATCTTGCTCTAGAATTTCCGAAGAGGGCTCCTCCATCAGATCGGAGTTGCCTGACCGGTCATTGACAGAGCTCTGGGCACCGAGCACTGGTCTGTGAGTACTGGTCACCCGTCATTAGAGCCCCGTTGATATCGGGACAGGGATTGGGTGGAGACCTCCCCCACCTTAGCCATGCTACTGAACAACCCTGTTGGGGACAAGGAGTCTGTGTACACAAATTGGAATAGGGAAGAGGATCAGATCAGCCCCCCCCCCCCCCCCCCCCCCCCCTTCCCTATGATCCCTCTTAATCCCAATGGGATGTGGGGGCATGCATTTCAGGGAAGTTAATTGTCCTTCCCATTTATGGCACCATGGACACCCAGGCTTTGGCCTCGTAGCAGTACTGATGTTGTGAGACGTGGACCCACCTGCTTGTGTGAAGTCAAAGAGGAAAGGGGGCTGGTCTTGGGGTTGGAAAGTTCTACCTTGCAAACTTCTCTGTAGAGAAAACAATATGAGCCGTGGTATTTTCCGGATCTACACGTGTTTGAAACTTGCTTTCAATTCCGCACCCACGAGTCGGGTGCTAATTTCAGAAATGAGTTTTCCAAACTCAGGTCTGTAAAAGGACTGAAATTCCATCAGTAAAACATGGTCTCTATTTTTTTCAGTTAAAAACTAGGATAAACTATTAAAAGATTGCTCCTGAGACAAGCAGGAAGAAAGACCCAGGTTAAGTTTGATTTTCAGACAAAATTTGATTGTGACACGGTTCGACTTCATACATTCAGCTTGCATAATCAACAAATCTTTCTTTTGCATCATATTTCCAGGGCATCCATATAATATGAACATATTTCTACTTTATATTGTCGGTAATATCTTATTATACTCGATAATTGTCACTATATTTTATATTTCCAATTTTGAATTAGAAACATAATAAATAATTTTCTTTAAATAAATCATTGAGCAATAATTTAATTGACTCCAATTGTAGTAAATTTTGTGCGTTAGCTTCAAATCATTGAACAATAATTTAAACCTTAGTTACTCCAATTGTAGTAAGTTTTGTGTGCTACCTTTGAAATGTATCAGCTTCCACAGTGAGACAAAAGTTATTATGTGAACTTGATTAAAATGGCTGTTGATGATGTACCACAAGACAAAATCATGTTATTTTTAAAAGAATGTGGTTTATATACCCAATTTTGAATCTTTTTTTTAAGGATTGTATATTTTTAAAATTTTATGTACTTTTTAAAGAATTGTAACATCATTATCTTTATCATTTTGTTGGAGTACATGTTTATGTTTATTTGGAAGGTTTTATCTTCCAAATGATATTTATAATATTTACATTTGTACCCCCCTACCGATGTTTAAAATAAAACGCATCAAGGAACTAAAAAATGCACAAAATGTGGTCATTTTCATTAATCAATTTATAATTTCTCACCCGATTGTTGCCAGGGGATCCCTAACACTGTCAACTTGTTGGCTTTTCGAATCAAACGGGAGTTTATTTAGTAACATGGTCGCCATATTTACATGGGCGAGTCTCTGTTTTCAAGCAACAGATGTGGTGTAGTTCACCGTCTTTGATAATCTCAATAATTCCATAAATTTAGGAGTTACATCTCTTTGAACACGTGTATGCAAGAGTTCCTCCTTTTTATTTGTTCAATTTTTGTAGAAATATTGGAACTAGATATTGGAAATATTAGAGACAGATGACACAGTTTTTACTGAAATGGACTGTTCTAGAAACCAGAAAAGGACAGTGATCAGTCTGTCTGCTTGTTTACATCGAGAGCTTCTGTTTGGTTTGAAATGACAATAAGTTGACAGTGTTAGTGACCCCCTGGCGACAGGTTATAAATTATAAATTGATGAATGAAATGACTAAGTTTTGTGAATTTTTTATATCCTTGATGCTTTTTGTTTTTAAAATCTATGGGGGGGGGGGTACAAACAAACGGGAGGGCGTGCAAATACTATAAATAATCATGATTGTGCTGACATGCTTTTGAACCCCAAAAGTAAAGACATAGATATACATTCATACATATATATACATAAACTTTTAGGTCAAATTTCACACATGTTAAGCAAGTTCAGATGAAAGGATAAATGGTGTTTATGTTACATATGATCATTAATTATGTAGATTGTAAATGAAAGCACAAGATTGAAATTTTGCTTCAGACTAAAAAGACAAAAAGAAAAATGTATCTGGTTGTTCACTAAATGCTTATTTGACACTGAACACATCAGTTACCCTTTGAAGGTGCAGTCTTACATGTTGGTGTGCTTGATGGCTTCAGGAATAAAGGCGTGTGCTTTTTACTGCATGCTAATGTATAGCTTCCAGATGCAAAAGTGACATTTTCACAAATTTTTGAATTGTTTTCAGGGTTAAGTATATTTGTGATTAAATAGCCACAGATCTGTAGGAGCAAAGGTGTCAAGTGGGTATTTTTTTTTCTGTAAAGTTTTAAAAAAATATATTTTTTTTTTACCTTACAATACACATAATTGATGAAAAAGAAGAGAGGAATTTTGCATATTTGATTAGTCAAAATCTGGATTAAGATAGCATACCCATGTTTAGTCAACTTGACAACTGAAGCGAAGAAAGCATCCCAATAATCCAGTTTTTATTTTCTGTATTCTTGTTGAACAAGTCTGAAACCAGTCTATATGTTTATGCCATGCCAAGCTGTAGCTATTGTTATCTCCAACATTCTGTTCAGTTTGAAGGTTTAGCAGTTGATGAACAAGTTAGCCCCATGTATTTACAAGACCTGTTACTGTCAGTATCTGTATACCTGAACATGAATCACATAATAAGGGCTTGAGAATAACACTGGATTGTACACACCCAAATGTATGTAACACTTGCATCAGTGTTTAATTCAGAAAGGACTGGTGTAGAGGATGTGTCTAGCTTCATTAAAGTACTGAGGTAACAAATTGGAAAATTGTAGTGGTGTGATGGTTATTCAAAATAATTGAAGATTGGTCAAAAAACAAGTGCTTGATTATGATTTTCCATGATTGAATGTAAATAAAGTTTTTCTTTTAAACTTTTAGACATTTTGGGATATACCGGTAATTGCAAAGTAAAATATGTGGATATCAAGGTACTGGAAGTACTTTAAGGCTTCAGCAACCTGAAATTGGCAGGATGTTGTTGATTGGTTATTTTACTTTGGAGTACATGTGTAATGTTGTTTTTGTAGCAATATTTTATGCGTTGCTATTGCGTAGCTTTTACTTTTTTGTGTCGAAAAACCTCGTCCGTTCGATGTGAATACATCCTCCCACAGAGTGGAGAATTGTCAATAAGTCACAGTCCACTTGTGTACCTTGCATGCCCATGCACAGAACAGTCATCTTTTTCAAGGACATTATGTTAATTGTCATGTGTCAAATCTGTGACTCGAGAAAATTTCTAATGTTGCTAGTGCTTTGTTGCATTGCACTCTTCCCTCAACAAAAAATATTATATCGGTGTGACATGTATCCCCTTCGTATACTATTTAACATGCCGGTAAACCCAGCGTTCTTTCAAAATTTGTTCTTTAAGGGACCTCTTTGGTTACCATTGTGTATCCCACCCTTTAGGGGTTAGGGTACACCCCTTTTATTTACAAAATACAATTGGTTATGGGTAAGTCTTGTGTGTTAAGTTATAACACAACATAGGCCCGACCACAATTAATATGAATTCATAATTAAATAATAGATTAAATGTCAGTTTGATGGTTTTTCTATTTCAACATGTATTTTAATATGACACATGATGTATTGCATTGTTATTGTGTGTGCCTGCATTCTCCTTGAGAAAAATAAAGGTTAGGAACTGAACGTCTTCCTTATTAAGAAAAGGAAATTCCTCATGAGTAAATCGTTGTTTACCTTGTGCAAATACACTGGGGTATATATAGCAAGCATTATATACAAACAGGTGAGTTTCACGGGTGAAAATAATACAGTATTGTTATTATTATTGTTTTCTTTCAGATAACTTTTATTTCAGAGAACAATTTCAGGACAGTCTGTGGGAAAGTGTGGCCACAAGAAGGGCCCATGGGACATTCACCCAGACTGCCTCACATGCTCAAAGTGCACACATAAGGATCGTTGTAGTTTTTGGACAATATGGACTAATGAAGTCTGGAATCGAGCTGATTCCAGATGTACGCATAGAGGGCAGAGGAAACATCAATATCCCTCGTCATCTGAATTTTTTGGTTTTTCTTTTACAGAGCCCCAAGAAGCCCACTGTAAGATGATTACCGGATAGTTCTTCACCTCGGAAGAACACTCTGGTTTCAGGAGCCTATGGGACCAGTCTCTTCAGAGACAGTTAAGGCCCCTCATGTAGGAGGAAATGAACATTCATGGAGTAGATCGCCTCCCCCCAAAAGTGAGGAGAAGTAGAACACACCTCACGTTCACTGTAGTGTGATGCTGGCTTCAGTGAGGAAGGAAGTCCTTTGCTTGTCGCAGGGTAGTGTGTTGCTGCCTTCCGCGAGGAAGGAATTGCACCACTTGTCTCAGGGTAGCGTGTTGCACCCTCCTGAGAGGTGGGAGCTGCACTGCACCCAACACTTCTGGGGTAGCATGTTGTTCCCTCTGAATGGGAGTAGCAGGATCGCACCTTGGTGAGTGATCAAGACGAACTAGGCTCTGACATATCTATGTTGCTATTGCAGTGTTACACCTAGAGCGCTGGCTTGTGGGTTTCCTGCAATTTTTTGTTCTGTGTCCCCCAAATCTTGATCCTGTGTCCCCTCTTGGCGTGCTTTTTTGTTAGGAAAAAAAATAAATATGCCAACACTTTTCCTTCGTGGATGTAGCAATGGCCAAAGTCACTAAATGTAATAAAACCTGTAAGATGACAATGAATATCCATTTCAAAACAATGAATCTGGCAATGGAAACATTCAAGGTTTGTAGTAGTTGTCCGATTTGCTGAAGTCTTTGACTGCCTCAATTGTAACATTTTTGAAGTTAAAATCACACTTTTGGAAGTGAAGATTTAATTTGTTCTCAGGCTGAATTAATGAAAAAGGTATGGTGCTAATTTATGCAAATTAACAATTTGGCAGATTTAATACTTTTAAAACTAAAGTAATTAAGAAAACATAGGTATTTATTATAATAAATGCTAGTAGATAACGAGTTAACACTAAAGTTAAATGAGAGCAAGATCCAGAACAGAAAATTCCATGGTACAGTTCATTTCAGGTTAACCAGATATTCAAATATGTTAATGTTTTCATGAGTTACTTGATCACATGATAATACGTTTATTGCAATAAAGTAAATGTTCAAGGTAAATGTGAGAAAGTTCAGGTGACAAAACTGTCGAAGCAAATAAGATTATCTAATTTGTTTAGCACTTCTACTGCGGTATGTTCTACAATTTTCCTTTGTTCCTTTAAAATGTTGTGTGTCCCCAAAATCTGGAGGGTGAGGGACACAGGGTCCCCTGATATTGGGATCTTATGTGCAACACTGCTATTGCCGAATGTCCTCCTCCCACCCTGTTCTGATGTCCTGGTGTAATCATTGTCTATGAAAAAGATGACTGTTCTGCACATGGGCATGAGTGGATCGCGTCTTATTGACAATTCTCCTCTTTGGGGGAGGATGTATTCACATTGAACGGACAAGGTTTTTCGACACGAAAAAGTAAAAACTACGTAATAGCGATGGGTAAGTATTGCATAATTCAAATTCGTTTTTACCACCTCCCCCCCCCCCCCCCTTCATTTTTCATCTTCAAGTTAATTTTGAGGAATTAGTCAACTAGTTGAAATAGCTTATCAGCATTGCCCCGGCTATGGAGTACAGATCAAACTTGTAATGCTTTGTTGCATTAGGTGCTTACAAAAACTAAAAGGAAACAAAAAGTTTAAAACAACAGCATAAAAAATGTTGAGACAACTCTGCAGCACTGATCCTTAATCTATTCAGATGTCACAGGGGAGCGGCAAGTGCTAATGGGTAATGTACTTTTGATTCTTAATTCCTATTTTTTCCTGAAAAGTTCTAAATGAACATAACACTATGTAGCTATCTAAACATGCCTTGTAGTACTGTTGTTGTGGATCATGCATAGCAGCAGAGATGCTGCCAGGCCGCGGGACAGCAGGTTTCTCACAAAAATGAACGAGAGTCACCCAACTTTTTAAACCCAATGGGGGAAAGATCACGCAAGTTATCTGTGGTTCCCGCGATTTCTTGTACCCAATGCATAATTTAAATTTTTGGTTTTTAATTAGGTTGATCAAATTATCATAGTTTTTGCCTTTTCTCTATGATCTCAATTAATCCTCTATCTATGGAGAATATTTTTTTAATACAAGCACCTTGTGATGGAGGTCTGTTGGAGTACTGCAGAAACTGTGGAGGTATTCCGATTGAATTCTTTCCTGGAGCAGTACAGTAAATTGATCCATCGATCACCCATTAGGGAAATGTCTAAAGCGCAACAGCAATGTGTCATGTTGAAACAATGGATAAATGTTAAGGACGAAACTTGGTAGGATGAAATATCTGATGGTTTGCTGGTAGCCGAACATATTACAGAAAGCAGTGTTACTGAAGTAACCGGCATGATGTCTTTTACTACAGTTCAGGCCTTGCAGAAAATCTGATACATCATCAGAAATATCCAAGGAACAACATGCGTGAATTGTGGAAAATTGTGTTTGGGATATATATCATGAAAGCCAGTTCCAAAATCTATTCAGACTGGCCATAATTGCAGCAGTTCTGCCTTTATAAAAAGCTGATTGTAAAATGGGATTCAGATCTCAAAGCAAAATTCACACTACTCCGAGGAATAGGCTAACCACAGACCTTTGAAACTATATCACTGTAGTACAAAAATGTAAATATCTGAGAATAAAAACGAAACAAAATGCTATACAGATATATATATATATATGGAAAGGATTATTTTTCAATATTTTTTTTGGTAAGATATTCAGACATTTCTTACTACAGTGAAAGAGTCTCCAAACGCCTGTGGGCCAACATCTGAAACAGTAAATAAACTGATGACTATGCAGATGCATGTGTGGTCCAATAAATTATTTTCTGTTTGCAAAGGCTTTTTTGAAAGGGAGTGATAAGAAACAAAGAATATTTACCAGCTGAGCAATAATTAGGTATGCAGATGTTTGTTGTTTTAAATTAGATGTTTCTACACCTTATAATAATGTTTTAACCCATTTTCTACCATTTTGGCATTCCCCCCTCCCCCTCGATCATTCTCCCCCCATTCTGGAGGTACGTGTGGGCGACCTCCCCCTCTTAAGAAAATTTCTGGCAGCATCTCTGTAGCAGCAGCTGCCTTTGTTGAGCGTGAAATTAACAAATCGGTGAAACCTTCGCTACACACCAGTTAAGTACAGCACATTGCAAAGAGAGCAGGATTCTCTAATCCTGTGATTGATCACAACAAGTGACATACGCTGATGTTTAAAAGAACAGAAGAATCTGCATGCCTGTATATAGGCTGCTAAGTGACCACTGTGGAAAGATACTATTTGCTTTTTTGTGTGACTTTAACTGAAATGAGCAGGAACAAAACACGTCTTTACTGCAGTAGGAAGTGACTTTCAGTGCAACTTGTTTATTTTTGCTGGTTTCAGAAATAGATTATAAAAGCATTCAAGTGCACAGTTGATGCTATAGAAACATAATGGTTTGCCCAACAGGGCAGAAATGACTGCTATTGTATAGTGAAACTGAATCAGTAGTTTTTATGCTACTCTCATTTGTGTAGTAAGAAAAATTAAATAAATGAAGCTAATTGCAGAGTCTATTGCCATGACAAAGTTGTAGTTTTTTGGTCTCCAATTCATAATTTCTTTGATATTTTATACCAATCCAATAAGGTGGAGTGTATTATGTTATGATGTTATCTGCTGATCTGCCTGTGGTACCAATTTAGTTTCTGCACAGGAACTTGAATTGTCCACTACCTACAGTTCCCAGACTTTGTGGATGGCTTGCACTTGGTGTAAGGAAGAACCCAATAGATTTTGGGGTCAAAAGGTCAGAGGTCAGGGTAACTGGAAGAAAACATTATTTCTGCACAATAACTAGAGTTATCCACCATCTACAGTTACCAAAACTTTGTTTATTATTTGCACCTAGGGTAAGGAAAAACATTATTTATCAAAAGGTCAAAGGTCAAGATCACTGACTGAAAGAAAAATTGTTTCTGCACACAAATTTCAATTTTGGACCATGTACCTTCACTAAAGTTAGTGGATGACTTGCACATAGGGTAAGTAGGAAACCTAGTGATATTGTGGTCAAAATAATAAAAGGTCAATATGATGGAAAGAAGAAAAATGGCTTTATCATAATAACTTTAGTTCTAGACCACAAACCTTGATCAAATTTTGTAGAGAGCATGCACTAAGGCAAGAAAGAGGCTAGTTGGTTTGGAGGTCAGAAGATCAAAGGTCAGGGTCATTGTGGTCCAAGAAATTTGGTTTTGCAGAATAACTTTTGTTGTAGAGTAAGTTCCTTGACCAAACTATGTAAACAAACCTATGGATTCTGGGTCTAAAGGTAGGAGGCAGTCATCGGTAAGTATAAGATGAAAATAATGGTTTCTGCACATTAAGTTTAGTGTGTTAGGTGCCTGCATAGAAGATTGTTAATCATGGAGCGGGCATATAATGTACTATTCACAGTACTCTTAATTAATATTACTTAATAAATTGCTTGATACCAGTATAACAATAATGATGAATGTTCTCTTATCAAGTACATATATTTGGCAGACAGTATTCTAATATGCTAGGAAAAATGCTAAATATTGTAATTTACACAACACAGGATTATGACAGTATTCTGTAACTTACATGTACAGTCTTTTTCATGTACAGGCAATATTGGCTTAATGTGTCATTTGCGAGATGTGTCAAAATAATGTCAATTTATTGCTTTATGATAGCTGCCAATTTAATTCTCAAATATCAGCCAGAAAATTATTTTTTTTTACAGTAGAAAATACATATTCAGTATCTTA
The DNA here is from genome assembly GCA_029931535.1 of Margaritifera margaritifera. Lineage (NCBI taxonomy): Eukaryota > Metazoa > Mollusca > Bivalvia > Unionida > Margaritiferidae > Margaritifera > Margaritifera margaritifera. Next base: position 320,903 of record JAQPZY010000853.1, on the reverse strand, counting down.
TGTATCCAGAAATATTCAACATTGAGTATGTTGATATGGTCGTGTTTAATGTTATGAAATTAGAAAGTTTTACCCATTTTCATTGCTCGATACAATTAGTTTGAACAAAGAGAGAGAGAGAGAGAGCATGTATGATAAAAGTGGTTGCTCCCATGTAGAATTTGCATCCCAACTGGCAGTACATGGGCCTTGTGCATAATCAGACCAATCACCACACAAGGAGTATACAACAAGCTTGCTCCAACAGGGATGATAATAATGAGTAATCAGACTGCATCTACTGATGAAAGAACAGTAATTTACAACTAGACATATAGCATAAGTCAAGGATGAGGGAGTTAGCAGCTTAATACATCAATGGGCTATTTGCGTGTTGCTAGGATATGAGACAAAGCGACCAGTAGATGTCGCACAATGTTTCCATCCTCTTCTCAGGTAAATAACAAGAATGGCAAAAGTCGTGTGGCCCTGGGAAGGAAGGCCTCCATCTAAAAAGCATTAAGTTAATATAGCCTTTTGTTGTTTATTACAAACCAAGCGCCAACAACATGAAAGATAGCAAATGTGCTGGCAAACTGTTCGACTTTCCAGGATGTATGCAGCTAACCATGTATGCAAAAATGACATTCTCCATGATGAAAACTTTTCAAAAAAATTGGGTTTCTGTTCATAATAGATCAATAAAACTGTGATAATACATGTAACTAATACAATTTGTTTAAAACTAATTATTACCCACCTGCAGAGAAAAAATCTAAATCATAAAAGCATTGGAAGAATATGTCACCCTTTATTAAAAGAGAAACCCATTAAAGTCAAATACTTCATCACTAAAATTTTGTTTAACACTTCCACTGTACTATTTTTTTAAAAGTAACTTAGTACACAACATATCCTTATTTCATGTGTTGATAAGAGTATATTGTTATGAATTTTATAAGTTTTGGAATGTAAGTTAGTTTGCTATTAGTGTTGTATAAGTTGTGGTGCTGGATCACACAAAATTTAATTGATTCTTTATTTGTGATAATAATATTTAAGACTGACCTTCTTCTCTCCCATCTGCTAATGAAATACACTACTGCTTTGACTCTGGAAAATTACAGCTGAGATTTGGTCCATTATTTTTATTCTCATTTGCTTTTATTTAATGACAAACTCTGTGACCAGTCTGAGTTATGTTTATGTAGATTTTCATGGGTCTTCACGATGGTAAAACATGGATTCTTTCGCTTCATGTGTTAATGTTTTTCAATATACATGTACTTCCATTTTCTTATGGACTGGAAGGTATCAAACAAGGCAAGTAATTATAGTTTTCATTCATTAATGTATGCCAAGTTGGATAATGTTACTGTGTGACTTGTAAGATAGCATAATGTCATATGTGTGGGTTTAGTTACTTAAGCTTGGATTTTTGTGTTCATTTGTTTTCGGACACTGAATTAAATGTTTTTGTATGTTTTTGGACCGAAAACAACTGATGATCTTATACTGTCAGAAAACATGCAGAAAATACAGTGGGTTTCAAAGTTGATGTAGTCAGAGGTGAAGTCAGCATTCACCAGATTTGGTAACATATTATTGATGTAAAACTTAGGTATAAGCTAGGTATTGTGTTAATATGAACCAGATCTCCATTTGCACAGAATGGAGTGAACATATATACATGCACTTTTGTCTTTATGTTGACATGACATTGAGGACACTGAGTGACGTTAATGGCAAGTATCCATAGAATTCAAAGGCTGTATGTCAATGATTATAATTATGCACATTAAACATTGATAATACATCCAACCCTAACTGGAAAGATTGAAAGCTATACTATTGATATGTGCAAACATAGGTAATAACGAATTTGGTGATGTTTGTTGGAATGAATTTTATACAAGGAATCATAATGAAACTTGTCCAGTGTTTAACATTAAGAAAAGTGGGGTGGTACCTTAACAAAAATGAAGTTAGGTTAGACTGGTTTAAAACATATTGTTGAGTGTGAGCCATCCTTATTCAATGTGTATATAATATACTTTTACAACTTTTTGATGGTATTATTTAGTGCAAAAGACCGTACAATCAGTCTATATAAAATGCAATTATATCTGCATTAAGATATTTGACAAAATAATGGAACATAGTTGGCATCAGAAAATATTGTCAGATGAAACATCATGATTTAATAGAATTTATTTAATAACAACTTAGGAAAATGTAACTGGTCCCGTGGGCCTGTGGCTGTCAGTATTAACTGGCTCTACTCAAAACTCACAACCCACAGGTCATCGGGCCAGTGGCTAAATCAATCCCTGGTATCAATATTTATTGTGAAACACACCCTACAATACAATACATATCAATACAGAATAAGAGGCAAACAACTGATAATTATTCATGGCCATTTAATATTAAAAGTAACTTTTATAAGGTAAATATCCTTTTGAATTGATTGTCCGCCTTTAGTAGCAATATTTGTATTGAAACAGCAAAAATATTGATGTATCAATAACATTGGTGAGTTGTTTCACCTCTGCATTGTAGTTGAGGTTTACTGTTCTTATACATCCACTGCATACCTGTCAACCTCCGGAGACAAAAACCTGTACGCCAGACCCAAAACACCCTTACAAAGACCAGAAAAACCTTATATTTTTGACTACATCACATATAAACATAACTTTTTACATCTCCTTCACTTTTTCTCTTCATTGGAGTGTGCTAAATTGTACGTACTACGCCTACCGATAACCTGATTTTCAGTCGACCAATATGGGGGCAGAAGTCAAAGGTAGTAAGTCAAACTTTGTGTAGGCATAAAATGTCGAATGCCTGAGCTAAACATCGGTAACAAATTTATTACGCTATGTGAAGTGTAGCTTAAAATATCAGCGTTGATTCTTAAATAGGTCGCGCGAGAAAGGTGAGAAGTGTCCTCCCTTGTAGTTTTTTTATAGTATATGTATGACTGACAGGTAAATTGTAAGCAACAATATGAGCCCCTGTGTTTTTAATAAGAGATTCTAATGTCTATTGCTTATGTCTCTAATGAATTGTGATTATGTCACAGACCCAGGTACGAAGGTTCTACCTAATGACACAAAAACTTTTTTAATTTGGAAGAGTAATGTTGTTAACGGCGAGTGCAATGTTAAAGAAGTGCTATTTATAGGACAAGGACAGCCTAATAAATGTTATTTTTCCAAAGTAAAAAAGTTAGCATGGATGGAACAAGGTTTGGTTTGAAATATTTGTATGGTATAAAGGGATTAAATAATCCTCAGCTAGATAGTAACTGTGCCAGGTAAATTCTTTCGAAGACTGGAGGTGGTGTACGATTCATAGTTGAATGGGTTCAGACTATAGTTGGTCCTAAATGAAAATAGTGTTGCTCGGGCATCCAATATTGCCACCTCAGTGGCCATCTTGAAAATCTTGCTATTGCTACTCCTCCTGAATGGATGGTCATATCAACATGGGTTTTGCACTAAAGGACTTCTTATGATGTCTAGTTGGTCATAAATGAAAATGGTGCTAATCTGATGTCCAATATGACCACCATTGCAGCCATCTTGAAAATGTTGTTATCACTACTCCTCCTGAATGGATGGTCATATCAACACTTAAAGACTTCTTATGATGTCTAGTTGGTCCTAAATGACAATGGTGCTACTCAGAGATCCAATATGGCCAAGACAGAGACCGTCTTGAAAATCTTGTGATGCTACTCTTCCTGAATGAATGGTCATATCAACATGGGGTTTTCACTAAAAGACTTCATATGATGTCCAGTTGGTCCTAAATGAAAATGGTGCTGATCTGACATCCAATTTGAAAATCTTGTCGTTACTTCTCCTCAATGAATAGTCATATTAACATGGACTTTTCACTAAAAGACTTCTTATGATGTATACTTGGTCCTAAATGAAAATGGTACCAATCTGACATCCAATATGGCCACCATGGCAGCCAACTTAAAAATCTTGCTATCACAGCTCTACTTGAACAGAAAGTCATATTGACATAGGGTTTTCACCAGAAGACATCTTATGATGTCCAGTTGGTCTTAAATGAAAATGGTGTCGATCTGACATCCAATATAGCCACTACAGCAGCCATCTTGAAAATCTTGCTATTGCTACTCCTCCTGAATGAAAAGTCATATTTTGAAAATATTGTTATCTCTAATCCTAAATGAAAATGGTGCCAGTCATACATCCAATATGGCTGCCACAATGACTGTCTTAAAAATCTAGTTGTCACTACTCCCCCTGAATGGATGATCATTATGACATGGGGTTTTCACCCAAAGACTTATAATGATGTCTACTTTGTCCTAAATGAAAATGGTGCCAAGATGACATCCAATATGTGAAGCACAGCAGCTAATTTGAAATCTTGTTATCACTAAAGAATATCAGAGATGGTTTCAACACTTGACAGTTAGAAGGAAGAAATGGTTTTATCTTGACTTCCTGGAAATTCTTTTCATCCAGTGGAGCATCAGTCCTTTTGAGGGCTCTTGTTTTTTTTTTTACTTTGTAGACTTCAGATTATTTGTTGCTACTGGGAGTGGGTTGGGGTGCATACAAAATTTACAAACACACATTTAATTGTGAGTATTATATTGGTATTTATTATTTTGCAGACATTGGTTTTGTGATATTATAGCTGAAATTGTACACACACAAAAAGTAACTAGGCAAAAGTTGCATCTTTTAAAGGTATCCATGGGATATTGTACCTAGGACATTCATGTTATAATGCAACAGATACATGTGGCTCATAGGTTAATCTCACACATGAATGACTGACTTAGATCTATTATGTTTTCATTGCTGGATTGTGCTAACAGATCAGAAAGAACTGAAACTAGAAATAATGGCACCATATCAGTGAGATAGATTCATACCAGATGGCTATAGCACCTGGATTCCTATAGATTTGTAAGTCATCATTTTAAACTCTATTTTATGTGAGGTTTTGTCAGAGGCCTGCTCCTTTTCAGCTCCTCAACTTTTAGCTCAGTTCCAAGTAAGCTTGTGGTATGGCCCTGCATAAGTTGTCTGTTATCCGTCAGCTGTTGTCCATTCATCAAGATTTGCTTGTAACAACTCTAGAGGCCATGTTTCTGATCTGATTTTGATCAAACCTGGAACATAGTTTTACATCATTAATATCTTGGAGGAGTTCAGATACCAGCAAGATCCACACATACTACTGAGGTAATCTTGCTTCTGATTGAATGAGCTTGTTTCCACTCTGGAGGCCATATTTCTGATTTGATTGTGATAAACTTGGAATATTGGCTTACATGATCAAAGTCTTGCATGAGGTTGTGACTGAGTGAGAGCAACATATTAATGACATAGAACATTAAATGTTGTAGCAGACATGCTAATTGCCAAAACCATAGCAGTTATTCATAACCTCTCCAAGCCATGTAGGCACAATGCTCTTTAAAAATAGATAATCAATGGTTTCTGTGTTTGAATGCATACCTTTGTGAGATTTCTATTTGCTCACCTGGCTGTATGGCCATTTGAACTTATTGTATGGCCCAGCATATGTCATCCATCATGTTTGGTGTATCCACAACAATTGCTATTTTAAACTTCATAAAATTCACTGGACCAGTTTTGACCAAAGTTGGCAAATAGCATCCTGGCATTAAAGGCTTTCAAAATTTGTACAAATGATGCCCTCAGATACGGCAATCATTACTAAAACTATATTTTTTTTTATTGACTTCTCCAAAACTGCTTAACAGAATTTGACCAAATTTGATGGAAACCATACTGGCATGAAGTGTTATCGGATTTATACAAATGATGCCAATCTGCATTCAAATATGGCTACCATTACTAAAATAGAAAAACATTTCAATATTTTTTTTCAAAAACTGCTCAACAGAATTTGACCAAATTAGACAAAAAGCATCCTGGCATTAAGGGCAATCATATTTGTACAAATGATGCCACTCTGCTATCAAATATGGCTACCATTACTAAAAAAAATAAAAGCCTTGGAATGATTTTTCAGAAAGTGCTCGGCAGAATTTGACCAAATTTAGCATAAAGCATGCTGGCATGAAGGGCTTTCAGGTTTGAACAAATGAAGTCACATCTTCTCCCAAAAAATTGTCATCACAATTTGACCAATTTTGACAAGAAAAAAGCTTTCTGGAATAAAGGGCATTCTATTTTGGTCAATTGATGCTGAGCTGCCATTCAATATATCTGCCCTTACTAAAAATATAAACATTTTAAATTGGCTTTTTTTAAAAAAAAAGCTGAAAAGAATTTGTCCCAATTTGACAGCATCCAGGCAGAAAATGGCCTTTTATTTGTACAAATGAGGCTGATTTGCGATGAAATATGACCACTGTTACTCAGGGTTACCAAAGAACCATATTGATTTTCAGACAGGCCATCTTGAAAATCTTGTTATGATGTCCAGTTGGTCCTAAATGAAAATGGTGCTGATCTGATGTCAAATATAGTCACCATGGCAGCCATCTTGAAAATCTTGTTATCATTACTCCTGCAGAATGGAAAGTCCTGTTAACATGGGGTTTTCGCCAGAAGACTTCTTATGATGTCTAGTTACTCCTAATTGAAAACAGTGCTGATCTGATGTCTAATATGGCCACATCTTCTTATCCCAGCTTCTCCTGAACAAAACATGTTGACATGGGGTTTTCACCAGAAGACTTCTTATGATGTCTAGTTGGTGCTAAATGAAAATGGTGCTGCTCCGACATCCAGTATGGCAGCCACTGCTGCCATCTTGAGAATCTTGTTATGACTAGTCCTCCTCAATGGATAGTCACATCAACATTGGATTTTTACTAAAAGATTTCTTATGATGTCTGTCTGGTCTTATGATGTCTTGTTGGTAGTAAATGAAAATGACCATCTGGAAAATCTTGTTATCACTACTTCTTCTAGATGGCTGGTCGTATCAACATTGTGCTTTCACCAAAAGATGTCTTATGATGTCTAGTTGGTCCTAAATGGAAATGGTGCTTATAATGTCTTGTTGATCCTTAATTAAAATGGTGCTGATCTGACATCTAATATGTGGCCGTCTTGAAAATCTTGTTATCTCTACTCCTCATAAATGGAAATTCATTTTGACATCAGAAGAGTTCTTATGATATCTAGTTGGTCCTAAATGATAATGATGCAACTTGACCCTCATTATGACCACAATGGTGGCCATATTGAAAGTATGGTTATTTCTATTCCTTCCAAATGGATGGTTATATCAACATGGCCGGATCTTCACCTGTAGACTTCTTATGATACCTAGTTAGTCGTAAATGAAAATGGTGCCATCATACATCCAATATGAAAATCTTGCTGTGGCTACTCACCCTGAATGGAAGGTCATATTGAAATAGGGTTTCCACCAAAAGACTTTTAATGATATTTACTTGGTCCTAAATGAAACTGGTGCCAAATCTGACATCCAATATGTCCACCACGTGGTTTCAGCAATTGGCAGTTAAAAGGAAGAAATGGTCTTATCTTGAACTCTGGAAATTCTCTTCACCCAGTAGAGCATCATTCTCTTGGTAATCCGTGTGTCAGTAATGATGATATTCTTCCTTGTTATTATTTTCTCATATTAAAATGATATATAATGACTCCCATTAGGCAAAACATTTAATCTGCCAGATGGAGCCATTGTAGCTCAGTTGGTAGCGTAACAAACTTCTAATCCAAGGGTCACTGGTTTGATACCTGCCAAGGTCAGTCCAGGGCTACTGCCTTTGTATACTGGGGAAAGGCACTTAGCACCCATTTCCTCTGCATGATATGGCTAATAATGTGTTAAAAGTGCCTTTGAAACCAAAGAAAGAACAACAACAACAACAAAAAGAAACAACAACAAAAAAAATTTAATATTTCAGATTATTCATGTGATAATTGCATGTCTTAATCTGCATAATTACAATGAGAAATGAAAGATAAATTTATCTTCTTTGTTCTGTTCAGTACTTCTGAGCAGTATGTAATTCATGTCTTGACCTTTGTGACTGTTTCATTGTTTTTGAAGACGTGTTCTAAATATAAATCTTCATACAGCAGTTCATAATGTTATACTAATGGTTCTACTCTACAGTTTCATACTTTGAACAGGGTTTGATTTTTAAGAAATATATTTTTTCCCAGATTTTCCTTACCGGTAATCATGGTTATTTAAAAAAGATTGTATTTATCTTAGGTATTAAAAGAACCTGTAATTCCCTTTATTTTGGTGTATAATTGATGGGTGTAATTTTGGTTGGAGAGTATCATATATATTCACGTATAAGCCGATACTAACTGCAAACTGCATAAACCCAGATCTGCCGTCGCATAATGCACCAGCAGATCTGGGTCTATGCAGTTTGTAAGGACTAATCAATAGAACAAACAACATAGACTCTGATCTGCTGGCGCATTATGCGATGGCAGATCAGGGTCTGTGTTGTTTGCATTTGGACCTGGCTTATATGCGAGTATATACGGTATATATGACTGATTAAACTGCTTTTCTCTTCATGCTTTTTACACATTTTTATCATCAGCTTTCATTCAACTTTTTTTTTTAACATGAGCAAAAGGCATTCATATGAGCTCAACATAAAGTTTTGTTTTTTTGGGAGATGTTATAAAATCAGCTTCAATACATTAATATTATCACTGCATTTTTGAACTGTTACTAAGGTAACCAATGTTTTTGCTGGAAATTTCAACATATTTTGATGCTAGACCAAAATAGTTCTTATATTGCAAATGTTTAAGACCATTTGAGTATATTTTAGAAATAAATTAACACAGAATATACAACATAAAATTATCGACTTTAAGTATTCAGTCTTGACAATTCACTGGAAACAAAATACCTGTTATGCCAATATTATGTTCAACTTGGACATTCTAAGCCAAATAACGAGAAAATCCAGGTTTTCTCAATCATAAGGTGAGGAAAAACATAGCATGACTTATTTGGCAAGAAACAAGAAAGTTCAGTATAAAAGAATATTTAAAAATATGTAATTTTGTTTTGGTTTTTACAAATTCTATGCAGGAGTTTGTTGCCATGGCAACTGTTTATGTCATTCCTTGCATGCTGAAATAAAGCATACCCAATATACATCCAGTGTTCACAACAAATTACCCACTATAAAGAAAATTATTATTGTGGTGTAAAAGTAAACTTGGATGCCAAATTACTGACAATGGATAAATTTTGTGCAAATTGGGCAGTTCAATATCCAAACTGGTAAACAATAAAGTGTGAAGACAGGTGGTCACAATAGAGGTCACGATATTATATACAAGATAATAATAATAATAATATTGGCTTTATTTAGAGAAGGTACCTCACTTACAGGAACTGATCTAACTTCTGTTATGTACAGTATATACTGTATATACAGTACGTGATAAAATTTGGTTTAACATTAAGGAATTGAGTGATTCTGAAAATCAAACAAAGTTTCAAGACCGTAACATATGCACAAGCATTAGTGAGCACATACAAATATATTGAATATCATTGTATTGAAAAATTCATCTGTGAAAAAGATGTGTAAGCAGAGAAAAGCAAGAGGTATCAGTATTACTTAGAACTCTTCGACTCGCTCAAAATTTCATCCATTTAAGACATTGATTATAAGAGTGATCCATGTATTAACATTCTGGTTATAAATGACAGATCTCCCCAAACAATGGTTTGAAAGTCGGGATTTACTATTTTATTTTTGAAATGAAGTAAATGTTGTGTCGGTAAGAATCTTTGTCTTGGTGTTGTTTCAGTATTGTAGAGTACCAACAATATTTTCAGTCATTTTCCTTTTGAATTGGTGATGGAGAGAAAAAAATAGACAAACTTAGCTATGGTGATTAACAACTTAATATTGACAAAGTAACCCAGACTGTTTATTTCCTGTTTACCTCACTATATTATTAAGTGTTAGCAACTGATATCAATTATAATGGCAGTACAAATAAATAGTGTTCAGGCTCTGTATTGATTGCATATGGATTGGTTTAATTGACTTGAAGCAAGAATAAATAGTGAAGTTGAAAAACCAGCCTTGACTGGAGCTTTAGACTTTGGCTGACATTTTACAATTAGTTGGCATTTTCAGTAACCTAGATCAGAAATTATGTTAATTTGGAATAGAATAAACTGTCCTGTTTAAGTAACACCATCTTTTTTTATGGACCCAGTTTTCTGAAGCTTCACTGTGACTTTGGACATTGAATGTGGTTACACTCACTTCATCAGGCGTATGGAATGTGACTAGGCAGTTTATCTCTATTATTCCAAGAAGGTGAGCATTGCCCATTGTGAATTTTTTGATGGTGAATCTACAATGATTCCTTCCATCTAGAGGGATGGTTCTATTTTAACTTTTATCTTTCTCATCTCTTTTCATCTTTAGACTTTCAATGTTTTTTTTCCCCACAGATGTTGAGCTGAAAAGAACATGTTTATGCACAAGGTGTTTAACATGTAGGCAACTTTTAATAGCAGCAATTACTTGTCCTGTCGCTATTGTTTACCGCTATTTTGTGCCGAAAATCACCGTCCAATCGATGTGAATACATTCTCCCACAGAGTTGAGAAAAGGGTTAGTATGACCTTTGAACTCCAGTCTGTGCATCGCTTAGGCTTGCCTGAACAGTCATCTTTTTCATGGACACCATACTGTGTAGACATTTGCCTGAAACATCACCAGAGAAATTGTGCCTGTAGCAACTTACCGCATTAGCGGTCTCCATTCTGCAGTTCATAATTAAGTCTCGGAGTTGCACTATCCGTTCTGTATTTTATTCCATATGGTAACCTTTCCCCCATTTTAGAACTTAGTTCTTTAAGGGGTCTCCTAGACTACCTCGCGTATTCCACATATTACGTGTGGGGTATGGGTAAGTCCCTGTGTTTTGAAAAAATAACACAGGCCCTGCCTAACATAGAGGACAGCGTATTCCTCTCTCTGCTTACAAAAGTGACAATTATCTGTAAATTTTCAGCGCATATTATTAATATCCGCACAACGAATTGCGTGGTCATTGCATATGTGTCTGCATGTTTCTCTAATAAAATTCACATCGTGAAATATCTTACTTTTTGAGGTCAAATGTATCATTTACCTTGTGCATACAGTGTACTTACATTTGGTGCATACACAGTGGTGTACGGGGTATGCAGTGCATACAACCAGGTGAGTTTCGCGTGACACAAGAAGGTGAGTTTAGCTTAGGGGTGAAACGATAAACCTGTGCTGTGTATCGATACGATTCACAATACACAGCCTATGATACGATACATTATCGATTCTCAGTTTAAAGAATAAGAAGGCAAATGACTAATAATTATTCATGACTGCTGAAGATTAAAGTAACTTATATAGGGTAGATATCGTTTTGTATCGATTTTTCACCTCTTGAATCGATATGTGTATCGATATGGCAAAAGTATTGATGAATCGTTTCACCCCTAGTTTAGCGTGACATTTATTAAATATTGTCATCACTTCTCTTTTTCAGAATAATGTCAGGACAGTCTGTGGGGAAGTGTGGCCACAAGAAGGGCTCTTGTGACTCTCACCCAGACTGGACAAGTGCTCCAAGTACACAAAAAACCCCCCAAAAAACACAAAAGTTGCACACTTTGCAATTTATGGCCTTCTGGCACATGGAATATAGTTGATTCCAGATGTACCTATCTTCAGATTTTTCTGGATTCTCTCTTAGGTCTTAACTTCTTTGGTGGCCTGTGAGTCCCTCCAGTAGGAGGGACTGGACGTTCAAGGAATTGATCGCCTCACCCCACAGGGAGGAGAAGACAAACACTTCTCATGTTCAAAACAGCGTGTACACCTCAGGTAGCTGGATGCTCCCTCCTGTTAGGGAGGTGGAGCACAGCGACAGTTAGTCGCTCCCTCTTGGCAGGGAAGTAGAGCACTGCAATAGCAGGTTGCGCCCTCCCATTAGGGAGGTGGAGCACTGCGACACAGGTCACTCACTCCCTGCAGGGAAGTAGAGCACCGCAACAGCGGATTGCTCCCTCCCGTTAGGGAAGTAGAGCATCGCATCAGTGGGTTGTGCCCTCTCGTTAGGGAGATGGAGTACTGCAACAGCGATTTGCACCCTCCTGTTATGGAGGTAGAGCACTTCTAAAGTGGGTTGCGCCCTCTTGTGAGGTAGGGCACCGCAACAGCAGGTTGCACCCTCCCATTAGGGAGGTAGAGCACTGCGACATCTTGTGCCCATGGTAGCACTACTCCCATCACTTCCTGTCGGTATCAACACCGCACCCTCCTGAGTGATATATCAGTTGAAGATGATGTCTTCTCTGATTATCACTTGTTGGCCTCAAGGTATTGGGACAGGGTACAGACCGAGTTCCCCCTCTTCCCCTTCTGCCGTCCCATCTTGTGCAGGATTGGGATGTGCCCACCGGGCTTAGAGTAGGGAAAGGGAACAGATCAGCAAACCCCCCCCATTATCCCAATGAATCCTTACAGGATGTGGAGCCCTACACCTGAAGGCCCTTGGTGAACTATGCCCCCGTGGGCTACTGAACTTTGCCCTCACAGTCGTGTCCCGCCATCACCTCCTCACCAGGTGGCCTCAACATGGAAGGCTAGAGGTGTCGCATCATCTAGGGTAGACAGGCGTTCTGGCCTCCCCACCGGAACTCACTGAACTACGGGCTGTGGTGCAGAGTGCTCCTATGCCTCCTCCACCATTGAGAGACATGGCGATGTCCTCCCACTCTCCGACTCAGAGTATACTAGATGATGACGATGCCCTCTCTATTCTCGTTGACTCAAATGAGTTTGAGACAGAAGCAGCGGCACTGACACCTCTCAGGCCCACCCCTTCCTCTCAGTTGGAAGCGGTCTGGTTATTTGGTAAGGTTTATCGCCTCTTACTCCTGGAATTGGGCTCCAAACCTCTTACTTCTCCCTCATTCCCCAATGATTAAGGAGGTTTTGGCTAATCAAAAGCATAGCTCAGCAACACAGGTTTTGGCTAGGCAAAAACATAGCTCGGCAACATCGAGGGTGGTTCGTACCTCCCTCACACTGGTCTCTTCTGACAGTTATAGGGTACATTCCTCAAAGTGGCCTACCAAATCTCCCCAATTGGATGCTGAGGCAATAATAAAGAAAGGGGCAGTTGAGAGGTACAGAAAGGGGCAGTTGAGAGGGTCCTGAACGATCAGTCTTCTGCCCAAGAAAAGTGGGAAATTCGGATCATAATTGATCTCTTCCCACTCTACCACTTCTTTTGGAGAAACCTTTCAAGATGGAGACAACCTCTTTGATCCAGAACACACTTTGTCCGTCCGTTTGGGCAGTCTCCATCAACCTTCAGGATGCCTATTTACACATTCAGATTTTTCCTCCACATCACAAATATCTGCAGGTTTGCTTAGACCAGGAAGTTTTTCAATTCTGGGTTCTGCCGTTCAGAATCTCTTCTGCACCCAGAGACTTCACCCGAATTATGGGAGTGGTTGCGGCCTACCTTCGATTACTGGGAACACCGATTCTCCAGTATTTTGACGACTGGCTGATCCACAAGTCCAGGTTCAGTCCCTTCATCTTGATCTGTTCCGTTCTTGGTCCGCCGTAACTCAGTTGGGTCTTTTATCAAACCTTGAGAAGTCGGAACTCATTCCATCACAGGACTTTGTTTATGTGGGGATGAATTTCTTCACGAACCAGAACTTGGTCCGGGTTCCCCTGGATTGGGTAGATTGAATCATGGCTCATCTAGAGGTGCTTCGAGCAAAAACATCATTATTTTCTCGCCCTTATGATTAGTCTCTTATTTTGAACTTTTGATACTACTGGACTTGATAAAGGTTTTACTGTGACTTCAGAAATTCTCTCTCTTTTATACACATAATTGAAGTGAATAGGCTTAGCAAAATATAAAATGCTACTGTATAATTTGACTTGCAATGTACCAAATTATTACAGTGTGAGAAACAGTATTCAAATAGAAAAAAAAATGGTAACTTGTCTTCCATGGATTTGAGTATCAATGGTATCATTTTAATTCTAAGACTTATAACATTTGATTTCTGTGGTAAGAAAGGATACTCTTCATGAATTTTAAAATGAACCATTGTGAACATGCAAGAGACAAACTGCTTTGAATGATAGCATGATGAGGCTGTGGAGAAAAGGTGATTTAAATGGTATTCTCTATTTTAAGTGTTAACGCATGTATCCTTCAAATAAAATATTGTCAGAGTGCTCTCCAAAATGGCTGCAAATTGTATATTATTAAAAAGTGGTATGGTGCACTTACCTTTTTTCTATTGATGCCTTCTCCTAATTTGTCACGAGGGTGCAATTTTTTATGAAATTTAATGCATTTTCCACTATTAAAAGTGGTAACTTGTCGTCTTTGTGACATAGTGATGATGTATGTTTCCCAACTTGAATGTAGATGCAAGTACTATTGATGTAGGACAATTCATAGTTCTGATTTACTTGCCCTACAGGACAAGTAGCCAAATTAAAAAAATTTAAAACCCTGTAGTAATCTTGCAGCATGCTTACAATGGCAATACAGCATCATAGACATTACTTGAAAAAACAAATGGATCAGGTACTATAGGAATTTGTTTTGCGATATGTATTTTATCGTCACTCCTGTATTGCAATATGTATTGTGTGATCTGTTACCTGTACAATACATATTGTTGTATGTATGGTAGTGTGATATATATTACGTGTATATTGTGACCAAGCAGGTGATGCACAGTTCAAATACTGTGACACCATCATTTCAAAAGTAGGTCATTTTGACCTGTATTTCATGCTTAATATTTATCACAGTTGTTTGTTCTGGTTTAGTATGTCTGTTTATTGATTATGGTTGGTAATAAATATGTAAATCCCAGTTTAAGATTGATGTGTTTTACAACAGCACATTTTACCTGCTTCGGGCAATTTCTGAAATTCCATTACAAAATGCCTTGTTCGGGACTGACTGTTGGGGGTGAGTGGGTGAATGGCTGGGATATTTTTGAAGAAAAAATGTCTGGCCCCAAAATGGCTTGAAAAAAATATTCTTGTTCTGATTTTTAGAAAAAAAAAACTAATTTTATCCATTATATTAGTTGAAGAAAAAAAGTTATCTTAAGGTAAAGAAAAGATTAAATATCTTGGCTTGAAAGAAAATCCCAGACGCATCAGAAAATTAAATGGTTTGTCCAGTATGTCCCAAAAGGCAAGCTATGCTGTCAGCTGAGTTTTGTAATGCTAAACCTTTACTTTGAAACAAGCTAACAAGTAATTGCCTAGCAAGCTAGGATTTCCTTAGAAATTGTAAAAATGTAGTCTTCATCAAATATTACTTGTTGGCATTTATGTGTAGGCAAGCTATGCTGTTTTCTGAAAGCTCTTGTAATGGCATAGTTGGATGCATTCTATGAACATAGAAAATGTCATGGTAAATGTCACAGTAATTAGGGGCCTTGATGTTAGGGAAATTTTTGAGAATTAAGATGTACATACAGCGAGTGCTGAAAAGGAATATATAGGCATAAATTACGCCTAATAAAAATCAAAATATGCCAAACCAATATGAGAAAGGAATGACCACAAAGTTTGTTTTTATTTTATTTAATCCTTTTGACTACATTTAAGTTGCATCTTATCCATATTTACTCAAAAAGGTTGTCTTTTTTCTGATTTCAGATTGTATGTGATGGATAGACGTTAAGGTGAGTACAGGTGCTTGTTTTAGTTGGTAGGTGTTATAATTAGCTAACCTGGCTGTAAGGACAAGTGAGCTTATTGTATGACTATGCGTCTTTTGTATGTCATGTGTCACCCATCGTGCGTCGTGCCATGAACAATTGCTTGTTACCACTCTGGAAACTAATAAATGAGCGAGCTCCAATGAGGCGATCTTGCATCTGATTGGCTGAGCTTGTTACCACTCTGCAGACCGCATTTCTGATTCGATTTTTATAGAACTTGGAATATGCTTACTTTGTATATCCTCAAGATCTTGGACAAATTCGATAATGAGATGCATGCATATTAACAAAGTAATCTTGCAACTGATTGACTGAGCATGTTGCCACTCAGGAAACCATCAAGATCTTGGACAAGTTTGATAATGCATGAGATGCATGCATATTATGAGGTAATCTTGTATCTGATTGGCTGAGCTTGTTGCCACTCTGGAAGCAATATTTCTGATCCATTTTTGATGAAACTTGAAATATGGGTTAATGTCATCAAGATCTTGAATGGGTTTGATAATGAGCCAGAGCCATGGATAATAATGATGTAATCTTGCATCTGATTGGCTGAGCTTGGTACCACTCTGGCAGCCATATTTGTGATCCGATTTTTGACCAAACTTGGATTATATGCGTCTATCATCAAGATCTTGGATAATTTTGATAATGAGCAAGATCCATGCATATTAATGGGGTAATCTTACATCTGGTTGACTGAACTTACTACCACTCTGGAAGCCATAATTCTGATCCAATTTTGGCTTGTATCATCAAGATATATAAGATCTTTTTTGTCTATGAACAAGATTTATGCATATTAAAGAGGTGATCTTGTATATGATTGGCTAAGCTTCTTACCACATGAGAGAATGTATTTATGACCTTACTTTTAATCAAACTTGGTAAATAGGCTAATATTGTCAAGATGTTGAATATTTTTTATTATGACTGACCTATGCATATATTTCAAGTCTGATATGGAGATTTTTCTTGAGACCATTTATTATAGGATTTTGACAAAACTTAGTAAACAGTCCTGTGTCATCAAGATCTTGGTTGAATATGATTTTTAGTGAAATTCATGTGTATTATTTGATGTAATCTTGCATCTGATTAGCCGAGGTTGTCAACAATCTAGCAACTTTATTTCTGATGAAATTGTGATCAGTTTGTTAAATAGTCTTATCTGATCAATGAGTTGCATGGGTTTTATTAGGAGCAAGATCTATGCATATTAGTGAGGTAATCTTGTATCTGATTGGCTGAACTTGTTACTACTCTAGAGACTGTATTTCAATCGGAATTTTCCCCACCTTAAGCTTGTATTATCATTGTCACAGATAGGTTCTATAATAAATGATATCTGCACAAATTAATCGGATACCTTGAGCTTGATACCTCAAGATCTAGAGACTATAATTCTCATCCAGTTTATATAAAACTTCGTAAATGGGTTTATTTCATCGAGATTTTAGACGACTTTGATCATAAGCAAAATTTTTATCAGGATTTAGTAATATACATAAAATCAACATGATATAAAATTTGGGAGATAGTTTACCTTGGTTGTGTTCTTACAATACTACATAAGTCTCCTTAGTGAAATGGTCAACTTTTATGTAAGCCAGTTGAGTGATAGACTCACTTGGGCCTCTTGTTTTTGCACATATCTTGAATTCATCTTTTTGGCTTGGTCAAGTAAATTTTATTTATAGTCGTTTTTTCAAAATATTAACGTAATTTCAACAGAGCTTTTTATACTAATCGTATTAAATTACTCATCTGTAAGACATGCAGGAAATTAAAAAGCAAACCATGCATACAAATATTAAAATAAATATATGCTAAGACTCGTGCAACAACAAGAATTTACAAATTACTTACACAAAATATTATGACTTGTTCACTATTAAAAATTGACAAATTACATAACATACATAAAATCATAATAAATATGGTACATGTATGGTCAATACAACATGTGAAATTACGAAGTACAAGTACATAATCTGGGATAATGAGATAAATAATATTACATAACATGTGTAACATACCAAAGTTGTGTGACATTACAGCATGCATATATACATGCAGAGATTTAAAACTCGCCTATTACAAAAGCTTCTCAGCATACTTTATGTAACAAAAGCATAACTTTTAATGAATTAAAATAGGAGTATCATTGTTTTTAAGTTCTGAATCTTATTATCATCATATATCATTAGTATATCATAAATTTACTGGAAGCAGTAGTAGTAACTCCAGAAGAACCCACCCCATTCCACCCTCAAATAGAGAACTTTGGCAGTAAAAACCAGAATCACTGCATTGAGAGTGTCCTTTCTTCTGTGTTACCTTGTCCAGTAGAAATAGACTGACTGACAGATGAGCTCACGGATTGAGGAGGCACAGATTCAATGAATTGGAAGATCTTGTCCAGAGTTTTACAAAATTTTAAAAAAGTCAGCTTGCCTAGGGCAAGGTGACTGGAAAATTTAACTTAACCTTGGGGGATCTGAGCTTGCCCCGAAATATGACAACAAAATATTACAACTAAAAAAGTATGGTAAAATAAAATATAGGATGTTTTAAAGAAATAGCATTATATTTATTTTAAGAATATAGAAGTTTTGTTTTCTTTTTATCTTTGGGCTTAAAACCATATGTTGATAATTGATATGTAAAAAAGTACACGTGTGTGTGTATATATATATATATATATATATATATATAGCTGTAGAAAAAAAAGAAAGGGTTAGAATGCAGATATAGTTAGAAGTATAAAGAGGAACTGAACACGACCTCTCTCACTCCCTCTATTTTTTAAAACTTGCCTGCAGGGAAGTACCTTGCAAACTTGAGCTTGCCCGAGCCAAATTTGAGCTTGTCCCGTGTGTCAGGTAGGTGGATTTGTAAAGCTCTGTCTTTTCCCATGTATGGAAAGTTGAACTTTACCAATATAAATATAAGGTATCACTGTACTAATTACATTACTTGTATATTCATTCTTTTCTCCTTATTTTTATAAAATCCAGCGCATTAGTTCTAAGTTCAGATGCAGATCCATTCTTACTTAAGGTAGGCACTGAATTGGACACATCATATCAGAAAATTAGGATAGGTTATGTTTCAATTTCTATAAATAGTTAGCATTAGAATGAAATTACTGCAATTTTTAGTGCAAGTTGCCTTTCTGGCACCTGCAGAATCACACCTGAGAGCAGTGCTTTGTCATTGTACACAAAACTAAGAAAACATTTTTTTTCTGTTTATGCTTTAAATGCTTCATTTTGTTGAATGCACTGGTCAGCAGAGCTTTGGGAAAAATCGGAGAAAAACTGCTGCTACTTTTCTTAGGACTACAGTAGGATGCAATAGCAGCTCATTAGCTCAGTTAGTGTGGTGATACCTATAGAGGAAGAATATATTGATCAAAGTGACCTGGGGTCTGGCAATGAAGTTAGGTTATCCTGGTTAAAAAATTCATGATAATTATTTCTTAGGGGACACTTCATGTGTGTGCAAAAAGACATCAGGGTAATGTGAGAATTTGTGATTTGGAGTCGGGAGGTATCTGTATTGACTTGAACTTTTGGTTGATCTTTGTTTCCTCTGGCAACAGTAGTTTATAACTACAAACAGTACAAAGTTGATATCTGCTAAACTCTGTTTTTTTGTAGATATAAGGAAATATTTCGCTTGTGAAGTAGAAATATTTAGTATTGTCACGAGTGGCAAAGCCACTCGTGACAATACGTTTTCATTTCACTTGTGAAATGATTCCTTATATTTACACAAAAAACAGAGATATTCTTTATATATTTCTGACTTTTCCAACTTTATTAACTGTAAGAACCCCTGTATAACATACCTCAGCTACAAAAAGTGCAGACTGAGATTTGCTGCCTCATAATGCAGAACAAGTCTAAGCTGTTTGTTCTACTTGTAATTCCAAGATCGTCATCAGGTTTCTAATTTTCTGGCATATCATGTGATGGTATATCTTGGTCCATGTTGCTTGTGGTTGGGTGCCCAATATTCAGGGTTAAAACTGTGATATAAAAGTACGTTGAACAGATATCAGCTTATTGGGCACCCAACGACTATACTTCCTAAATGGGAAAAAAAAGTAGTTCCAAAAGTGAGATCGCCACTGTGGCAGTAAAAGTGGTATCACCACTGTGGCTATATCATTTTTCTCTCACTGATATATTTCAATATCTACTTAAGAAATTTATAATAAATAAAGGATATTTGCTTGAAACAAGTGAATAACGGATATATTTCATAGAGTCAGTGAAAACTTCAGTTTTTCACCCATGAAGATGAAATATATCCATTATTCACTTTGAGCAAGCAATTTTATTTTAATTTTATGCACAAACGTATTGTCTAGCAATTTGTATAACAGACTGAAGTAGCAGATTTCTTACTGTATCCCATGTGATAATGTCAGCGGTTTACTGTTTATGTTCTGCTGTTTGGTTTAAATACACACAGAAAATATCACTAGTAACATAATGCTACTTGCCAATTCAAGGTAAAACAGCAGATACAAACAAAACAAAGAAAAAAAAAAATTGCCCATTGCTGGATTTGAACCCGGTTTGACTGGATGTGAGGCGGTCATCTTTACCTTTACATCATGCAAGCGTCTTACAACAGCTTGAAATTTCTTAGTCATAATGTTATCAATGTCTATTGACGGCCAGTGACAATATACAGTATGATATTTTATCACTCCAGTGGAATATCACAATTATTTCACTTGGAAAATCCAGTGCTTCATGGCCTAACATAAAATGAATATTCTATGAACAGGAAATCAGGAATATTTCCAAAGTTTATTCCATCTCGTGCATTTGCATCATTGTCATGAATGCTCTTTAGGTAGGTCTAGTCTGCTGTCAAAATATTTTTACAGAAATCACATACTTTGAATGTATAATGTACCAACCTGCAGAGCATCTATATAATGACAAAAATAAAGTCAAACAGGTTGGAGAGTAATAATCCATTCCAAGCAAGAATTGAACCAACACAGCAAGCAATGTGACCCATTGCCAAGCTCTCATGCACTAGAGCTCAAATCCTCTTGGCCACATGCACACCCACAAAAAGGTTAAAGGAAAGGGCTCAATACACATGGGAGACAGCCTGCCTAGCAGGCAGAAATTAATACTCAGCTAAATGCACAGACCCAATGTGAATTCTATTTAGAAATGTAAGGTGTGGGTGTGTGTGTGGGTGTATATATATGGTGCCATCAAAGTGACCTGCTTTATAAGACAAGGGATCCTAATACTGAGGGATGTTCCAACAAGGCTGTGTCATGATAGTGTATAGGAACACAAAAATGAGGTATTTAATGACATGAAATCACATTTTAATTGGTTTTCATTAGCTAAGAACCAAAATTAAGTGAAATAATTCAAATGTCACTGAGAAAACAAAATTCAGATAAAAAGAGATCCATAACCATATCCACATTATAAGATGGGCAACAGTATACTGAGTCTCTTTACAGTGAGAGACTACTGTATATATTCCAACTTTATATTTCACTATAAGAATGAATTGAAGTGTTTCTATCTTATGGACCACTTTCATTAATTAATAGACAAACACAAACACAAATAAAACCATTTGATCCAGACCTTTTGTTGGTAGCACCCCTTTTGTTACATTTAATAATTTACACATCTTGATATACCTTTCCAGCTTCTCAAGACTGAGAGATACATCTTGTGATAAAGTCATGAAATTATTGGTGGTGTTTTGACTTGTATCCAATTTATCTTCATTGCATCATTGGCTGCATTAAAAACTTGGCACTAAATCTGTACTGTGTGAAGTACATTGTAGCTAATATGCACAGCATCTAGCCTAAAACAGCATGAACAAAAGTAATTTTTAGCTCTAATGGTCATAGACCAGGAGAACTTGTGGCTATGGGATGGTCTGTTGTCTGTCATCTGTCATCCGTCCATCCATTAGCACAAGTTTGTTGTCACTACTCCTAAACTACTTGGAGGATTGTCATGAAACTTTACATGTACATTCATCCCATGGTCTGGTTGGTCCTACAAGAAAATAGTGCTACTCTTGCATGAATGGTGGTATTGAAATGGAGTTTTTCTAAAACATTTCTTGCATTATGTACCTGATTCAGAATGAAAATGGTGCAGATCTGATCACCAACATATCCACACTTTTGTGAAGGAGTTTTGAAAACTAAACCTAACTGACCTTGGGATCAAGTCAGAGGTTTTTGCTTGCATTTTTGAACTTTATCGAGCTTATGAACACAGTTGCTTGTACACAAGCAAGTGAATTTTGACTTGATTTTGTATTTAGTTGCATTCTTTTGATCTGAAGGTCAGAGCTCTTGGCATAAGGTTGTTGGCTGTACTGGTTTGTAAGCATGATAATGCAAAAATGTATGAATGGATATATATCATTTTACCCATTTTGGGGATCTGTCCGAAGAATACTTTAAATGATACCACTTCAATAAAAAAAATTATATAAAAATTACAGATTTAAGCAAACTTGGCATGTGGTTATATCTTGACATTGTCTCAGACAAGTTCAGTGATCTTCTATTGATTATATCAGGTTCAAGGTCATAGCCATGACAAAGAGGTTTTTACTGCACTTAATATCTTATCTTGTAAACATGTTAACTCCAGCATAAAACAAAAGTTTCATAACCAAATTTGGTATTTTGGAGATAGGTTTGGTACTCAGAAGTTAAAAAGAAGAAATGGCTAATCTTGGTTTCTTGGAAATTCTTTTTGGACAGTAAAGCATCAGTGCCTTCAAGGGACTTGTCTTTTTTTTTTTTTTTTTGGGGGGGGGGGAAGGGGGGGGGGAGTTAACAATTTATGTGACTTTTTTGATAGCAACAGATTTAAAGACCTGACAGAGAATACTTCATCTATGGACACAATAGTGGCCCCTTCCATAATTTAAGTACCAATAAAAATGTCAATTTGTCTTGAAACTTTAAACATGTAGATCTTCAAAAATAAATTAATTCACAGTATTATTGAAATGTCAGAAGTTCAAGGAAATATTTATACCAATAAATGTTAGAAATTAGCTGTGTAGGATGTGAGCTATTTCTAGAGCAGGTGGAGAGTTGTGTAATAGTACTTCATGGAGACTCAGCTTATGCTTTTGCATATCAATTTTGTAAATTGCTATGCCTATTTTCATCTTACCTTGCCACCTTTTCAAAATACCATGATAACTTGACAGGAAGTCATGCTGTTACAATGAATTTCTTTAAGGCTGAGTATGTATTAATGTGTGTGTGTGTGTCTCTCTCTCTCTCTCAGTTCTCTTTGGATGGTACCATATACCAATGTCAGTAGAACATTCTGGTACATTCATCTTGTATTTTAGTACTATCCTCTTAACTTCTGTTGCACATGTGCATCACTGATTCTGAGAGAGAACATGGTAAAACTCTCATCCTTCTTTGCAAATTATTTGAAGATGTCATTTTTCGCAGATTGTGAATAAATGAAATAAAGTAAATGTACTATTATTTATATGAATATTATTCGGAATCCGTATGTTGTTACTGTCATTTTATCTAATAAACTAGCAGGAATTGTTAGTTTTGAGCCCAACTTTTATGACCCAGTCAGAGTTGTGAAAGATTTTCACTGCATTAAGGTATGTCGTCACTTCAGTGTTAAAATGTGATGCAGCTGTACATTTGAACTTTAAACATGATCAGCCTGCATTAGTCGCATAGAGGTTGGGTTTGGGTGTGCTGGGGAAAAAGCCTAAGAAGCTGCATTGTAGTTTATGACATTTATATCAAACGATTTATGATTATATAGTTGTATTTGAGTTACTCTGCCCACCTTATGCAACCTTTATGGAATTAAAAACAAGCAAACTTAGTCACTACATAATATTCTGGAGAATTTCACAATGTTTACATTTTGCAAACTATAGAACTTTGTCATTTCTGTTTTATACAACTGATGAATATGTCCATCCAAGTGCTTTGTAAGTGTTAGCTAGTAACTGTGACACAATCAACATTTGACACGTTAAAAATTATCATTTTTCAACAAAACTTCTGTGCTTCTACTTCATACATTAATACACTCAAGATTGACAATTACCTGGTACTTGACGGTGCAGCATTTGGAGGAGAGAAGAAAAGAAAACAATTTTTACAGAAGGAGATTTGATTATTGGGGGTTAAAAAATATATAAAGTAATATGTAATAATGTAATTTATATTTTTGGAATAATTATTTAACTATTACTTTCCCTAAAATCCACTGTGTAATATTTGCTCCTCTATGTTACCATTTATACTTGCTGATAAGTCAGGTCCAACTGCAAATTGCATAGACCCAGATCTACAAACGCATTATGCAATGGCAGTTCAAGGTCTATGTTATTTGTAGTTGGACCCGAGCTATAAGAGAGTATATACAGCAGTTTGCTCTTGCTAGCTTGAAACACTTGAACGTCTTTATTCATGCATTACTGACAAAAATATAATAACATATTCTAAAGGAAATAAGATTAATATAATCATGTTGAACATAATTAATAAAATGTGAACTAATAAGAAATTAAAACGGCAATAAAACTTGAGGTGGACAAGCAAGTTTATGTAAATAAACATCTTAATTGTAATAGCATATACCATTAATATGAAAGAAAATTCTGTTTTAAATAAACTTGTGCAATGAACATGTATCTGTATGGAAGTACCGTATATACTCACATATAAACCGGGTCCAAATGCAAACAACATAGACCCTGATCTGCCATCGCATGCTCCAGCAGATCAGGGTCTATGTTGTTTGTTCTACTGATTAGTCCTTACAAACTGCATAGACCTAGATCTGCCAGCGCATTATGTGATGGCAGGTCTGAGTCTATGCAGTTTGCAGTTGGTATGGGCTTATAGTTGAGTATATACGGTAATTAAAATTTGATAAAACCTTTACATCTGTAGATGCTATATAGATTGAAGCATGTTGTAGTCAATATAAAATTCAAATATGGGTTTCTTTGTTCTCAGATTTCAGCATTTAGTAATTGTAAATCCTCTAACAGTACTTAGATCTGCAAGTCTAAAGTTTCCTGTGACATCACAATTTTATTTCTAAGTATTCTTGTTGTTGAATTTGTTTATATGGTGACAATATATTAAGATGAATTCCAAACCTAACCTATTTTTGATATTATTATCATACACACATTTCTTTTTGTGAGTAAAAAGATAATATAGTAAGGATAAATTGATTACTGCAGGCAGGAATGTCTGTGTGTGTGTTTTTCCACCATACCACACTTGCACCAGATGGAAACAATATGTTATTGTCATAGCTACATGTACCATACACAATACAATTTTCTTTCTTTCTCTTTCACTCCTGTTTTTCAGGGGAAAAAAATTATTCCTCTACCTGCATATCCAAGTTTGAAAATGGGGGTTGAGAGAGGGGAAACAAATATATTGTATTGTGGCCTGAAACTGAAGTAAATATATTCATAGTACTGGCTGCTGTAGGTATCCTAAGATGTCAGTATGACTACTTTTGTTTCTTATTTTCATAAAGGATCTTCCCCTACAGATTTGAAATACAGTATATCAACTGATCTATATGCTGATGATACTACTTTCTCTGATGAACTCCGCTGCAAAACTGAATTAGAAAATAATCTTCAAATGGCATTAAAGAAGCTTCAAAATGTGGTGTAAGGAGAGTGACATGGTTGTAAATACAGATAAAACAGGTTTCTATAATAACAACTCAGCAAAAAAGAACAAAATTAAAGATAAATGACTTGAGTTTTTTCTATAATAATGATAAATTGAAAGTGCTTTCCAAGGACATAATTCTTGGCATTCTTGTTGACAATAATTTACTTTGGTCTGATCATAAAAGTTTCATTACAAAAGAAAAGAAACTACTATCTTTGGCTATTAAGAAAAATAAAGTATTTAATTCCAAAACAGTACTGTGTCACTTTTTACAAGAGCCACATTCAGCCTCATTTTGACTATTGTAATATCATATGGTGAAATATGTCAGATATTAATATTAACAAAATATTTTGGTTGCAAAAATTAGCCTATAAAATAATACTAGACGCAATGGATATTATAAACATCCTACCTTTTCAAGAACCACTTCACCTTCAGAAAGTCAAAATGATGTATACAGTTTCTGTTAAATCCACCCCAATTTACTTGAAAAATAATTTGAAATGCAGAGACACCAGCAGCACCCCAAACCTCAGATCAATGACAGCCAAAAAAATTTTAATTCTCAAACCAGAGATAGAATTTAAGAGTGTTCAAGAATTTAACAGTGTTCAATACTCTGGGGCCATTATATGGAATAATATCTTGAAAGAAATCAAAGAATCTTCTAGCATATCAGCTTTTAGCCATAGGTGTATTAAATGGATGAAATCGAAATCTGAATGAATAGAGCAAGGCCAAACCACATCCTCCAGCTATTTTTTTTTTGTATATAAATATATGTTGGTATGTGTTATGCACGAGTTTAACTTTGACTTAAGTGAACACTGATAGTAACTTCATCTGTTAGTGTGTTTACAATTTACTTGTGTGCTTAACTAGTTTGGGTCTGTAATTTCTATGTACATGACTGTGTATGAATGTGTACATGTATGTGTGAGATGAGTTGTGATTGATTGCACTCAGTATGTATCTGTACATATATATCTTAGAGGGCCTCAAGTTAGATTATTTCTGTTTTGTAACTACCGTATGTACTCGATTATAAGTCGACTCAACTATAAGTCGACCCCCTCTTTTTAGGGCTGCAAAAAGTGAATAGCTCTTTGACCCTCCTATAAGTTCGAGTGTATTTTGCAAGTCAGATCCGTTGAAGGGGTGACTTCTTAGTGAGTCAGAATTGCACTTTGGAAATATAAACAAGCCAAACTGGATAGATATATAGATAAGAAAAATAAAGACAAAACCAGTGTAAAATACAATTATATTATTGAATGAAATATGTCACAAATAAATGTCACTATCTAATGTCATCTGGTACAAAGTCCAAGAATTATTCCTCATTGTCTGATAAAGTCAGAAATCTATTAAAGGATGCAACTGAACACACGTCAATTGTGCGGCAAGATCACAGGGAGTTCAAATAACCACCCTCTGTTACTTGGCACTGAACAAGCATCAAACTCGCGGCTTGATCAAAAGGTTGTCATGTGGGAAAACAAAGAGTGTGGTGCCTTTATAAGCTTAGGGATTAAGGTCAAAGTATATGCACAGGAAGTTGTAGAACTCTACTTGGCACTGAACAAGTATTAGATTTGCGGCTCGATCAAAAGGATTGTCAACTTGAAAACAAAGTGAGTGCCTTTACAAGTCAAAGGTTTATCAGCCCACGTGTACTGGCAGATAACAGAAATATCACTTGGGAATTAAATCTGACTTGTGGAAAAGGAAAATACAAATTAAATCAAAACTTTTATTGCATCAAGCGCAGTCTTTATACAGCAAAACACAAATATTAATACAAATACAGGTTGTTCTGACTTGCACGAAAATGGAAGCAATATACTTACTAGTAAACACCCACGGTAAACATTGACGGACACTTCACTTAGCGGTAGGTAGTATTTAATTTACCGGTAATATTTTCAAATTATTAAAATCCAAATAACTGTAGATAGATAGTATTGTGTAATGAAGACCGTCATGAAACGGACAAACACAGCAAGCTAGTGCACACCATATATGCATTACTGCATAGGAATAGTGGGATGAAAAAGTAAAAATCTATGAATTGACAGTATTTTTATATACTGCAAACATCTTGAGTTTCCAACATTACCCCAAGATTTATAATTTTTGTTAATGTCTCGCTTAAAAGACGACCCCTACTCTGCATGAATCAAATTTTAAGTAAAAAACGTCGACTTATAAGCGAGTATAGATGGTAATTGAGTTAATGTCAGTAAATAAAGTCTTTATTATTAGAAGAGCACTTGCTTTGGGTAGGTGGGTGGTGGTTAATAGGCTGATGCTAAAAGGGAGGCAACTTGCATTGTATGCAAAAAGGAATTGTCATATACATGTATCTGCAATGGATTTACTAAGGTATTTTGCTTTAGAACTAATGAAAGAAGTAAATTGATGCCTATAATCCATATAAATTTGAAATAGGTTAATTTACTTGTAGTAACTGATAAGTTTGTATTCTTACAACTTTCTTCTTTCTTTTCAGTCTTTACTTTGTAAAAAAATGTTTCTAGCAAATAATATATTGTTATAATTGTTCATTATTGCACGATTTGTGTATATTTATATCCCTAAAAATAGTAATGCTCAATAATACACAGTTCAAGTTTTGTAAGTTAGCTTTTCTTTGTAAATGATGAGTTCAAGGCTTGCTAACCTTGGCACCATTTTATGTTTGGTTCAATAAAAGAAATTATTGATACTTTAAAAAAATTACAACCCACCTCTCCTTTAAACAATTTCTTGGCATACACCGCTCAACAGAATTTACCCAAATGTGATAGAAAGCATCTTGGCATAAAAGTCTTTCAAATCTGTTGAAATTATGCCAATCCACCATCAATTGTGGCCACCATTGCAGAAAATAGAAAATGTTTTTAAACAACTTCTTAAAATCGCTGAACAGAATTTGACCAAATTTGATAGAAAGCTATCTGGCATAGTGAACTTTTAGATTCATACTTATGACATCGATCTGCCATCAAATATGGTTGATGTTACTGAAAATAAAACACTTGTATGACTTTTCAAACACTGCTCAACAGAATTTGATCACAAGTTTCCTACCATCGATGGCTTCCAAGTTTTTACAACTGATGCTGATCTTCCATAAAATTGGGCTGCAGTTACTAAAAATAGAAAATCTTTGAATTTGACTAAATCTGACAGAAGGCAACCTGGCATAGAGGGCTTACAAATGAGTAGAAAATGATGCTGATCTGCAATCGGATATGGTCGCCATTACTAAAATAGAAATCTTGGAACGACATCTCAGGAACTGCTCAGTAGAAAATCGACCAAATTTGACAGAAAACATCCTGGCATTAAGGGCAGCTGTCTCATGATCTTTAGAAATAACTTGCTCAAAATTAAAAGTACAAGACTAAGTCAGTGTAGCAATATAACAAGAAATGTTACATTTTTGTTCAATAGTTGGCTACAATGTTAAAATTTTGAGTATAGGATAAATTAGCCAGATGCCAGCAGCTAATGAGAGGGCTGTACCAATGATGCTTTTTTGCCACCAAATATGGCACCGATACTGAAAGTAGTGAATCATTTAGAAGACTTCTCAAAATCCTATCAACAGAATTGAACCAAATTATAGACAAAGCATCTTGGCATGAAGACTTTTTGTTTATACAAAATGTCCCAATCTGCCATCAAATATAACTGCAGTAACAAAAGATAGAAAAACTTATAATAATGTTTAAAAAGCAGCTAAACATTATTTGACAAAGTGTCCTAGCTTAAAGGCCTTCCACATTTATAGAAATGATGCTGATCCATCATCAAATGTGGCCACCATTACTAAAAATAGAAAAACATATGCATAACTTTTGAAGAAAAAAAATGTGCTTAACAAAATTTGAATACCATTGACAGAATGCATCCTGACATGGAAAACTGTAAAGTTTATACAAAAGATGCTGATGTACTCTCAAAAGGTATTAAAACTAGAGAAACCTTGAAACAATTCTGTTCATAACGTGCAATCAGTAACACCAGAAGTAATTTCTGCAGAGCGCATCCCACTAACCCAGATTTCCTGGGGAACTGCTCTTGCATTTGGCTGTTAGCCAGATGCCATCCAGGTGAGCAATCTCAGGCCAACTTAAACTTTTGTTGTTAGAACTCTTTTGTTAGACGACCTTCTTAAAACTTTATGAATCTTTACAATTAGCTTGTACGTCTTTTCTTAGGATTGTACAGTATATACATAATTGTCATTATATTTGCCAAGTTTAAATTGACATTTGTCAGTGAACTTTTGAACTGATGAAAAAGACAGATAATTGAAGTCCATACTGACATAAGTTATGTCATCCATTGCTCTAAAAACACATTAAGATGATTCTCAATCTTACCAAAAATGAAAAAAGAACCTGTCTAATGGTTTGTAGACTTTAGGAAGCCCAAGGAGAACTTGATTCTATTGGACTCTTCATCAAACTCAAACTTAATTTTGGTGGAAGCCACTACCATTTACCCATTTAGAGGCCATCTAGAGATGGAAGAGAAATTGATCCACAGTGTAATTGTATTTGCTGCATGTATATGTCTGGACAGCCAGCACTCAGAATCACAGAATAATGACCCAGCTACTTGGTGTTGTTTTGGGCATCTCGGTGAATTTCAAAGATAGCTTCCTAGTAATCCTGATCGCAAGATCCAAATAGTTTTTTGTTCCCCTGATCCTACCATGTGTGTATGTGTGTGTGTATATGTGTGGGGTAAATACTTGGAAATTGTAAGTTTTGGATAAAACAGGCAATAGTTTTGAGATGCCCACAATGGTCTTTTGCATGTGAAATATTTGTGCACCCAATATTTATTATTGCAGATCAATTTGTTTGTCATTTTTCAATTGGATCAGTCTGGTGACCATGGAATCCATTAACATTGAATTCATCTATTTTTGGAATTTATGACCCATTATTTTTAGAACTGTTGCAGCAGCTTCATAAATGTCACATTTGCAACCCATCAGTTGACTTTTCTTTGAAGTGCTAGAAGATAATATTATTTGTATTGAATATTCATTATGTTCCAGAAACTATAGTTTCATCTTCTAGATTACCAGACATTATCCTAGCATTCAGAGATTAAGATTCAATCTTTTAGAAGAAAATCACAAGGCTATATCTATCCATTTTATGAAGAGGAGGTAATTGCACAATTATACATCATTGCATGCATTTTGTTTAATCAGGCATAGTGAGAAAGGATTATGTTTCAGTTCATTGGCATTTGCTGTAATGGATAGACACTTTAGTCTGTACAGCCAGAAATAATGGCGTGAAGTCTTAAATTCCAAACTGTAATCTCAATTTTCTTAGTAGGATAAAAGCAAAACAAAAGCTTCCAAATTAATACATCTGATTGAACCGTGGAAAAGTGATCTCAGAAGAGAGTCTGAATTCGGAAGGTTATTTTTTTGTTTTACAGTTAAACGGGGTGCAGGAAATTAAACTAAATTTTCACAACACGGGCAAATATGGGCAATCGACTTGCAACATACCCTCACCCGGACTAATTTCACACTTGCTCAAAGAGTGGAACGAAGAAAATACTGTAAGGTCTTCTTATGCTATGTGCGTTATATACAAATCATGCCTTTGTCATTATTGATCAACCTTGGATGACCTAATTGCCATTTGGTAAGAAGTACCCTGGTTCTGTTCTTTTCATATTGTTTAGCTCTTGCTTAACTTTTCTGTGTAACATTATTTTTTGCAACAGGAGCTTTAGCCCATAAAATATATCTCCACATATTTACAACACTGACTTGGTAAACAGGAAGTTCTTGAATAGTAAATCAATTATAGTAGGTATTGGTTGCTTTGTAGAATTAAACCAATCGCACACCAGGTTATTCTTTCACTCTCAGTAAACAGCTGAATGCAAAGACGCTTAAGAAGTTACTCGATTGGTTCATATTTATCAATTAACAAAGTTAAAAAAGTAACAGAAGACACCTTTGAAACAACCTTTGGCTGTTTGGAGCACTTGCCAGACTGGATGAGTATATATTGTGTTCTACTTGCCCAAATGGCCTCTGACTCGCTATGCCAAGTGGGCAGCAATGAATTTTACACCATGTACTGTAGGTGGGTATTGGTGCAGCATAATTTTGGTGCAAGGATATCTATGCTCTGATTACTGTAGGGAGGATATTAACAACAACTATACTTTAATAACTTCAATCTCGAACCACAGAAAATAAAAAATTAATACCTAATATTACTTTGAAACACTTGAAATTCAAGATGGGATAATGATGTATATTCAGCATCATTGAGGGCAAACATCATGTGCAGAAGGGATTGATACAGCCTGTGTTTAAGACTGAGTCATGGCATGAAAAATGGAGTCTGAGATGAAATTGTATAGATTATGAATGACGAATTGGAGTGGCTTTTAGGGTATGACCTCATTGTTGTGTTGGTCATAAAGAAGATTTTAGTGTACCGCCATCAATGATTTAATAATAATTTCAATGTTGCATGAGGTCAGGAATGGTTTCAGTTTTTGCTCACCTGGCTGAATAAAAATCCTAGCAGGTAAAGGCTATGCATACTCGTTCATATTGTTTGTGAATACCAGTATACATGTTCTAATTCTGTTTTCATTGGCTTATCAATATTACATTCAGATCCAGGGTTGGTGGTTGGTTAATATTGACTGTCTCTCAGATCTTTCACTTACAATTTGGCATTTGCTTGTGGAGATCATCGGTTGATGTGGAGTCTTGTTGCTTAGCAACCTGACTTTTAAATCCGGTTGGTTTGTATCTCTGTTAAATATTACACAATGTGTGTTCATTATTTGCCTTTTTTTTGAAGAGCTGCATGACAGAACTTTTTTGGTTCTCCTTAACATCAAATATGTTGGATGTATTTGTGGCTGTTGTGCGCTTTAATGCATGTTGCAGCATGTGGTTTGAGTCAATATTTTTAAAAGCTTTTACAATTCTGGCCGCCGTCATAACGAAAAGGTACCAACTCATAGATGTGCTGGCTTAGTGCAGAGCACTTAAAAGTAATATAAAGACTACTGGATATCAATCGATATTTCTGTCATTTGAATTTTTATTAGATAGTAGGTACACTTTACATATAGTGTGTGCTGTTTAATATTTTTGATATGTTAACATATTACTTTATGTGAATCTGATTGATCCAAATAAGCCCATGAAATTCTTGCACAGTATTCTTATTCTGATTGGCTGCGACCAAGGGAATTTTTTTTTACCCCGCCTTCTGGAACTTTTTTTTTTACTATTACTATCAACATTTTGGTGGCCATTTTTTTAATCCATTGCCCAAGGGGTATTGAGAAAAAAATGTTACCTTTACATCAGGATATACCCAGTTTACCCCACAGGGGCTCCTTATAAATAAAATTTTAAAATTAAGGGTATCAAAGGATAGAGGGCTTGGGGGGGGGGGGGGTGTAAATCTCTAACAGGGATCCCAACCTATAACAAGTGTGGTTTATGTTAACCTTTAGGAGTTCACAAATACATTAAATCTGAAATTACTTTACTCAGCAACATCTTTAGCCTACATTTAATACAATTTCTGCATCCAGTAATCATCCCTTCACATAAATATCCAACACCTGGAATGCTACTTTTCTGCTGTATACAATACTGCATTCATAGCAGTGGACACACTCTGGGTGGAAACATTGTAAACATTCTCATCGACATCAGTGTATATGGCGTGTCTAACCTAAACCGAGTGAACTATGTGACATCACACAGGAATTTCCATTGGAGATCCAGTATTGATAAATGATGATGTCTGTGTCAAATGTTCTATTTATTTAGACGGACAGTTGCTCTTTGAATTAAAATTTGTAAAAATACCCCAGCTTTTAAATGTTACTGGTTATAGAACAGTGTATTATTAATTCAACTAGCGTCTGGGACTATTATTTTATATGCAAAAATTGAAAGGTGCAGCATCTGAGCCAGAAGAGATGAAATTATTTTTTCTTCTTTCTCTCTAAACTATTTCCATTAAAATAAAAACTGTGTGATAAATAGAATCTCAAATGGGTAATGATTTAATATTAAATTTATGAAACTTGTTGAATAATTTCCAGCTTTTACGAGCCTTGGCAAGTAAAAGCTGGAAATTATTCAACTCGTTTAATAAATTCAATATTAAATCATTATCCATTTGAGATTCTCTATACAAGTAGGAGTTTTTGTCTCACATTGCTTACAAAAGAGGTCTTTTTCTATATACTTCTTTTCATATCATTGATTTTCCTATCAGTATTTGAAAATGGTAAAGTCAAGTCCAGCATACAATTGTGGTACAGGGGCAAACTAGGGTAAGAAAATGTATTTGAATAGCAGCAATACATTACCCAATCACTATTATATAGCTTATTACTTTTTCGTGTCGAAAAATCTCGTCCGTTCGATGTGAGACACGTCACACCCGTGCACCTCTCCGTGCCTGCGCGAACATTCATCTTTTACAAGGACGCCATATTAAATGGTTGTGTTGTTCATAACGTGACCAGAGGAAAATTGCTTGTTGCGAGTTTAAACCACGTTTGGTTCTCCTGTCAGCTTTATTCCATCTAGTGTTACATTCATCCGTCTCGTCTTCTGTTTTTAAGGCCCTTAGCCCCTGCCCTTTTTCAGTATTGTGTTCTGGAAAGGTCTTCTTGGGTTACCACGTTGTATCCAGTCTTTAGGGGTTAGGGTACACCATCTCTTAGTCAAATACAATTGGTTCACGGGTAAGTCTTGTGTGTTAATTATAACACATCATTGGCCCGACCGCAATTAAGAGACAGGAATTCATAATTTTATTAATATATAATTTATCAAACATCAATTCAATGTTTTAAACCATTGTATTTAAATACCACGCGTGATGCGTCACATTGTTGTTATGTACGTCTGAATTGCCGCTAGAGAGCAATAAAAGTTTTAAACAACTCAACGTCTAATCCTTATTAAACACGGGTGCGATGAGGTGTGTAATGTATATAACAATTGTTTACCTTTGAACATTCACTGGGGTGCATTTAGCACGCAGTGGATGGAAACAGGTCAGATGAACTGGTGTGTATATAGTACGCGGTATATACAAACGAGGCGAGTTTTCACGTGTGGAAATAATACAATATTGTTATTATCATTATTATTATTGTTCTCCTTCAGATAACTTCTTAATTCAGGGAACAATTGGTTACCTTGTGCAAATATACTGGGGGTATATAGCACCCGGTACATACAGACAGGTGAGTTTTATGTATGAAGAATAATACAATATTATTTTTATTATTATTGTTCTCTTTCAGATAACATTTATTTCAGAGAACAATGTCGGGTCAGTCTGTAGGAAGTATGGCCACAAGAAGGGCCCTTGGGACACTCACCCAGACTGCCTCACGTGTTCAAGTGTCAAGTAAGAAAAGCGTTTACCTTTCGCACAAAATGGACTAATGAAATCTGGAATCTAGCCGATTCCAGACGTATGTATAGAGGGCGGAAGAAACATCAATCCGCCTCATCGTCTGAATTTTCAAATGTTTTCTCTTATAGAGTCTCAGGCAGGAACACACTGGGAGAAGACTAGTTCTACAAGTTTAGAAGAACACTCTGGGGTCCCAGGAGTCTATGGGACCAATCTCAAAAGTCCGGAGACAGGTAAGGCCTCTCCTTAGGAGGGAGTGAACGTTCGATGAGTAGATCGCCTCCCGCCGAAAAGGAGAAGTCAAACACTCCTCACGTTCACAGTAGCGTGATGCTGCATTCCACGAGGAAGGAAGTGCACCGCTCATCAGGTAAGGCCCCTCCTGTAGGAGAGAGTGAACGTTTGAGGAGTAGATCGCGTCCCTCCGAAGGGAGGAGAAGTCGAACACCCCTCACGTTCAGAGTAGCGTGTGCTGCCTTTCGCAAGGAAGGAAGTGCACCGCTCGTCTCAGGATAGCGTGTCACACTTCTGAGAGGGAGGAGCTGCACCGCGCCCAACACTTCCGGGGTAGCGTGTCGCTCCTTCTCGAATGGGAGGAGATTCACCGCACCTTGTTTAGTGATGAAGACGAACTAGGTTCTGACATATCTATGTCGCCTAACTGGCCATTGACCGGTGCCCGGTCCGGTCACCGGGCATTGACCGGTGCCCGGTCCGGTCACTGGGTATTGACCGGTAGAGATGACCGGTCAATGTATGATGACCAGTCACCAGTGTCTTCGTCCCGGTGGCTGGTTACATCGTCACAGGCCGTCGGTCATCTCGAACCTCTCACCAACCTTATACCGGTCATCACCCAGAGGTCTCATGGTGCAGGGATGGGGGATCGGACCGAGACCCCATCTCCCAACTCTACCATCATACCCTGTACAGGATTGGGAGTCTGCCCAGAGGGTTCAGACTAGGGAAGGGGATCGGATCGAGATCCCCCCTTTCCTATTATCTCAATGAATCCGTACGAGAGGTGGGGCCCAGAGTAGAGGCGATGCCGCTGCTCGTGTCCCACCATTGCCTCCTCGTCAGGTTTCATTCACCAGTAAGGCGGAAGCATAGCATCATCCACAAAAGACAAGCGGTCTCGTCTTTATCCTGGAACATCTAGAACACATAGACAAACAAGTATGGGAAATGGTGCAGAGTACACCTGTGTCACTGTCTCCGAAGGACATAATGATGTCCAGTCACTTTCCTGCTCGGAGTGTTTTAGATGATGATGCGTTTATCTACCCTCGTTGACTCCAGTGAGATCGAGGTAGAAACAGCTCTTTGGTCGCCTCCTATCATTCCCACCAGCTCCTCTCACTTAGATGAATCGGGGAGATCTGGTCTTTTGATAATGCTGTAACTTGTGCCCTAGCCATCTTGCGCACAGCTCAAGAAGATCCTTTCCAGTTTAAAAGATCTCCGGGACCCAGCCACAACCAGATCTCCTGCTCCTTCTACATTCCTCAACGATTGAGGAAATGTCACAGAGGTTTTTCCACAGGCCAGCCTGTGCTAGACGGCGTAGAGGATGGTTTGTCCCTCCCTCTACTTTGAGACCTTGGTCTCTGCCTCTATTTACTGGGTACATTCCCGAAGTGACCCATTAAGAACCTCTCCAGTTGGATGCAGATGTGTCTCAAGTGGGTATTATAATTGAAGCCTTGGCATGCCTTCCTATTAAAATAATCAAGCCTTTGAGCAGAAAGGCCGGCTTCTGGTCACCATAGCTTCCCATGCAGACCTCTTCTCGGCTACTTCGTTTAGTATGCTGAAGGAGGCTGCTCTGAACCCAGCCGCATTACAATGCGTGCTGGAAGCTGTGATCAAGAGATCCCGGAATTCACTTTCTGTCGCAATGGTTTTATCAGTGGAACTTCTAACATCCACCATCACATTGTGCTGGACTCCTCAAAGGTCTTACTTAACCATAGTAAAGACCTTCTAAGGGCTGCTCCATTGGAAGCCGAGAGCCTCTTCAGAGGACTCATCCCCACTGTGGCTTCACAAGATTTGAAGGATCATGAACATAGATCCTTCACAACTGCACCTGGCCCATCGCAATCGGCCAGGAAGCACACTAAGGTGAATTGCCCCCAGGGGCCAGCCACTAAATTTTTAAAACAGATGCAGCCCCAGTCCAATGCACAAGCTCAGATGAGACCTCCTCATCCTCAGTAAGGTCCTCAGGAGGAACTTCCCCAACCCACCTTCCTTTCCCAAGTAAGGTGGTGGGGGGGGGGATAGCCCTAGGGACTCGTACCATCTCCTGCAGTGCATTCCTCTCCTAATGTCCCTGTAGGTGCTTGTCTAGGCCTCTTTTCAGAGCCTTGGTCAAGTAACTCGGATGATGGGTGGGTCCTTTCTATGGTAAGTGAGGGTTACCGGCTTCAGTTTCAGGAACAACCTCCTCTATCAAGGACTCCGATGTTCTTTCGCAAGTCCAATTTGGTGAAATTAAAGGAAGAGGTGCACACCCTTTTACAGAAAGGGGCATTCAAGAGGTTCCTGAACGATCAGTCTCCTGCATGCTACTTCCATTTCTTCCTGGTCATCAAGAAAAGTGGGACATTTTGTATCATTATCGATCTCCCCCTGTTAAATCGGTGGGAATACCTCCGGGTTTGCTTGGACCAGGAAGTCTTTCAATTCTGGGTTCTGCCATTCGGAATCGCTTCTGCACCCCGAGTCTTCACCCATGCTATGGGAGTTGTAGTGTCCTATCTCTGATTACTGGGAACCCCGATTCTCCAGTATTTTCACGACTAGCTGATCCATAATGTTCAGGTTCAGTCCCTCCATCAGAATCTGGTTCACAGTAACTCGGTTGGGTTTGTTTTACCCAACCTTGAGAAGTCAGAGCTCATTCCATTTAAGTTTACGTAGGGATGAACTTCCTCGTGAACCAGAACTTAGTCCGGGTTCCACCGGATCACATAGATCGAATCCTGGCACTTCTAGAGGCGCTACGAGCAAAAACATTGTTGTCTGCTTGCCTTTACCTATCCCTATTGGGAACCTTGAAACGGATCTGGTTCCCTTAGGACGTCTCCATATGCACCCTCTACAGTTTCTCCTTCTCGCAACAGAATCCTTTTTTCTCACTATGGGGAAGTCCCTTGTCGACTTGTTTGTGACCAGGCTCAACAACAGACTTCCCTTTTATTCCTCACCAGTCCCAGACCAGAGAGCTTGGGCAGTGGATGCATTCAGCTTCCAGTGGGATCGTCTGTTCGCGTACGCCTTCCAACCATTCTGACTGCTACCTCAAGTTCTGCAAGTCAGAACTTCCACTGGTCATATCATTCTAATAGCCCCATTATGGCCCCAACGATCATGGTTCAGTGATCTTCTGTTGCAACACAGGAGCTCCCTCCTACACAACAACCACACATTCTCCACCTTCACGCTTGGCTCATCTCAGGCGATCTATCTGCCAGAACAAGTGTTCGGGCATGGTTGCCATTTGCACCATTCAGGCCAGGAGAGCTTCACCATCCAAGGTCTATGATGCCAGGTGGAGAATCTTCTGTGATTTGTGCAGTAAGAAACATGTTGATCCCAGCTGTCCCTCTGTAACTTTACTTACTGATTTCCTTTTTATTCCATTCGAGAAAAGAAAAGATGTTCAGTATCAGCTATCAAGGGCTATTTCCAACACACCTAAATTCTGTCAGGGCTCAGCAATCGGTTCAGATTCGCACCTTGCTGATCTCATTAAATAAATACACTGTGTTTAATAGATGGAAGTTGAAGGTATTGTCCACAACAGAATACATTGGATCTGTTCACATGTTAAAATTAAAATGAGAATTTTGCACATTTAAAAAAATAAAAATTCTGTTTATTAATTGAATAGAATTGACAAGGTTAAGTCTTTTGGAAAAAATGTGAACTTGATGCTAATGATAAGAAAGATTCAGATAATCATAGCAATATTTATCTTGTGAAGAAATAAACACAAGTGTTCATGGAAAGCTATGAAGAACTTTTCAAAGATAGTTAAAGAGTTTTACTTATACTTTTAGTAATGTATTTTGTCCTTCATTCACTTCTTTTTCTTCTTCACCCTATGGTTTGTGTGTGCATACTTGTTCAGAACATGTTTTGATAGTTTATTTCAGTCAGTAATTAAATATTTGGAATACCTGGAATATTACCCTCTGGATCACATTACACATGGCATACTATTCCTGCAGTTTTAAATCCTCGCCTTTAGGAATAGAACAATTAAGGTTATTGGTAACCTATTTTAGCTTTGAAGTTACCTTGCCACATAAAACAATCCATGCAAATCAGTGGATGATTATTTCATGGGTTTAGCCTTTTGTTCAGCTGATTAATGAGACCAATCTACTGGCAATGCATGTCTGTATGTCACAATGTCCTTAGTTCTGAATGGGCTGTATTCTTGGACTATAGGGGGTGTTCACTCATGGGTCACTACCTTGATGAGGTGCTTGGATCAAAGGGAATATTATTTAATATATATCTTGTAAACGGTTCATTGAGGGTCATCTCCAAAGTTCAGGTGAAATGGAAAGCGCTCATACGCATTAAAAAGGAGACTTCTTGGATTAAAAAGTCACTAGTTACTTTTTCGCAGCTAGTTTGAGCCCTAAATGGAAACACTTGTTTTGCATCTCAGTGGTCCATTCCTCGAAGCCAGTATGTGCTAAGGTTTATGGTTGTTTATCCAGGATGATTCAAGTTTTCTTGTTCTGTCCACCTAAAAAACAACTTTACATCACCATCGTGGCCTTGACATTTTGTTTGCTAAAAGTTTGAACCAGCAGCCAGATTTTTGGAATAAATGTCATAAAAAATAATTTTGATAATTTAGCAATTTTAGCGCAAGGAGACAAATAATAATAAAGAACAAATTCTGCTAGCTGTTGGTATTTAACAAGAACACTGATGGCCATCCCCAGACCACTAGTCAGAGCAGGGTAAAAGGTTGCCTATCGGGACATTTTCAGTATTGCAAAGTCTCTTCTAAAAGAGCACCCTCTGTGTGAGAAAGGGCATTTTTAGCTCACGTGGCCATAACACCTGTGTCCATTGCACATCAGTAATTGCAGGGGGACTCCTGGCATGAGGGGCTTTCAATTTTGTACAAATTATGCTGATTTGCCATCGAATAAGGCCACTGTTACTATATATAGAAAAACCTTTCAACAACAATTTAGCAAAAACTACTTAATAGAATTTGACCAAAATTGACAGAAATCATCCTGGCACAAAAGGCTTTCAAATTAGTACAAATGATACTAATGCATATCATATATTGCTGCCACTACTAAAATCAGAAGAAGAAAAAAATTGAAATGGCCTCTCAAAAACCACTTAAAAGAAATCGAGTTTGACAGATAGCATTATGGCATGATGGGATTTAAATTTAATAGAAAAGAGGCTGATCTGTCATCAGACATGTGTTGTTATTAAAAAATGGAAAAACCTAAATGACTTCATCTAAAAAAACTGCTGAACAGAATTTAACCAAATTCGACAGAAAACATCCTGGCACAATGGCCTTTAAACTTTTAGCTCTACTGGTTATAGACTAAAAGTGCTTATGGGATGGTCTGTTGTCTGTTGTCCATCCACCTGTTAGCACAAAGTTTGTTATTGCTACTCCTCGTAAACTACTTGGAGGATTGCCATGAAACTTTACACACACATTCATTCCATGGTCAACAATGTAGTTGGTCCTAAATGAAAATGGTGCTGCCCTAACATCCAATATTGCTGCCACAGCTGCCATCTTGAAAATCTAGTTATCTCTACTCCTCCTGAATGGAAAGTAATATATACATGGGGTTTTCACCAGAAGACTTCTTATTTCCACTTGGTCCTGAATGAAGTCGGTTCTGATCTGATGTACAATATGACCTCCATAGCAGCCATTTTGAAAATCCTATTGCTATTCCTCCTGAATGGAAATTCACATTGACATGGTTTTTTCACCAGAATTCATATGAGGACTAGTGACCAACTAGACCTCATAAGAAGTCTTCTGGTGAAAATGAAAATGAATGAAACTGGTGCTGTCCTGACATCCAATCTGGCCATCATGGCAGCCATATTGACAATCTTTTTATGGCTACTTTTCCTGAATGGAAAGTCATATTGACATGGGGTTTTCACCAGAAGACTTCTTATGAAGTCAAGTTGAGCCTAAATGAAAAGGGTGCCAATCTGATGTCCAATATGACCACCATAGCAGCCATCTTAAAAATCTTTTTTTTGCTAGTTTGTCCTAAATGAAAATGATGCCAATCTGACATGTAGTATGGCCACCATGGCAGCCATCTTTAATATTTTGTCATTGTTACCCCTAAATGGAAAGTCATATTGACCGAGTTTTCATCAGAAGACTAATTATGATATTTAGTTCTTCCCGAGTCAAATTGGTGTTGATCTGACCTCAAAATATGGCTGTCACAATGAACATATTGAAAATCTTGTGACTAATTGTTCCTGAATGTATGATCATGTAAACATGGGGTTATCTCCAAAAGTCTTCTAATGATGTCTACTTTTTCCTAAATGAAAATGGTGCCAATCTTTCATTCGGTATGGATGTCACCATGGCTAATTTGAAAATCTTATTTCTGAAGAGTATGAGAAATGGTTTAACACTGAGCTGTTAAAAAGAAGAAATAGCTTGATTTCCTGGAAATTCTTTTTGGACAATAGAGTTTCAGTCCCTTTGAGGGACTCTTGCCAACCTGCCATAAAATATGGTTGCCTTTAGTAATAAAATCCCCTAAAAACCACATTTAACATCTTTATCTCCTAAAGCCGTTCCATGGAATTCACCATTGTCATTGATGTACAAAAACTGCTGTGTGTGTATTTTTCTAAAGATGACTAGACACGTGTACAGAAATCAAAAAGCATGTATATTGAGTAAGCTCAGAATATACACCTCTCCCTTGATAACTTGCGCACAATGGGGTCCAAAAACATAGACCGCACTATAAGCGAGAAATTAAGAAGGGGATGCCATCCCCGCTGGACATCGAGAAAACCACAGTGGGTGGGGGAAACGGGGCTTTTTAATGGCTGAATTCTCATTTTATAATTACATTGGGAATAATTGTCAGTAAAGAGCTTTATTCTAATGTAGTTGTTTGCTTCTCTGTATAAATTACCTTTATTTTCAAGATAACAAACCTCTGATAGATCGTTAACGAAATTAGTCCAAGCGGTTTCAACAACACGTGTATGCGAAAACATTGTGTATTACGTCACTGCTTTTTTTTGTTGTCGATTCACAACTAAACAAGATTCCTTTTTTCAAAAACTAGGGACATTTATTTCGTGAAACAACCGTCAACGTCGAAACTCGATAATGTTCTATTAATAAAATAATGATGCAGTGATTTAAATG
The DNA here is from genome assembly GCA_029931535.1 of Margaritifera margaritifera. NCBI lineage: Eukaryota > Metazoa > Mollusca > Bivalvia > Unionida > Margaritiferidae > Margaritifera > Margaritifera margaritifera. The sequence continues at coordinate 278,458 of JAQPZY010000853.1, read as the reverse complement.
CAAGTAATAGTGAAACTTCTTATCATCCTTGAGGAAATCTTTGAGTAGCAAGTTAGAAATTTTAAGTTCAATACAAACTCTGGAACTCGCTTCTATTTTCTAGTTTTAAAAAAAAGGGGATCCACGCCTGACCCCGGGTTTTAAGCAGGTTCACGAGTTATCCTGGTGTGAGTTATCGAGGGAGCGGTGTATTATATGTTCTTGGAGTCAACATAAAAGAAGGACTTCTTTCACACTTTTTTGAAGTTCGCTCCACATGCATATGCAAATTTTGTGATCATGAACATTGAGCTGTTTGCCACAAGTCCACTAAACTACCTATCAAGGGCCTTGTAAACCAAGATACTCTGTTATGAATGTAACATCAATACCCATTTTTTGCAGATGAGTGTAGGCTTGTTATTTCATGTACATTACAGAAATTTTGTTGAAAAGATTGTCAGTTACTGAAAAGCAGGAATATACATGTGATGGTTCTGTTAATAAGGTCATGACCGAAATAAATGTGAAAACTACTGCACAAAACGAGAGAATATACATAAGACACATGGGAAATTGTTAGCATAGTATAAAATGGGAATCAGTTGTTAAATTTTATGTATTGTCAAGATTATTATGACAGTTAGGAAATAACAAAGAAAGTGAAAGATCTGACCTTAAGTCACTGTTAATAAATAGATTCTATGTCATGAATTATATATATTTCATGGTTGACTCATATTACACCATTATTAAGCACAGATTTGATTTTCTAACCACTATACCCCCTGCTATATTCATATACTCTCAGTTTTAACCATTATGGGTGCATGTACCCCCAACTACAAATGCAAGTGAGAATGCTGGAATTTGACCAACTTTGGCAGAAGGCACCCTGGCATAGAGGCCTTTCAATGATAATTAATGCTGTTGTGCCATTAGGTATGGATGAAGATAAAGAAAAAGAGAAACCTTACAACAGTTGTTTTTATAACATATGCAATCAACAAAAGTGGAAGAAATTTCTACAAAAAGCATCCTTCTCACTCAGATTTCTTGGCCAACTGCTGTTAAATTTGGCTGTTAGGCAGATGTCCGCCAGGTAAGCTATTTCATTCCCAGATGGACCTCTTGTTTGTGCATTCCACTGGTGCATTTAAGATCATATCTGCACTGCAACTGAGAAATGGGGTTAATGATGGCAAGTTGCAAAAATTCCAGATGTAGATTGTAACTATATACATTGTATTTAACCTCAGGCGATTTAAGACGGGCGTAGGGGAGGGGGAGGTGGCAGCCCAAAGGAGGCATGGTGCAGCAGCACCCTCCTAAAACAGCTAGGGACAATACTGACACTACATAAGAGTACTTAATATAAGTTGATAGACAACACTGTTCAGTAAATGGAAATATGAATGAAATTTAATTTGAAAAAGAAACAAAAATACAAAATTTAAAAAGTGAAGAAATTGTCAAAGTAGGAACTTGAAATAAACATAGCTTATTTTATTTTCTAAAAGATGGACTTGCAGTGCATTAAACAGGGTTCCCCTTGCTACGGGGAAATTGGGAAGAAGTTGGGAGAAAAAATTGGTTTGTTCCAAACCAGGAAAAGCCCTTTACTTTTGCAAATATTGATCAGAGTTGGGGAAAAACCTGGAACTTTTAGGCTGCTGCTTGATTGCAGAAAAAAATCTGTAATCGAGTTGTGATTGAACTGATCACGAGTTAAATTTATTTACTTATCGGAATTTTTAGAGGTTGCATAACTCTTCAATCATTTGAGGTACAATTGATGTATGATCGTTTGGGTGCTTGCCCTAAACATTTGTATAGTCAATCCAAGCATTCAGGTGATTGGACTGGTAAAGAAGACTGGTTACCCCGTATTCAGATCCATGCAGATAGGTTTACTTGTGTAGAAGATATGAAGACCAGTCTAGTGTCACATTGTGCCGAACATGTGAGAGAGTTGTCTGCAAGGTGTGATCTCAATAAGTTTAAGAGAAATATAATAAAGCTTATCTTTCCCAGTTCCCCTTATGATTTGACTTTTGTGAAGTTAAATGTATTGTGATAAATCTTTGCTTATTATTCGGTAGTTCACACTGGAAACTACATTGTCCTTGTCATTATACATTATTGTCATTAAGAACCTTTGATACCACTCGTACCCCCAATTTGTCTTTGATATGAATTTTACTACAAGATAAATACTTTGAAATCTGCCAACTGCTAGGGCTATTTTCAATGCAGAATCCCATGCTCTGAGCTTACTTTACAATTATTGCATTAAATATACAGTACATAGTTGGATTACATTGAAAGTAGATGTTAGGGCACTAACCAGATATAAGTGGATTTTTAAAAAAATTTAAAAAATTCAGACTTTGTTTATATACTAGATATATAATTTTTGTAAGGGCTTTTTGTTAACATTTTTAAACCCTTTTCTAAGAACCTTTCTTTATACCAACATATGCAGTTAAGCAGAGTAATGTTAACATTTTTATTCTGTAAATTCAGAGTAATGTTAACATATTTATTCTGTAAATTTAAACGAGTTACATGCAACTTTATGTAAATTTCAGTAACTACACTTGTTTCTAGTGATACACTGTGGTTTAGCACATGGTCATATGTCTAATTCAGATGTTATGGGAGAGTCTCAAAAGAAGAAACAACTTTTTATTTTAAAAATGCACATTTTTGAAGCCAATTTGTTGTTCATTAGTCAATAAGGGTCATACATGAACCTTGAAAAATCGATTTCATTTTAGGAGAAAACCTGGAATAGACTTGGAAAAATTTGTTTCAAAAAGTGGGGGAACCCTGATTAAAGCATTCAGAACTTTCATTGGTTGAGAGATGAACGTTTTCTATTATAAAATATTGAAGATCTCATACAAGCTCCTGACTGCCTTGAAGATCTGATTTGGTTGCCATGATGTTCAATATTTGCAAATCATAATTGAGTGGCTGGTTTCTGATCAATTTCTACAAATTACTATTATGTGATTACATATGAATTTTTTTTTTTTTTCACTGCTTATAATCTATTTTCTTAGCATTGCTGCAGTTTCTGTATTGTTCTGTGTTTGTCAGTGAGTATGATAATTTCAAAGTAAATATTTTGATCTGGTGATAAATTAATATTGCCTGGCATTTTGGTTGGCTGAAAACGGGAGGTAGAAATTATAAATAGCTATTATTATGAAGACAGATACAGTGCAGCATTGACTATAAATCTTATATCCATTTTCAGGATAGATCCCAAATTTTCTCCTAAAAATTTAGATATACCAGTATCTTTGCATGTTCTATTTCTTTGGTGATGAAATCTGAAAGAATTTTTTTTTCTTCATTAGATGGTGATTTTGAAAATTAAATCTTGATTACATCCTGAATTCATCTTGGAAACCCTTAGCATGCTGCCACCCTACTCCCCCTCTGAAGAGTAGGCAGCTAGATAAATTACATTGTAGTCAAGTACCTAACAGAGGTTATGCATGTACAGTTCTAGGGCATTAAATAGTTATTAGTCTCCCAAATGTTACTAGTCATTTCTGTATATCATAATGGAAGACAGGCCCTTTTGTTTAGCCAGATTCAAACATGCCATCATGGTGTTGTCCTGGAAACCTTGCCAGACTTAGAGTTTAGGAAAGGCTATTAAGCTTTCATTCTCATGATTGCTGGTCAGTAGGGGATTATGTGATTAGAATCTAGGTACAATTTTAAAAAATAATCCTAAAAAATAATCCTTGCATCAGAAACTGATGAAGCAATGTCTTTTGTATCAAGCATATACTGGAATTCCTCCGTGCTTCACATGGTTTACAGGCAAATTTTGGGATTTATGTTGAACATAACACAACCCATTTCTGTAATTCCCAATAAATGGGCGTAATAGAATTGATGCTGTTAACCTGTTAGAAGGCTCGTATTCCTGTGTAGTAGCTGTGGTGGCTTGGTGGTTAGTGTGCTTGGACTCCTGACCAGAAGGGTGTCGATTTCAAACCTGCCATTGGATCAGCCCAAATCAGCTACCATTGTGTGTCCCTGGGCAGGGCACTGTACTTAATTGCCTACCGTATATACTCGCACATAAACCAGGTCCAAATGCAAACAACATAGACCCTGATTTGCAGGCGCATTATGCGGCGGCAGATCAGGGTCTGTGTTGTTTGTTCTAATGATTTGTCCTTACAAACTGCATAGACCCAGATCTGCCTGTCTATGCAGTTTGCAGTTGATATCGGCGTATACGCGAGTATATATGGTATGTAAAATATAGTCTTCTTGTGTTGATTTGCTGTAAAACACCCAACAGGCAAACAATACATTTTCTTCCATTGATTCTTACCACATTTTATTTCTAGTTGTTTATAAGCTCTTAGTGGGAGTCAGATATTGTTTTCTTCCTTTGAGATAAATGAGCTCATCTATTAATCGTATTTAATGAATACAGAACTCTCTCTAAATTTCACAGTTCACAATCAGAAATTGCTATCTGTGTCTCAGAAGATACAAAGCTATAAACAGTACAGGTTTTTGTGTGATATGGGAATGGGGCCAGGGGCCAGGGGCCATCTCTTTGTTAAATTTTCAGTTGCAATAAAATTTTCCGGAGTAAATATTGGGATTGGAGCTGATTTACATTGGAATTGGGGCCAATATTTGGCCTTTGAGGAGCCCTTAAAAAGATCCTTGAAGAGCATTATCTTGTTCATTAGATAACCACATATTGTAATTGTGATTCTATGTTTGTGCTAGGTAATTTTTTGAATATCAGGCTTGAAATTAATAATTTTATGGAATTTAGTTTGTTATTTAGGCATGGCTTCCATCAAAGGCAAATTTCCGGCTTAGGGATTATTCATTCTTATAGAGTAGGACATTCTGCATGGGATCTTGTTTTACAGTTATAATCTCACCATTATTTGTATTTCAGGTTATGATTTAACTTGACACTCATTTTGCATAGAGTTGTGTTGAACAATCAATCGATTGTAATTTTTAGATGTAACTAGTTCATTTGAATACAGATAGGAAAAAAATACATGGACACGAGTTTAGAGACTTGAACCTAAAAGCTCCTGATGAATCGAGTGTCAAAATATGTTGCAGTTAAATTCATTATAGACTTGGGGAAATGTTGATGCCATGGTAATGTTGCAATTCGCTTTGTGACACAGAAATACTTAATATGCAATTCAATTTTCCTCCAGGGTATTTGCACAGAGAGGGAATTCCACCTATATAGCATTTTTGCAATGGTGGATTTTCAATTTTTAAAGGGGGCAGTTTTTATATGAGAGAAATATTTATGAATGGACCCCTTAGAGTATGTTTCAACAATGTGTGGTCAATTATCTATAATGAATAAAGATAAAACAGTTGTTTATCATCATTATTGGCACAGGAGTAAGTGTTTGATTATGGCAATTGATCTAGAAGTCAAGCTCTTACATGAATCAGATTAAGCTTTGTTAATATTAATGATGGATGTTTCAGGTTCATTACACTCATGGCAAATGGACCATGTGCAATTTTCGCATTCTGTCTCATATTTATGGGGTGAGTAATAATGCATCTTGAAGAAAATGCTGATATTCTGGACAAATTTATTGAACACATATGTCAAATGTGTTAGAACAGTGCTAACAGTTGTGTATTTTCGAATTTTGTTAATGATGATGTCAGAAACTGTTATTTTACTTGTTCACTTGATGCATTGCAACTGAGCCACAGTTAAACCACCTTAAAGGTCTACAGATATAATTGTTCCTGAAATCTGGATATATTATGCCTACACTATTTGATGAAACAAAATGATTTGAAGAAGCAAAATTATAGGCTTTGATGACCAAGGTATCCTAGAAAGGTACACAAAAATCTGTGTCTGTTCCAAAGGACAAAAGACTTGGCATGCAGCTACATGTCATGAAGAACAAATTTGGTTTTTACGTCTACTAGCCATAGACCCGAAGAATTTAATGGGATGGCCTGTTGTCCATTGTCCATCCATCCATCTGTCCATTTGTTAGTTCAATTAGTTACTGCTTCTCCTCCTCAACTACTTGGAGGATTACATGAAACTTTACACACATTCATCCTAAGGTCTAGTTGGTCCTAAATGAAAATGGTGCCACCCAGACATCCAATATGGCCACCACCATGGCCATATTGAAAATCTTGAATGGATGGTCATGTCAACATGGGGTTTTCAATAAAAGACTTCTTATGATGTCTGGTTGATTCTAATGAATACGATCACACATCTAATATGTCTACCACTGCAGCCATCTTGATAACCTTGTTACTGTTACTCCTGAATGGAAGGTCATGTCCACAAGGGGTTTTCACCAGAAGACTTCTTATGGTGTCTTGTTGGTCCTAAATAAAAATGCTGCCAATCTCACATCCAATACAGCTGTCATGGCAGCCATCTTGAAAATCTTGTTATTGATACTCCAAACTGGAAAGTCATATCAATATGAGGTTTTCACCAGAAGACATCTTATATTCTAGTGGGTCCTAAATGAAAATTGTGCTTATCTGACCTCCAATATGGCCACCATGGCAGCCATCTTAAAAATCTTGGTACTGCTAAAGAATATCAGAGTTGGTTTCAACAATCAGCAGTTATAATGAAGAAATCGTCTTATCTTGGATCATTTTAGTTAGTGGAGCATCAATCCTATCAAGGGACTCTTGTTGTGATTTGATTTACAACAGCTTTATGCACAAGTTCATTGATAACAAGTTCAGGTAAATTTTAGATGTTTAGATTTTATTGTGATTTTAGTTTTATTCAGCCACATTGTTACATTGAAAGTTTAATCACTACTTCTCATTGATACCTTTCCTCCATTCACAAGTCAACATTGCAGCTGATTAGAAGCTTGTAAATCTACAGATGTCATGTTTCTCTTTATATGACTTAGACTGAGAAGGCAAATTGTTCCTATGTATAAAAGTTAATACAATTCAGAAATCATGACATGGATTCCAATAACAAGATCAGAAGTGTAGAATATTGGAATATCAGCAATTCAGGTTCTGACAAGATTACTGTTTATCTGTGGATAAATCTGCTCAACTGATCTCCTATATTGATTACAGTTTCTGCAAAATGTTTGCAATTTGTGAAGTTCCATTTTTGACTTCAGCTCAGTAAGACTGTATGCATTGAAATCATATTTTGTACATAGATTCACAACATCTATGTAATAGCTGAGTTGCTGTAATTTTCTGTTAAATTTTAGCAGCAGTTTCTGGGTATGTTTGAGGTAGACTTTAATAGACTACAAATGTTTGGAGGTTGGTTTTTTTTACATATATTTCCCACACTAATATAAATTCCTAACACTCATTAAATGTTCAGAAGATAACAAGATTGCTTATCAGTACAAAATGTTCAGTATAATAATAATAATAATAATAATAATAATAATAATAATAATAATAATAATAATAATAATAATAATATGTGCCATAAAATGTGCATACTGAGCATGACACTAATTTGGTACAGTTCTGGTAAGTTTTTTAATACCACAATTATTTGTTTTGAAAATTGTATATTGATATTTATCTAATTCATTTTATCTAATTCATTTTACACGCAAGCACTGTTAATGGGAAGTAATTATCTGCATTATACATATACATTTAAATAATTTTTTGTTGTCTTGCCTGCTACAAATGTCTCAAACTGACAAGCCTAGACAAAGCAGCCACACTATTTGTCTGTCTGTCTGGTGTCTACCTTTGGTTAAAGTTTTTTTCTAAAGGGCAATACCTCCTGTATTAAACCAGAGGATCATCATCAGACTTTGCCCACAAATGCTTCAGGGAAAAAAAATATTACTAGAGATTGATGGCCAAGGAGCTAAAAGATCATGGTCACAGAGATATTGTGTTGGTGATAAAGTGTTCAAGTTTTTAGATCTGGCAATACTATCTATGATTGCCATGGATGAATTGTCAGCAGATGAAGATGTTTAACATGGAATATAATGTTGCTACTGGTGTGGAGGTCAAAAGGTTAAACATCAAGGTCATAGTGATCAGTTTATTGAGGGGTTTTTTTTTGGTGGTGGTTGGCTTGTATTATGTGTCTTTGGATAGACATTAGACTTCTAACAAGATTCTCCCGTGTATATGGCTCATACTTGGATGATGGATCCAGGTATCAAAGGTCAAGGACTCGTGTGTTTTGTTTAGTTTTTTTGGGGGGTTGTGGGGTTGGTTGAATTTTTAAGAGTTGTGTGAAGGGGCTATATCTTCAGTTTCCATAAATTGATGATTGCCACATTTGTCACATATTTTAAGAGGAATGGAGTGGTTAAAAGACCAGAGGTAACGGTTTAAGGGGTTGTTTTGTCATGTGTTACTAAGGTTTCAGATGCGCAGTCGCAGGGAAGATGATAAATTTAAAGCTTTTTGTTCAAATGTAGGCATTACTATTTTAGGAATCTGGATGACTGGTGATAAATTTGACTACCTGTATGTTCGTATTCATTTTTACCATGATTCTGTTTATTTATTTACTTGTTCAGTTAGTGTTTAGTTCTAATACAATTTCATTTCTATTTTAAAATGTGTGAGTGGAGGATAAAGGTAAAATTTGCAGGAGACTTTTTTAAATATGGGAGAGGTAACATATATGAAAAGAGAGCATTTTATTATATATTTTGTAATGAGATATTAAAATGTATCAGTGGGAGAAAATTTATATTGCCACAGTGTTGATGCCACTTTTATTGCCACAGTGGTGATATCACTTCTGGAACTACTTTCTTTTCCCATTTAGGAAATATATCTGTCCTTGCATATGTTTTCAGACTTGTATTTCCACATTTAGGCCAATTTCATTTTTCTTCTTCTCCTTCACTCTCGCCTAGGCCAATTTCATTTTTCTTCTTCTCCTTCACTCTCGCCATCAGCATAAACAGATTTTAAAATGTTAAGACTGTAGCATCAATGAGAAGGTACCATTTTTAACAAATGCCTTAAAACGAACTCCAAACAAGATAAGTAGGCTTCAGGTATTATTCTAACTTTATAAAAATAGTTTTTCACATGAATCGTGCAAGTTGTCAGTGACTGAACTAACATGACTTGTTCCTAAACTTATGTGTTTATAAATGTATTGGAGGATTTAATTTCAGTATACTCTTTGACCTGATTGGTTTTGATTTGGTATGAAGTTTTACAGCACAGCAACGCAAGTAGGTTATTAAGTGCAGAGGCAGTTGGAGTCTAGTACCTTGCCCAAGGACACACCATGGTAACTGACTGAAGATGATCTGATGTTAGGTTCAAACCCACACAGGCTTCATGTTTAGGTCAGTTTTCAGGTTGTGGGGACATGTGGATGCAAGCATATTTTAATACTTCCTTACACAAGTGGATTCTCTTGGTTTCCTTCCAGTCTGCCAAGTTGCTTTGTTGATTAGGCAGTGACTGATATAGATATTGATGGATGTTAGTGATCAGTATATTTATATCCTGTGAGTGCTAACTTTGCCTATGGCAGTGTTTACTTATTCATCTGACTTCATGGTAGGGCTATTTTTGACTATTTGTCATGCATTGATGACAAAAGGTTCAAATTTACTATTTTTATCACAGACAAAATGAAAAATCTATTTGTCTTTTTGGTTCATACATCCCGTTCAGTATGCTAAAATAATGAAACTATTTTTGTGGTTTCTTCAGTTTGTGGCATCCCAAGGGTGAACTTCCATGTTTAAAGTCCATAGGGTGATGTATGGACATGTAGTATTATCACAAGTATAGCACAAAGCCAGGTTGTTAGCTTGTGAATGAAAAGAAAATTCTTAATCAATCACCAGCATGCCAGACTTCTGTGGTATGTAGACTTGGACCTTCTTGTCCATCTGAGAGATGATCAGAAATGATTTCTGTCCATAATTACTCAGAGATGATCCCTAATTAATTCCACATGTGATTGGTACATTATCTTAGATGCAATCTGCAGGGGAGGACAGAGGGACTGTAGACATACATCAGCAGTGTACATAGCCCATCCATCAGCACTTGACATTTGAACAGGGATTTTAAGGGCACCTTGGACGTCAGTGCAGGATGAAGTGAACAATTTGCCAAGTCCTCTTCTGTGCTTTGCCTCGGGTCAAAGTATGGACTATTATGTTCTTGCTTAGATTTAACTATTTTATGTCCCTGTTCAAGGATTGTTGTAGGCTAAAAGTTGGATTATTTCACCCTGGAAAGCTTGATTCTGGTGCTGACAATTTTCACAGGATTGGTGTGATTGATTATTCAGGGAAACAATTTCTGCTTTTTGAGGAATTTACCTCTACCAGAGCTCTTGTAATTTTACTACAGGTAGGTACAGCTCACATTGTTTTAGAGACAGCTAGTAGAAATTACTGTACATACCTATAGGAGGTTTATGGGTTTACATGCACGACATCACAGTCAACCATGTGCATTTGAGTGGCATTCCAAGGCCACTGGTGTGTAATTTTATGTTAAGTAATCATCTTTAGTGCCTAGGTTGTACTAGACAACATCTCATCAAATCTAGCACTTTCTAAGAATTTAATAAATTCTTACTTTTTTACAGTTCTGTATCACATATCTACAAATTTTAATTGGCGCTTAAAAGAAATTAGGGATGGTGAATCAGGGCCTGGCTTAACATTTTATCACATACAGTGCAGTTCAATCCATGGAAAAGTTGATTTGCAGCTAATATTTTTCAATATGAAAGTTTGTTCTCCCTAATTTTATAAAATGTCTATATTTTGCTTTCTTATTTAAAATTATTTTGTTACTGTTTTTAAGGCATTGTTCATGAATAACAACTTCTCTTCTCCTATGGGGTGGGGTGGGGGTGGGGGATTGAATACTTTATATTTCAGAGTCATATTTGATTCAGAGAAAAGGATGACTTTACAAGTGGTTATTTCAACTTCGACTTTATGCATATCTCTACTGATAATTGGGAGCAGCAAGCTTAATTTTTTTCTTAAATCCAAATCCTACCCCATATTACATATTTGCAGAATGTATTTGATTTCATATATGATTTGAGAGGAGAAAGTAAATAAGGTCAAAACAAAGAATATATGTGCTTCTGGCAGTCGTGTTCATACAAAACTTTAGCAGGAAGGTCGGGAGAAATTTGTAAAAAATTACTTTGTTTTTATCCAGCTCATGTTCATGTCACAATTTCCAATCTAAAGTTACTGGTTTGGAGGTAAACAAAATGGGCCACTGTCAGCACCAATTTTTTGTTGTTGTTGTCTTAGGCGATAGTAATAGGATCGTGGTCATTAAAATGGGGTAGGTTGGGTTACCAGAACCACACATTATATGGTGGAGGAAGACTAACTGCCTCTTGCCTGCTTATGAGATAACAAAGTTTTGTTGTTTGTCAGGTCCATATATTTTATGAGATGTCATGTGGGAGTGTAGGCTATTGTCATTTGGTTGTTTAATTTGATTTATGTGCTTAATTTTTATGCAGCAGTACATCAGGTAAATAGCACATGATGTATACAATGTGCTTTACTTATTTAAAGACACCCCCACCCCACCCCCCACCCACCCCGTAAAAAAAAAAGAAAAAAAAAAGATACATATATTGAAGCCATCTCTGTTCCTGTGTTTACACTACAGAAGACCCAGATAATGGCTTGGCTATCCTTGTTCCTAAAAATAGAACCCTGTGTGTCATTACTAAAAGTTCCCATTGGTGGGGAATGGGGAATACCTATGTTAAGCCACATTTGGATGGAAAGATTCACATTCTTACTAGCATTTAGTTGTATTATTTAATTAGGACATACCCACACACACAAAAAAAGGCAGGAGCCTTATCTCTTCTGTCTCTCAGAGACATTGAAACAGGACAACACAAAGTACCAGTGTAATTGCTGCACTGTTATCACTAGATACCCAGAACGTAGACTTGCAAGTCAAATCTGGGTTTTTCCATGCCAACATTTCACACATGCGCAATCAACGTAGGGCAACTTATAAGAGGTCGCCATTAACATTGTGTATGTTCGTGTAGAAAATTTCTAGCAAATACTTGTTACACATTATAAATAGGGGTGTAACTAGGCATATTAAAGTAATTGTTTATGTGCAAATTGTTGCCAAAATTCACATGGTCCTTTGCAGGCATGTCATCTTCACATCATTTTAATATGGCCTGTATGCACATCAAAAGTACCCTAGTTATGCCAGTGTTAAAAACCAGAAGTGTTTACAGACTAGTTCTTCTTATGAACTTAAGTGGGTCAGGAGGTGGGCTGTGGTATTGTATTCTGTTCTTTAACCCTTAAACAAGTTTTGGGAATTTTTTTAGAAATTGTCCAGGAAGGGCTATTTTTGTACTTTCTGTGCAATGATAATGCACAAATGATCAAATAAGCAAGGAATATTCAAATTTGGTGACGTCATCGAAATTCACCCATTAACTCATTAACCCCTGGAGATTTTTATCATTTTCCTGTGAAATGGGGGGTAGGCAACACATTTTTGGGTTTACTTCTGAATTCAGCCAAACAGATCTGCTTAAGAAAGTTTATCGTTTAGCCGGATGCTTAGGTGTATCAGAAACATTGTTTTTCATTGGCTATTATGCTCGCACATGTGCAGAAGGGTAAAAGTTTGACTTTTTTTTTTTTTTTTTTTTCGTATTGGATCCCTGATTTTTGTGTCCTGGCCCCATTTTTCTCCAAATCTCAAACTTATCCTACTTTTTGCTAAGGTTCATCTGTCTGTGTGCAGTTCAGACGGGTCTGCTTTAGATCTAAGGCCAAAAAGTCTAAAATCCGGACACAAACTCCGGTTCCGCAACTGTCAATTTTTGACCTAAATAAAATCGGGTCTAAAAAAATGCATTTTGTTCGCTGTACTTTTTAATGCGAGTAGAAAATCGACATTATTTGGTATCATTGTAGAGCTACATATGTCTGCTTTCCTGCAATACCAACCACTTTAGTGTATCTTAAATGATGTTGATGTTACAGAGCTCGGAAGTAGGGTACAACCTCATGACGCGTAAACGTAGCGCTAGTGGTTAATGAGTTTAAGTGCTGTATAGTTTTGTAGCACAAGATCCCTCAGTGCTGAATTGTTTGAGAAAAGAAATGAAAACTGCCCTTTGCTTTTAAATTGCTTGTAATTTTAATTACTATACATAATAGATATACAAACCCTATATGAAATTTTTTTATTGATGTCTGAACTTTATTATAAGCATCAAGTCACATATGTAACTTGATCATATTTGCACTCAAAGGTGCAAATACAGGTTAATGTATTATTTACCTTTGTATTTCATCTGTATTTTTTTATCTTTTTTTAATGAAAAAGTTCAAATATGTATAAAAATCATTCCATTCTTTTGTGGCTCAACCATATAAATGTCTGTTACAACTTTATATCCAAGTTGTGAAAATCACAGACGTGGAATAGGTAACAGTTAACAAACATCCAGTCAAAGAACACCACAAGTAAGTTTAAATGTTCACAAAGCTTTGCAGTTTTCTTGTTATTTATTCTACTATATGTCTGTCATCTAATGTCCACTTATGAGCTTACAAAGACAGTCACCTGTCAAGTTCATTACCTGTTCAGGTGTTACTTGCTTAGAGTATTAAGAAAAAAATATATGCCAAGTCATTTTTTTGTGGCTGAAGTATGGGGTTGATATCACATACTCAGCTGTCCAGTAAAAATCTAAATCAGATTTATGCAACAAACCCACGGCCATAACCAATGCAAATAAAAAAGAGTTTCAATTCATCAGGTGCAACAGACTTCCATTTTCTCATGCGGCTGTTGTCTATCAAGTCTGCTCCATTTATTCTCTGCTGTGCATAAAGATTCATTTGATCTATGCTCAGATGCAAGAAATCCAAATTTAAAAAAAACAACAAACAGCCTTAAATGGTTCATAGGCTTGATGTCCTCCATTTAATAATTTATTTTTGAAATAGCACTGAACAGGGGGTTGATTGGCATGCTGTCAGTTTTTGTCCATCCAGCACGTACATCAGACTCATATTCAGAATCATTTTCGGGCAGAAAATCACTCACTGGCATTTCCAGTAAAATTTCCCAGCTCTAATAACTTCATATACTTCAAAACTTTCCAAATCACTGTCATCATCGCTATCATCAACCAGTATTTGCCGAATCAAATCTTCATCTTGAGATGAAACATGTTCAGAGTCAGCCATTTTGAGTTTTCTAGGTAGTGCCTATCATAAACATGCATTTCTAAAACTAATTTGAATGCAAGCTTAAAACTATGACAAAATGCTTGTTCCAGGGCCCAATGTACCAATTTAGTTTAATAATGATCATTCATGTCAAGCCGAAGTACCAGGATGTGTAAACAGTTGCTTACCTGAAAAATGACATAAGTCGTGACAAGCAGTACGAGACCTCTACTGGGATCCTGACTTGTGTCGTGACTAGCACTATAAGGGTTAAAAGGATGTTGATCTGTATCATTCAGGGTTGTAGTTGCTTAGTGTACATTTTACTCTGCTTTCTCATTGGATAAGAGTGGGTAGGGTGCGAAAGAGCTCGTTTTCTTTCTTTTTTCTTTAAAACTTGTTTGCATGAGATAATATCATTTATAAATGCCATATGTACTCGCTTATAAGTCGAGTTCAACCGCAAACTGCACATACTCATGTGCTATTGCATAATGTGCAGGCAGATTTGTATCTATGCAGGTTAGAAGTAATCAGTAGAACAAAAAACATAGGCCTTTATCTTCTGGCTCATTATCTGATGGCAGATATGGGTTTATGATGTTTGCAGTTGGACTCGACTTCAAAGCAAGTATACATGGTACTTGTACTTGACATCTTTTGATCTTTACCTGTAATAAATACTTGTACATAATAGATGGCCCTAAGGGAGTTTAGTTTTTGCAAACTAGTTGGGTAACCCTTTCAGAATAAAGATTTTATTATTATTATTATTATTAATATTATTATTATTATTATTATTATTATTAATGGATTCTGGTTAATTTTTTGCCTCAGTTTAAAATGGACATGTTTATTACACTAGTTTGATATGTCGTACTCCTAGATTGTAAACTTGGCCCTTATGGGTAAGTTTTGTATAGTTCGGGAACAGGATTATTATCTTTTTAAAATTAGCAGTTTAAGTAGGACTAGGATTGATTGATTGGCAGTTTTACAGAAGAATTTTTTGTTAATTTAAAGTTATCAAAATTAAAAATATTTTCAAAAAGGTTCTGGAAATGATGGGACAAAGACATGAAGATGGTAGTCCATACACTGATCCATTTTTTGCTCACCTGGCTGTAAGACCAAGTGAGCTTATGGTATGGCCCTGCAATCCATCATGTGTCATGTGTTCTGTACTATCCTTTGTGCATTGTCTGTCCGTGAACAATTGCTTGTTACTATTCTGGAGTTCATATTTCTCAGCCCATTTTGATCAAACTTGGAATGTGGGCTTATTGTATGATTAAGGTCTTGGAAGAGTTTGATAATGAGCAAGATCCATGCATATTAATGAGGCAACTTTGCATCAGATTGGATGAAATTGTTACCACTCTGGAGACTGTATTTCTGATCCTATTTTGATCGACCTTGGAATATATACCTATCTCGTCAAGATCTTGAACAAGTTTGATAAAGAGTGAGATACATGTTAATGACGTGATCTTGCATCTGATTGACTCAGCTTGTTACCACTCTGGGAGCCATAAATCTTTATCTGATTCTGATTGAACTTGAAATATGAGCTTTTATTACATATCCATCATTATACAACACATGATGAAGTCTGCTTTTCCTGAGGCTGATCTGAAACCTTGTTTTCGGAGAGTATCTGATGCAGCTATAGATTCTTGCTGTCTAGGATGACATCACTTAACAATGGTCACGTGAAGGACTACCACAGTTACACAAATTTTAGATGCAATATACAATGCGAGTAAGTAGATGGATGAAATCAAAGTAAAAGAACACCAACACATACAATTGTCATTTAAATATGAAATAATTAAAAGTGTTAGGCTCAGATACAGTGAATGCATTTGAAATTGCATGGTCTGGCAATCTATTGTGTATGTTTGCATGAATAATCCGTGTGCACTGTACTGCTTTGGCTGGAAAGTCATTGTCATGTGAGGAACACTTCGGTTCTATCCCTTTGAAGTGACCACTGTCGCACGTGGCTGCTGTAAGAAACTCGTTGCAGAGGAGCCCGAAATGGGTTGTATCTCCGAGGTACACAGCTTCCAGTGGTGACAAAACTTGATGAACATGTTGCTTCAAGGCAATGTACTGCAAATCTTTTGTCTGCAAACACTGGTTAAGGGTTACAGTTTTCATCCCTATTATGTTTACACTTTGACATGGTGAGTAGTGCTCTGTCAAACAGTAAAACTGATTCTTATTATTGTCTCATCTAGGCATATATAAGCCTACCAATTAAAACAAAAAAAATCCTTTAGAATAACAAACATGCATCTTTACTGAGAGGCCGATCTTTGAAATTCACCACACTGTTGTTCACTAAAGGATTTATATGCCCTTCTCTAGCCCCATTTAACCAGCTAACTGTGAGCAGTATAGCCTTCTGATTCTATTTTAATCAAACTTGAAATATGAGCATATATCATCAAGATCTTGGATGGGTTTGATAATGAGTGAGATCCATGCATATTAATGAAGTAATCTTGCATCTGATTAGTTGAGCTTGTTGTCTCTCTCGAAGCCATATTTCAGATCTGATTTTGATCAAACTTGGAATATATGCTTATATCATCAAGCTCTTGGATGAGTTCAATAATGAGCAACATCCACACATACTAAAAAGGTTGATCTTGCATCAGATTTCCTGAACTTGTTACCACTCTGCAAGGCATAATTCTGATCCAGTTTTGATCAAACTTGGAATATGGGCTTATATCTTCAAGATCTTGGATGAGTTTGATAATTAGCAAGATCCACACATATTAATGGTATGATCTTGCATTTGATCTTGGATGACTTTTGATTATGAGCAAGTGGCTATAAATGTTAATTGTCTTTATCTTTTGAAAGCGTTTTTATCAGGATACAATAAAATATGATAAATCAACATGATATAAAGTTTGGGAGCTAGATTACATAAGTTGTGTTCGTACAATACTACATAATCCAGCTTAGTGAAATGGTCATCTGTTAAGTCGTGTAAGTCAGGTGGGCAATATCAGGCCAATCTGGGCCTCTTGTTTATGTGTATGTTCATGAAATTAAGGTTTGTTTAAAAAACATGAGAAACTATCACTCTGTTCCATCAGCCCTATTTACCATAATTCATTTGTTTTAAAAACAAAGCTAGAAATATAACATGTGCAAACAGTAAAATAATCAAAATTAAATGAAATAATGGAACTTGGTGCCATCTAAGCACTTGAAAAAATAATCATTTACATTGACATTATGAAATTCTTTTTCAACAGTTATAAATTGTTGGATGAGAAATTAGCAGCATAGTACTAATAGCTTTGTTAATTTTCTCAGACACACAAACCTAGATGTAATTCATTTGGGGGTTGAATCATTATTTACCAAGGCACTGTGTATTGATCATGGATAAAGTTGCATGGATGCTGGAAAATCTGGATGATGATTATCAGCTTCACTTACTGCATATCCATTGCCTGATTATTTGTACTGTGTACTTAAAATAGAAGTGCAGTGTCACTCCCGGGATTACCCAGTAATCTGTATCAGGTGTACAGGAAAAAGAAACCATGAGAAATTCTGACTCTTGGAAAATTATTGACTTTTCTTCAGTTCTCTCATATGGAAGATAAGGTCATGTTAGGTGTTCAGAATTGCATTCTATCTTAAGTTTTTTAATTGTTGAGTTGTACTGTAAAATGTGAGAAAATAGCTGAAAATTTGCACATTTGGGTTACTATTAAAAAACTCTTAACATGGAAAATGGATTTCTATTTCAAGCTTATCTAGGAGCCCATAAACCCATTCATTTCACACAGCTTGTCATCACCTTGGGCTGTGCCAATAAATTAATTATCATTAAAAAGAAGATTTCTTTAAATACAGCTGACTATCAGTTAATGATTTAAAGTATTTGGGCATCTGCAAGAAAATACAACTCACTACAAAAAAATCTTAACGTATTTCGTGTGGCAGGCGACACTGTTATCTGTTTTTGGGAATATCTCTGACGTTTTGTTCTCTCAGTGGTTAGAATATATTTTGGTGTTAGGTTCATGGCATTTGGTTTATTTTGGTGAATTAAACACAAGAGTAATGTAAATTTTGCTTAAATTGTTAAATAAACTTTATTTCATTGATGATAAAACCTGTACAATCTGAACCATTTAAAACTATAAACCTAGACAAATGTGGGAGAATTTGTTTTATTTTTGCAGCATAAATTCAAACTTGCAATATTTCTAAAATTGTAATTCTACTAAATTGTGAGCATTTGTTCCAGTATTTGTTTTGTTTGTGACGGGTGAAAAAGTGGCAATATATTTAAGAAAATAAAATAAAATTCTATACCATAGACTCTATACCTTAAAAGAGGCTTTTCCGGGAAAGTTGATGTCAACAAAAATTGGATATACTGCACAATTCCACAATGCTACAGTTGTATGGTGCTGATAAAACTGAAGGGTGTATTTTTTTTTTAAGCTCTACTATTCATAGACTACAAGAGCTTATGGGATGACCTGTTGTCCATTATCTATCGACTGTCAGTCCATTAACACAGGTCATCGCTGCTGCTCCTAAACTACTTGTAGGATTGCCATGAAACTCTACTCACAACGTTCATCCCAAAGTTTAGTTGGTCCTAAATTAAAATGGTGCCACTCTGACATTCAATATAGCCACCACAGCAGCCATCGTAAAAATCTTGTTATAAACAACCCCTTCGGAATGGATGATCATATAAACATGGAAATTTTACTAAAAGACGTCTTGTGATGTCTAATTGGTCCTAAATGAAAATGGTGCCAATCAGACATCCATTATGGCCACCACGGCAGCCATCTTTAAAATCTTGTTATTGCTACTATTCCAGAATGGAAAGTCATATTGACATGGGGTTTTCACCAGAACATTTCTTTTACTGTGTAGTTATTCCTAAATGAAAATGGTACTGAACTGTCTTTCAGTATCTTGAAAATCTTGTTATTGCTACTTCTAGGTGGATGATCATATCTACATGTACATGTACATGGGGTTTTCACTGAAAGGCTTGTGATGTCTAGTTGATTCTAAATGAAAATGGCACTTATCTTACATCCAGTATGGCCACTATGACAGCCATCTTGAAAATCTTGTTATTGTGGCTTCTAAACAGAAAGTCATATTGACATAGGGATTTAACCAGAAGTATTTTTACAGTATCTACTTTGTTCTAAATTATTATTATGATGCCAATCTAACTTCCAATATGGCCACCATGGGGGCCATATTGACATCTGGTTTTCACTAAAAGACTTCTTTTCATACCTTGTTGGTCCTAAATGAAAATGGCACCAATATGTAGAAGTATATGGCTGCCACAACAGCAATCTTGAAAATCTTATTGCTACTCTGCCTGAACAGATGGTCATGTTGACATATGGTTTTCACTAAAAGAGTTTTAATGATCTCTAATCCTACCCCGGTAAATTAGAACTGTGTTGATTAAATCCAATATGGTCACAACAGCAGCCAATTTGAACATCTTGTTATCTCTCAAAAATATCAGAGATGGTTTCAACACTCTGCAGATAAAATGATGAAATGGTTAAATTATGGTTTCCTGAAAAAAAATTTCAGGCAGTAGTGTCAGTCCATTCGAGGGACTCTTGTTTAAAAATAAAACAAAATTATTTATCTTTAAAAACATTACATCATCATTTCATGAATAACATTTTATTCAGAAGAAAAACTGTTTTGTTTTTGTAACCTATTGATGTCTTGTCTTTATTGAAGGTCTTGCAAAGTATATGGTAGATTATAGCAGGTTGGTAGATAGATACAAAAAAAGAAACCAGCTGGCTGAGAAACATAATTTCATTTTTGAATTTACATAGCATGAAATAAATACTGATTCTTTGTCATATACCACCTATGTATGGAAAAAAAACCCAAGGTCCCGGGGCCCATGGTTTTTGTTACTGCCAAATTTGTCATGCTTATATTGACGTAAAGATATTAAATAAATGTAAATGTCAACAGAAGCCCTAGGTCCCAACTTGAACAAATCTTTTGCTTTCTAATCATTTATGTTGACATGCTGCCAATTCTGACCCATACTTTTTTCTACAATTATTTGATGTTGACTCCAGACTTTAATGTTAACATTGCATTAACAAACAGGCATTTATTTGGTCCTCCATAGTTGGTCTTTCACGGCAACTTCAATAACACATGAACCCTTCATCAAAGGATGCTGGCTACAATCTGCAATAAAACAATGCACCCTTCATCAAAGGAAGTCATCACCAAACTTGAATAAAAGCAATGGAATGTGAGCTATTGTTGCATTTTCCGAAGTGATCGGTGATTGGAACACATTTACTGTGCTGTTAAAGTTTCCTTTTCTGCAGGAAGACAAGTAACTTTATTTTTGCTTACGATGGCTATTGATTGCGAATTAAATTTACAGTCTCTTGAAACTAAATATCTGGCCGTTAAGGAAGTTGAAGGTGGGGCATCTTGCAAAGATGTTTGTACTTAATTACAACTGTTTAAAAAAAATGTCATTGAATATTTTGTGATCATTTATCAGTAACTTTTTACAAGTATTTCGAAAGAATTCATAACTTGTTGAAAGGTTTTCATTTCCCTATGAATAGTCTCATCCCCTTGGTAGCCTCAGTAATATGATTACGTCTGTTGCCTCAGTCAGACCAAATTCTAGGCCAATTTAATTAGTATGTAAAAAACAACTATACAGCCATGTGCTACTGGTGACAGTGAATATTGTAGTGAATTGTTTTTTGACAATGGGATATAGATCTAACAAGTACTACCATTTTTTATGCATGTGTTTTCTAACAGCATGTGACCGATATATGAATTTTCTAACATGTAACCTATGCTCAAATTCATGGATTCATGTACATTTACTTAATGCATTATGGATTTTATTACATAAAGGTGACAAAAATGGAAGTTGTCAATATACAAGTGTATTTCACACTGGTTTTGTCTTCATTTAATCAAATTTTCCATTGTTTATTTTCTCAAAGTGTAAATCGCTACTCACTGATGACAGGTCACCCATCACAGACAAATTTCACTTGTATGCGGGTGTCCCCCCGTTTATGTCAACAATATTACCTCAAGCTGGAGGATGTCAAGATAAATGGGTAGTACTTTATTGTAACATGAATATTAAAGAGATTTGATTGATACCATTTTCAGTACCTGATGGCATAACCTAGGTTTGGTTCATAAGTCTGTAAACATTATTTAAACTGACTGGAAAACAGCACATTTGCTTTCTGTCAGAGTGCTATGTACATGTATACAGAAGGTAAAACACCCTCAGGTGATGTAAATGATAGTCTTGATACTTTAAAGAAAACACCTGTTCAATTGATTGATTCCATTTATTGATTATAATTTGTATACTGTGGCCATAAGATTGAGTGTATCATGTTGAGATGTCTGTCCTTCCAGCCATCCATATGTACATCTGTCTGCTCACTGTTTCATTTCTGTACAATAACAGAGTTCTCCACCATCTACGGTTATCAGACTATGTGAGTAGCTGGTATTTGGGGGAAAAGAAACCTATCAGTTTTGGGTGCAAAAGGTTGAAGGGCAAGGGCACAGGGACACCCAATAACTTGTGTACCACATACTTTGACCAAACTTTGTATATTGCTTGCATTTGAGATAAGGAAGGTACCTGCTGATTTTGGGAACAAAAGTTAAAAAGGTCAAAGTGTTGGTGACTCTAAGAAGAAAATGATTTCTGCTTGTTATCTCAAATTCGCCAGCTTTGACCAGACTTTATGGATGGCTTGCATTGGAGTCTAAGAAGACACCTATTCATTTTGGGGTCAGAAAGTCAGTGCTCGAAGTCACAAAGAGTTAAAGAAGAAAAAACTATTTCTACAAAACTACTAAAGTTTTGTACCACATGCCTTGACTAAACTTTGTTGATAGCATGCATTTGAGACAAGAAAGACACTTGTTGATTTTGCAGTTAAGAAGTCAAAGAGAGTCCAAGAAGGAAAATAGTTTCCCCAGAATAACTCCAATCCTATGCCTCAAACTGTGATCAAACTTTGTGGATAACTTGCATTTGAGACAGGAAAAGTGCCTATTGAATTTGGGGTCAATAGGTCTAAGGTCACGGTCACAGATTGAAAGAAAATTAAATTGGTTTCTGCAAAATAATTTGCATTCGGTGTCTTTGATCTTGACCAAATTTTGAGAATGGCTTGTATTTGAGACAAGAATGACACTTATTGGTAAGGCAGAGCATATGATAGGCCATGTCACTTAGCAACAGTGACATAGTACACATGTCCTTTACTACCCATTCATCTGACCAATGAAAGAAGGTTTTATATTAGAGAAATATAATAAATACTATTTAGTGCATGGCGGGCATATAATATACCATTTATGGTACTCTTGTTGAGGGTTTGTTGAAATTTCTTACTGAACTGGTACAGATAAGAATGAGTATCAGATATCACTTTGCATCTGTGGATAATACACCATCTCCTGAAGACAAAAAAGAAAAAATGAATTAAAAACATAAAAAGTCATTCTGAAGAGATTTTTAAAGGTTTGAGCTTGTCATACTTTCAATGTTTCCAGTGGTTTTAAAGAAATATTCCATGCTGATATTAAAGCCAATGGCCCAGTCTTGAAATATTAAGTATGTTAAGCAATGTTCCGTGATTTCGAGACTGGTACCCTGCATTATTAATAATTAGTGGTTTCAGTTCACGATGCTGAACTCTTAACAGATACCTACTTCACAGCTGAGTCAGTTTCTTTAAGGGCCTTGCTTATTGAAACTTCAGTGGTCATGGTGGGACTCAACCTCACCACCTCCTGATCCTAATGGTACCTGTCACTAGATCATGCTGTGACTAATAAGCAAATGTACAGATATAAACTTATTGTTTAGGTCAAAAATTTTAACAAGTGGGATATGTGTGATGGCTTCCATCTGTAGTTTACATTTTTACAGTGAGGGAAAATCTATAAAGTCACTGAAAAACAAAAACATTTTTCTGAATGATGTAAGTGAAGCTTTTCGTGCTGATTTGCAAGTGAACAATTTATTGGATGTGATGTAACATATGGAAAGTTTACCATGCGATGTTAATTTTAACAAACATAACATATGTCCCCAGCAGGCATGCTACATAGATAAATACATCAATCCTATCTGTCTTTTACTTGCATGATTATATTTGACATGTCTCAGCATCCTTGTGGTCTGAATTTTAAGTACCATGCTGATTTTTTATGCCATGAAATTAATATATATGTTAGCTGCAGATACTGAAAGAGATTTAAGAAATACTAAGAATTCCCAGCTCATGTAATTTAATTTTTTTTCAAACTGCATGTATTTACCATAGTTCTTCCATTATAAGTCCATAGTTAATGATAACCCAATCTCCTTGTGTTACAAAATTAGCAACTTTTTATGAAAGAAAGATTTTTATTTCTCATAATACACCATCCCCACATTTTTGAAACAATATACAAAGCTGGATCCCTGGGCTTATCATCGGGGAAACACTTCACTCAGTTATAGGTCATGTGCAACTGTGAAGTCTCATCTTTTTTGTTGCAGTGAATTGGCAGAGGTTTCATTGAAATCTAAAACTTTAATTTTCTTGTTATAAAGAGGTATTGTATGATTTTTGTTTAGTTTCATATGCCTTATGGCTGAATAAAATAGGCAAAATTAGGTACCATATATACTTGCTTATGTTAGGTTCAACTGCAAACAACATACACCCTGATTTGCTGTCCCATAATGCGCTGGCAGATCAGAGTGTATGTTGTTTGTTCTTTTGATTACTTGTAACAAACTGCTTAGACCCAGATCTGCTGGTGCATTATGTGACAGCAGATTTGGGTCTGTGCAGTTTACAGTTGGCTCTGACTTACAAGCGAGTATATACGGTAGACACGTGCTTATTAGGCTTTTTTTCGCAGACACTTATATCACAGTAGAATCTTAAAATCCATTGTCCGGAATTTTTTACTTTGATAATTTGTGGAGATATGCTGCTTATGTGGCACCTTTTCAGATTGAGTAGGCCTTTTTTTTAAATTAGGGTATTGACTCCAAAGCTTATGCCTTTCGACGTAAATGGCCGAATGGCCGAACACATCGTTAATCCAACGAACGATAGAACGAGCTTATGCCTTGCATGCAGAAGTTAGATTTGTAACAATTAATAGGATTTCATTTGAAAGTCTATGCAACCTAATCAGATACAAGATAACTGACAACTTTCAAGCTTGTTCAGTAATTATTACAATTCATTATACTTGCATGCACTTTACTTTTCACTGTAAATCAGTGCAAAGTATTGTTTTTTCTTAATCATTAAATTTTTTTGCCAATTGCAATGTTTTTACTAGCAATCATTTTTAATTTGCACTATCATTATCTTGTTGTTTTAAATGTGGGAAATTTGCAGTTAAGTTTTATAAGGGTGAATTTTCAAAAAGAGAAAATGTTTGATGAATAAAAATATCAAGCACTTGAACACTTGACTTCACTTGCACAGTATAATAACCTGTGTGCCTGGATTTTCTTATAGATCTTAATACATTTTCTTGTGCTAAGGATAATCTGTAGGAAGCAAAATGACAACAAGTAGCACAAAATAAACAGAAATAAGACAAATCAGCTGCACAGTGTACCGAAATCAGACAAAGTCAGGTGCATAGTTTACTGAAAAAAATGACACAGGTGCACAGGCTCTGATACAGTGACTTGGATGACTTACTTTAGTCTTGGTATGAACTCTTAATTTGAAAGGACCTTGAAAACTGAATACAACCCAAAAGTCTTGGTTTGGTTCGGTATTTAATGGCATAGCAATACAGGCAGGTTATTTTGTGCTGAGGCAATTGGAGTAACGTGCTTGCCCAAGGACACATCGTGGTAGCCAACCCGGGCTGATCCAAAAGTAGGATTTGAACCTGTACCCTTTCAGTCATGATTTCTGCACAAAAACCACTGTGCCACTGCAGCTCAACCAAAAAGTGAAATAAAAATGTTGTGTCCATAGCACTTTGAGTTTTCGAAGTTTTTCTGGACAAGCTATGTTATACATTCAGCTCTGTGTATACCAAACACTCCACTCAGGTGACTTTCTGAAATGTGTCATTATGAGTAAGTGGTCTTCTTATTATGGAGGTAAATATGTATAAACGTAACCTATGAAATATGATCTTTATACATTGGTGCTCGTTATATTCAGGTAGTTGATGCAGGACGTGTGACTGTATACAGTGATGATTGGTTTGCTTAGGCTGAAGAATGCTCTTCACTCTCCTATATTTGCAGCTCCCCCCCCCCCATAAAACAATACATGAAGTCAAACCAAAATTTAGTGCCCTTAGAAATGAATTGTACTTAAGATTTTGGAGGCTCATACATACGTTTGCTTCCTTTTCAAAATGAAATTATTTCTATAGCTGAAAGTTTGTTTAAATACCTTGAATATCTACAAAAAAAACTTGTTTTGTTTTACTTGTCAGAACAATCTTTGTGTGTGTTAAGTCATGCATAAAAATGATTGATATATTTATTTTGTGTTGGCATACACCATTAAAATAAGTTAATGGACTGGAGAACAATTCACAAAATATGTAAAAAAATACTCTATGATAGACCATCATATTTCGAGATGAAAATGAGGTCTTTTAGTTAACCTGGCCATAAACTTGGAATATATGCTTATACTCTATGATAGACTGTTATATTTTGAGATGAAGATTAGATCTTTTAGCTCACCAGGCTGTAAGGTCATAAACTTGGAATATATGCTTATATCATCAAGATCTTGGATGATGCATGCATATTAATGAGGTGATCATGCATCTGATTGGCTGAGCTTGTTACCACTTCAGAGGTCATATTTCTGATCCAGTTTAGATTAAAGTTGGAGTATAGGCTTATATCGGCAATGTCTCGGGTGTTTAAGAAAATGAACAAGATCCATGCATGTTAATGAGGTAATCTTGCATCTGATTGGCTGAGCATGTGAATGCTCTGGAAGGTATATTTCTGATCAATTTAGATCCAACTTGGAATAGATACTTATATCAGTAAGATCTCACACAGGTTTGATAATGATGAATGAAATCCACAGATAATAATGAGGTGATCTTGCATCTGACCGTCTGGGTTTGTTATCGCTTTTGAGTCACCCGATTTGATCAAACTTGGTAAATATTCTTATACAATTAAGATGTAAAACGAGTATAATTCTGAGATAGAGCTGTACTTAATAATGAGGTGATCTGGCATCTGATTGGATGAGCTTGTAAACACTCTGGCAACTTATTTTTGATCTGATTTTAATCATACTTGGAAAGAAAATATTGGTATGTCAAGATATCAGATGAGTATTATTACATGATCTGTTCTAAAACTGAAAATTTGAGGTGGGGTGGGCCCCTCCATTTGGAAAAAAATCGGAAATAATTTGAATATCATAGGATTTTCATGCAGTTGGTTAATTTTTGGGCACAGTTATTAGAAATTATCTTCAATCCTGCAGTCTTGCATCCTAGAATAGACCCTGTAATTATGAGCAGAATCTACATATATTAAAGAGGTGATCTTGCAGTTGATTGGCTTAGCTTATTACCAGCCAAGAAACGGTATTTCTGATCTGATTTTGATCAAACTTGGTAATTAGGCATCAAGATGTCGATTCTTAAGTTTTATTATGTGTGAGGTCTGTGGATATTAAGGAGGTCATATTGCATCCGATTGGCTTAGTTGTTTACCACCCTAGAGACGGCAGGTCTTGAAAATTCCAGTCATCTGTTCATGTTCATGAGTGATGGCTGAGGAAGGCTAAGTCACTGTTTGGGTCTACTGATCATAGATCAGAAGAACTTATGGGATGATCTGTCGTCCATTGTTCTGTTAGCAGATGTTTCTTATCGTTACTTCTAAATCATTTGAAGGATTGCTGTGAAACTCTACACGCACATTCATCCCAAGGTCTAGTGGGGTCCTAAATGAAAATGGTGCCACTCAGACATCCAGTATGGCTGCTGCAGTGGCCATCTTGAAAATCTTGTTATTCCTACGCCTCCTAAATAGATGGTCATATAAATATGGAGTTTTCACTAAAATACTTTGTATGATGTCTTGTTGGTCCGAAATGAAAACAGAGTCAATTTGATATCAAGTATGGCTGCCACAGTGGCCATCTTGAAAATCTGTCCTGAACATCATATTGACATGAGGTTTCACCAGAAGACTTCTTTTGATGTCTAGTTTGTTACAAAGTGAAAATGGTGCCTATCTGACATCCAATATGGCCACCATGGCAGCCATCTTACAAATCTTGTTATTGCTACTTCTACAGAATGGATGATCATATTGACATAGGTTTTCACCAAAAGACTTCTTATAATATTTACTTGTTCCTAAATGAAAATGGTGCCCATCTTTTATCCAATATGATCTTCACAGGGGCCAATTTAAAAATCTTGTTCTAGCTCAAGAATATTATAGATGGTTTCTATACTCAGCAGTTAAAACGAAGTATTTCTATCTTGGATTCCTGGAAATTCTTTTCGGTCAGTAGAGTGTCAGTCCCTTTGAGGGACTCTCATGTTAACACCTAGAGACTATTTTTTGAAAGGATTTTGATCAAACTTGTGAAATAGGCTGATATCATCAAGGTCTCAGATGTGTATTATTATGAGCAAAATATATGCATATTTAAGGTATCTTGTAGCTAAATAGCTGAGATGTTCCAAGGATTGTATGTTTGATACCCACCCAGGCAAGCCTGGGGTTGACTGCCTTTGTGTGTCTTTGGGAAAGGCACTTAGCTGTCATTTTTTTTTGCATGATATAGCCATCATTGTGTTAACAAGTGCTGTTAAAACCAACAAGAACAACAACAGTAGGTTCTGTAATAAGTGAGATATTTACATATTGATGAGGTGATTTTTGCATCAGGTTGGCTGAGCTAGTTACCTCTCTAGAGACAATATTTCTCATCTGATTTTGATAAAACTTGGGTCATATGTTTATATTGTCAGGATCTTGGACAAGTTCACTAATGAGTGAAATGTTTGGATATTAATCATACCTTTATCTTTGGAAAGAATATTTATCAGAATATATTAAAATAGGTAAAATTGACATGATATAAAAGCTTGTGAGGTAGTTTACTTAGGTTTGTGTTACAATACATGTACTATATAAGCCTACTTTATTGTAAAAAGGTCAGCTGTTAAGTTATGTAAGCCAGGTGAGCGACATCAGGCCCATTTTGGCCTTAAAAAAAAAATAAATAATAATTTCCTTATTTATCCATTTTTTGCTTGCAACATCACACATAAAGTAATATTATCAAATATATGGCCCATAAATGCTGATATCATTGTTTAAGGAGTTACATGTCATTGTAGTTTACAAAGAAACAGGTGTCCTATCCATCACACTACATGTATTTGTTTTTTGTTTTCCATGAACATTGCTTTAGGCAATATAATCTGGTGGCCAGTTAGAATTATGTCACAATATATGGCACTGCTTTATTTACTAGAATGTTAGATATATGGAAGCCTAGAGGGTTTGTTCATCTATTTTGCAAGTGTCATGGGCGTGTGAAGTGTGCATACTTTTAATCCCACTTGACTGTCATGTTTGGTCACTAGAAAGGAATGTTTACTTGAAAAGACCTTTATACTCTGATGGCTCAGGTACTGCACACTTACCACACTAAACCAGATGCCACATTATTTGTTACTTATTCTTCACTCTTTACAGTATTTTTTGAACTTGCAGAGGAAACAAAAAAAAAACTTAAAGTAATGTACATTTTGTCTCTGCAAAAATTCTGCACAGATGTAAGAACAAGTTACAATCATACAGTAACTGAAAGAATGGTCATTAATGATAACGATGAATTCCTCATTAGATTTTCACATAATTTGTCAAATCTGCACCACAAAAAGTATTGCAGTAATACAATTTTTTGTGGCCTGCTGCTGTATGCATCGTGTCATAATTTTCTGAAGAAAAAAAAGCTTAGAAGCTGAAAATTTCAAAATTTAAATGTGATACTTTGAGTATATTGATTCTAAGTCTTAGAAGAGCCATATTTTTTTAAAGAAAGATCCTAATTTAGGGCTGTTCCAGTAAAACCTACTTGGGACCCAGGGAAGGCACTTTCAACATGGAGTAGTTACCCATAGATGCAATTTAGAATTTTGTGTTATTTTAGTATGAACTCTTCGAGTAATCAGAGTACCCTGGGATATATTTTTTAAAAATTGCCTTCCCTACATACCATGTATATTTAAATAGAACAGCCTTTACAGTTTTGTCATGTGTGCTGAGAACATACAAAGTCTAATGCATGTTTTTGTTCCTTGCAGGTTGTTCTTGATCAGTAGACCAACACAGTGTACAGAATGGCAGACGCAGGAGCAGATGAGATTGATGCAAAGCAACCCGCTTTCATACTCACAGTTGATGAGTTGAAGGATCTTATGCAACTTAGAGGCCAGGAGGCCTATGAATTGTTACAGAGCAAATATGGTGGAGTTCTAGAAATGTGCAAGAAGTTCTACTCTTCTCCTAATGAAGGTAAAGATTGCATAAACTTTACTGAAAAAGTTTTTGAATACCGGTTTGGATTAGTCTCTTCATTTTTATTAGTTACTGCAGTATTTCTGTTCATAGAAAAACATTTAGACCATTCAAAGCATGGAAATTGTCACCCAAAAATCATTTTTCTGCATATCAAGGCTGACAAATGATGTTGACTTGTCTTCATATTAGTATGTGGGCAGGCTGTGGTGTACCATAAAACAAAGATGCCAACCATTCTGATTTAGGCGGAATCATTCCTGTTTTTAACTTCATATCGCACCATTACGATCACTTCTGTCACATTGCAATTTTCAGGTCAGATATAATTTTATGTAGGCATTCCTAAGCACTTGCTTCACAAAAGTAATTGAATATTGAAAATGTCAGAAGTCACATCAGCTTAGCACCCTGAATCACCTGAGAAAGTTCAAGAAAGGTGTCGAACCAAAAGCAGCCATTGAGGATTTTACGTTTACGCTACAGACATTCTAAATGGAATATTCAAGGCATCAACACTGGACAAATGCCGTGCCTTTGCTGTCTTTTCTCTATGGACTTCAGTATGTCATATGGTGGGAACAGGGAGTTTTCTACCATTTTCAAAATGGGTCTCGGGGACCATAGAATTGGGAAATTTACTGAGTAAAAAGGTCAAAATGGGAAATTTAACAATTTTTGTACACACTTGTAATTCACACAAATTGGCAAAGAGAAGATTTTTGAACATTATAGTAATTCAGTAGCTCATGGTCCACTCTAGGTGGCGATTCAGGCAAAATAGTCGCCATTGAGTCCGTCATTGTGAAAAAGCGAAGTTCACTTCACCTTGATTGGATTTCATGATATTCCCACCAACCCTCCTCTTTTTGTTTCAATATAATGCATTAATAATCTAAGTAAAAGTCAACTTTTGTGTTAAATTTTCCCTTCAAAGATAAAGGTGGGCAGTTAGAAAAGAAGTTTTATGTTCTGTAGTCACTTTTGGTGCTAATTTGATGATCATAAATGCCAGAAATTACATTGCTACTGTGCTGCTGAACATTTGCATATCATCCTTGAAAAATTGATTGAAAATGGAATTTGTGTAGCCCACTCAGAAGTGAATTGTGATTCTCTGGGCATATCCAGCTCCAGTACTAAGAAAATGTATAATTTTATGCAATATTTCATTCTTCAAATGTATGAAAAGATGACTTTTACTATGAAAACTGTTGCCCATTTTTGACAGTAACCTGTTGCACAGTATTTATAGTGAAGCAAAATAAGAAGATTTATAGTATTTTTAACAAGTTTTAATAGTATTTTATTGGTATTGTAATCATCTGACCTGAAAATATGCAAAAACAGAAGTTAAAAGTGACTATTTTGAGCATTATACATGTTTCACTTTTTCCCCTCGTATCTCCCTTTTTTTGCCATTTTCACCCTGTACTGGTTGGAAAGAGAAGTTATTTTGCCCAAATATTATTAGTCTGGCATGGACTCTGTTAAATTATATCCAAGGTTGCTTTGACTCTTTAGATCTCATGTTACACTCAATATAGTAACATCTGTCCTAAAGTTAGAAAAGTAAAGGACATGGATTTTTTAAAAAAGTTCTGATTGGGAATTTTTTGCACAAAAATTGGGGAAATGGACTATTTTTGTCATTGGTGATGGGGCCAAATTTTTCCCCCACAACAGGCCCAGAAAAGTCCCTGGCAAAAAATGAATAGGAAGCATGTTTCAACCAAACACCACTTTAAATCAGTAAGATTCAGTGCTTAAAATACAGTAAAATTTGAAGTGCATGTATTCCTCTTTTAGCTTTACTGGTGGTAGACCAGGAGAGCTTATGAGATGGAGTCATCCATCCTTCCATCTGTTGGTGCAAGTTTGTTATCACTACTACTAAACTATTTATAGGATTGCCATGAAACTTTACACACACATTCTTCCCATGGTCTAGATGGTCCTAAATGAAAATGGTGCCACTTCAACATCCTTCTGATGAAAACAACAGCTGTCTTGAAAATATTATTGCTACTCCTCCTCAACAGAAAGTCATATTGACATGGGGTTTTCACCAGAAGACTTGTTTAATGTCTAGTTGGTCCTAATTAAATTGGTGCTGATCTGGAGTCCAATATGGCTGGCCACCATGGCCATCTTTAAAAACTTGTTATGGCCACTCCTTTTGATTGGATGGTCATATCAACATGGGGTTTTCATTTAACGACTTATGATGTCTGGTTGGTCCTAATGAAAATGGTGCTGATCTGTCGTCCAATATGGCCACCACGATGGCCATCTTGAAAATCTTAAAATCGCTACTCCTGACAAAAAAAGTAATGTTGTCATGGGGTTTTCAACAGAAGACTTCTTATGAGGTGTAGTTTGTCCTAAATGAAAATGGTGCCGCTTTAACATCCAATATCAGTGTTGCACCTAGGATCCCAAGGGCAGGGGACACTGTGTCCCTTGCCTTCCTGATTTGGGTGACAACATTTTAAAGGGCAAAGGTAAATTGTAGTACATAATGGACTAGAAGTGCTAAAAACACAAGGTAATCTTATTTGCTTCAAAGTTTTGCGACCTTAACTTTGTCATATTTACCTTGGATGCTTACATAATTGCAATAAATGTTTGATCATGTGATAAAGTAACTCGTGAAAAAATTAACATGTTTGAATATATGGTTAAACTGAAATGAGCTGCACGATAGAATTTTCTGTTCCTGATCTTGCTCTCATTTAACTTTGGTGTTCACTCATTCTGTACCAGCATTTATTATAATAAATATCCATGTTTTCTTAATTACTTTTCTTTTCAAAGTAATAAATCATTAATCAAATGAAAAATTGTGTGTTTTCATAAATTTGTCATATTTATCATTAATTCTGCTTGAGAATAAATTAAATCTTCCTTGTCGTAGGTGTGACTTTAACCTCAACAATGCATTACACTACCGGCGGTTAAAGACTTCAGCAACTTGGCCGCCTACCACAAACCTTTAATGTTTTCATAGCCAGATTCATTGTTTTGAAATGGATATTCACTGCCATCTTAGTTTTTATCACCTTTACTGACTTTGGCCATAGACGTGGTTGGACATCCGCTAAAGGAAAGTTGCAGGCATATTTTTCGATTTTTTTTCCCCTGACAAAAAATCGTGCCTAGAAGGGTGCACAGGGTCAAGATTTGGGGGACATAGGGCAAAAAATTCTGGGGAAACCTGTGAGCCCGTGCTCTGGGTGCAACATTAAATATGAATATATTGTGAAAATCTTCTTATTGCTGCTCCTTCTGAATGGATGGACATATCATCTTGGTTTTTTAAGCTCTAATGGTCATAGACCAGAAGAACATAATTGATGGTCTTTCATCCATTGTCCGACATTCATCATCTGTCTGTCCATTAGCACTAGTTTGTTATCACTACTCATAAACTACTTTGAGGGTTGTTATGAAACTTTACGCACACATTCATTCCATGGTCTACTTGGTCCTAAATTAAAACGGTGCAGCTTAGACATCCAATATGGCCACCATAGCAGCCATCTTAAAAATCTTCTTATTGCTACTCCTCCCAATTGGATGGTCATATCTACATTTGATTTTTCACCAAAAGACTTCTTATGATGTCTAGTTGGTCCTAAGTGAAAATGATGCTGATCTGACATCCAATGTAGCCACCATTGCAGCCATCTTGAAAATCTTGTTATGTCTGCTCCTCCTGAATGGAAAGTCATATTGACATGGGTTTTCACTAGAAGACTTCTTATGATGTCTAATTGGTCCTAAATGAAAATGGTGTTGATCTGATGCCCATTATGGCCAAAATGGCTGCATGGATGATCAGATCAACATGGGTTTTTCACTAAAGACTTCTTATGATGTCTAGTTGGCACTAAATGAAAATGGTGCTGATCTTGAAGATCTTGTTATTGCTACTCCTCTTCAACGGAAAGCCGTATTGACATAAGGTTTTCACAAGAAGACTTTTTATGAGATCTAGTTAGTTCTAAATGAAAATGGTGTCCATCTGATGTCTAATATGGCCTCCACAGTGTCCATTTTGAAAATCTTGTCGCTACTCCCTGAATGGATGGTCGTATCAACATAGGGTTGTCACTGAAAGACTTCTTATAATGTCTAGTTGGACCTGAATGAAAATGATGCTAATCTGATGTCAAGTATGGCTGCTAATGCAGCCATCTTTAAAATCTTGTTAATGCTGTTTCTTCTGAACAAAAAGTCATAATGACATGGGGTTGTCACCAGACGACTTCTTATGATGTCTAGTTGATCCTAAATGAAAGGGACCTCGGGTGGTCGAGTGGTATAAGGCGCTTGCCTTTACAGATCACTCACATCTCAGCTCTGTCCATACAAGTTCGAGTCTCGGCTCATACAACATGGGTATGTGAGAAAGCTTGCCAGTAGTTTTCCGTGGGTTGGTGGTTCTTTTTGGGTTCTTCCTCCACCAAATATTCTGGCCACCATGTATAGTATCATGTGCTGAAAAATGGCATTGAAACCACACAAAACCAAATCAATTTTAAATGAATATGATGCCACTGCAAATCTAATATGACTGCCACTACTGCCATATTGAGAATCTCATTATCACTACTTCTCCTGAATTAATGGTCATATCAACATGGAGTTTTTACTAAAAGACTTCTTATGATGCCCAGTTGTTCCTATACGAAAACAGTGCTACTCAGATGTCCAGTATGGCCAATATGGCCACCACAGTGGCCATCTTGACAATCTTGTTATCACTACTTCTCCTGAATGAATGATCATATCAGCATGGGGTTTACACTGAAAGACTTCTTATGATGTTTCGTTAGTCATAAATGAAAATGGTGTAAATCTGACTTCCAATATGGCCACCACAATGGCCATCTTGAAAAACTTTTTATGGCTACTTCTCCTAGATGGCTGGTCTTAATGATATTGTGCTTTCATCAAAAGACTTATTATGATGTCTGGTTGGTCATAAATGGAAATGGTTCCAATCTGATATCAAATATGGCCACCACAGCAGCCATCTTGAAAATCTTGCTATCATTACTCCAAAAAAATATCCCAGAAAGTCATATTAAAATGGGTTTCCACAAGAAGACTTCTTATAATGCCTTCTTGGTCCTAAATGAAAATGGTGCATATCTGATATTCAATATATCTACCACAGCAGCTAATTTGAAAATCTCATTGCTGCTGAAGAATATCAGAAACGGTTTGAACACTCAGCAGTTAAAAGGAAGAAATGGTCTTATCTCGAATTCCTGGAAATTCTCTTGGTCCAATAGAGCATCAGTCCCTTCGAGGGACTATTGTTCAGAACTGAAATTCTTTTGTTTATGGAACAAGTTCGTAGTCCAGTTTACCTGGACAACTAAAAATCTTTGTTGGGCGAGTGAAATTTCATGTAAGTACCCCAAATTTTACATAAGAAACAAAAAAATCAAATTTTGAGACCATTTTCCCTGCATTATTATTGTAAGGCCAGTAGGTCAAAATTTATCCGCTTGTTGGGGTTTGATTTTCCAGAAAATAAAAATTGTGGAAGGTTAGTACAATTACATAATTATAGATATTTTGCTCAAAGTCAAAATTGATGTCTTTCTTGAAAAAAGAATGATTTGTATTATTGCTTGAATTCTTTACTAAGTAAAGAATGCTTATTAAAAAAAGATACAGAAAAAAACACTCAACATTTGGAGACCAAATGAATCCAAATTCCCTCTTGTGATCTCCCCATTTTATTTCCCTCTTTACACTACCATCATTTATTATGTTTTTTTTTATATTAAAATATAGTTACTTTTCTCACAGTCTGGATAATTTGTGTGCAAATGAAAATTATTCTTGTTCCTGAATATCTTCTTTGCAAAATTAACATCTCTTTTGTGCAACTGGCACATTACCGTCTGTACTTGCGTATAATTTTATACAAACTGCATAGACCCAGATTTGCTTTTGCATAATGTGCCGGCAGATCTGGATCTATGCAGTTTGTTAAGACTAATCAGTAGAACAAACAACATAGAGCCTGATCTGCCGGTGCATTATGTGACGGCAGATCAGGGTCTATGTTGTTTGTATTTTGACCCAGCTTATACGCAAGTATATACGGTAAGTGCCAATTGGAATTGGTCTAGGTATGCTATGTTTCAGTATATCCTTGCTAGCAAATAAAGAACACTTACAAGATAATGTTTTTGTGTTTTCTTTTTTAAATAAAGAATACTGGTTGCATTTCTGTGTTTATTTTATATACGCCTGCCATGAGGCAAAGCATATTATGTTATGATGCCTATCCATCCATCCCACTGTCTGTTATTAATTTTGTTTCTTAACAATAACTCAAGTTGTCCATCATCTACAGTTTCGAGACTTTGTGGATGGCTTGCAATTGGGGTAAAGATGAACCTAAAAATGTCTAGGTCAATTGTTCAAAGGTCAGGATCACTGTGATGACAGAAAATGGTTTCTGCACAATAGCTCAAGTTCTTCACTATGTGCAATTACTGAACTTTGTGGATGGCTTGTGCTTGCCATAAGGAAAAGGTCTGTCACCTTTGGGGTCAGAAGGTCAGAGATCAAGGTCACTGACCGTAAGAAACAAGTGGTTTTTGGACATAAATTCTAGATATTGATTTAGATGATTTCTAAACATATAGTAGGAATATAATGTGCCTTTCCCTGTATTATTTTTTAGTATGGGTGAAACATTATTTAGTTTATGTTCCAACTTTAATAAAATTTTTATGTACTATTCAAATTTATTACAAATTTTCAAAATATGGTGTCCAGAAAATTGGAGGGGCCAGATATTTAGGTTAATGATAGTAATAGAAAATGTAATTAGAAGTAGACACAACATTAAAGACAAATGTTTCAGATCAAAATATTTTAATTTGGCATAGCAGAATTTGTTTTCATTCTTCATAGAGTAGCTGAGCTGTTCAGTTATTGTTTGAAATATCCACTGTCTTGTAGTTTACCCAATCTACTCGTACATGTATAAAGAATTCTGAATATTTGCACTTGATATTTAGCCTTGTTTTTGTATTGATATTCCAGTGTAAATAAATAAATAGTAAAAAAAAAAAAGCAGAAAAGTAACGATAAGTTGATACAAAAATCTTTTCATAAAGGAGAAACGTGTTCTGTTCATGCTTGACTGTTGTTTGGCATATTATAGGGGAAAAGTGTTCCATATGACATCTACACTATAATGCATCATTTAATGTAAATTCTCTTTCATCTCTAAAAGCAGCCATATCTAACAGAAAAGTTGAATTTTCACCCGCGTGTTCCTTCAGGTCTACATTTTTAAGTGATCAGTGTGTGGAAAGAACACACAATGGTACCATATTTGGCAAGGATAGGTTTTGTGTCCAAAAAAGTTGCATGATAGTCAACCACAACCACTCTAGACCTGACCTCAGGTTTGTAAATTTGAATTGGTCAAAATAACTGTGTAGTGGGAGGCATTTAGTTAAGTGCTTTTGAATTACCTTTTTTGTCCTCAGTGCCAAAAATAGACACTGATTACGTCAAAGAGGCGGTGGCATTTAAATTGAATCAAGATCTGAATTGTGGACTTTAATAACTCCCTTTGGTGTGATTTCGGCAAAATCATAGAGTTTGGAACAGGGTAATAGCATAATAACATTCTCACACTGCTATGGATCTTGAAATATATGCAATTATTAGTTTACTGTGTGTTTACAGAACACTGATTCATTTATTTCAATGGTTGAATTGAAAATGTGGATGGGAAAAGTTTTGCTTATTTACAAACTTCTGTGAAAAGATAAAGTCTGTCCTTGAACAATAGATTTTTTTGTGACATCCAGATTAAATAATACTTTAGTTTGAAAAAGAGATTAAATTGTGATGGCTGTGAATGCGTTTTATTTATCAGTATTTGAAAGTTGCATATATTTAAATTGTCACAAGAGTTTGTTTACAATGGGCCAGGCACATTTAATTAAATAGTTATTCTTTAGTTGTACATCTTTTATTACAAGCAAAGAAATCAGGTAATCCCCACTTTGCAATTCTGTTGTTTGAATGCACTGTGACTTCGACATTTGTTGGAAAAGTAATAATAGTAAATTAATCATTCAGGTCAGGAAGACTGCTGATTTCAGAGAGGAGGGTGGTGGCATCAATTGAACCACCTTCCAGTCAAAATAGTGTATGCTTCACTGAAAAAAAGAGAAAGCTGGACATTTATTTTAGGTACAAAAAAAATATCCAGATCTCAATATCAAACCCCCATAGAAGAATTCCTGGTTCCAACCCAGATAATGCTACAAGTCTTCCTTGCATACTGCTAAAGTAGGGGCCATATGTCACAACATTTGTTTTTGTTTTCATTCTGTGTAGTAGCAGTTCAACTCATCTAAGAAGTAGGAGTCAAGACCATTTACAATGCTATGCACTTGTAATTCACAGATGCCTAAAGTTGGGAATTCTTTAAATTTAAAGGTTGATAATTGCTTCATCATTACCATTAAAACATAGATTTTAATTGGTTTAAGATATTTTCTATAGTTTTTCATGGACAGTGTCATTTTCACATACTTGGTCATTTTCACATACATGGTAATATTTAAGTAAGTTCAGACTGTTAACCAGCACATTTATCATCTGCCATGTTGGCACTTGTACTAAAGAATGGAAGCTATATTAACTGGAGGCTGTTATTTGCATATTTTTCTTTTACCAGAAGGTTTCATCCCCAAAAAGCATTACAGTTCAATAAAGGCAAGAAAAAAAAAATCATTTCAAATTCTATTGCGAAAAATCATAATTGAATACTTGGTGGTTTCATTTTTCGGACAATTTTTGATTATTTGGATTAATCGGCACACCACAACAGATGCCTTAAGGTGCCAGCCTGCCTTGCTTGCCCTATGAGATTGTTATGCTATTACCTTGTGGGCAGATTCAATCATTATACTTAATGTGGTGGAAAATCCATACTCCATGATGAATCAACAAACAGCAACATTATTATTTGTTGATAAAACAGTTATGGTTTCATGGAAATATCACTTTCTTATTGATCTCAAATCAATAATGCATTGTGGAAAAATGAGGTACATTTTAAAACCATTTTCACCCATTGACAGAGCTATTTACTGTAGTAATTTCTCCATATTTTCCACATAAATTACAATAAAAATACGAAAACCATGTTAATACTAAATTTTGTTCAAAGACAAATCCAAGCTTATATGTGTGCGACCTTGAATGAAGACATGACTATTTTCACAACGGGTTTCCAGAATATTTTGCTGACCTAAAATGCGGTGAATTCACTATCATTTGTTGGCTACTAATTTCAAGGTTTCTCAATCCACATATTTTAAAACCCAATGATGATTCTTCTGTGGAAACAATAGAACCCCTTTTCCTAATCCCAAATTTATATAGTAACAAACATGTAATTTTTCCCTCAACCATCAAAATCGATACACGTGCAAATACCTGAATTACCAGTAATTATAGATGATAGAAATAATAGGATGGTGTGAATAAAATCTGGACTGCAAAGTATACTGTTAATGAGATTATTGTGTGGGTGGGGGTGGTTATTGATGCCTAGGGGGTGATTGACCCTGGTGTTACAGCCCAGATCGAGTGAATATTTTAAAAAAATAAATGGATGGATTAAATGGAGATCTGAGCAGAGATATAGAATAGAACAGCATGAACCCCCTGTATACAGAATACAGCAATTTAATTAATTAGATAAAATAAAATTGTGCAGGACCAATTGCAGGATGCACCTCTAGAAGAAAAATCAATTAACTCAAAGTTCTTAAGTGCAATTGGCAGTTCTGTTTATATCGATACGGCAAATTTCATCACAAAATCGAGTGAGTGTTTAGAACTTTAATTGTCCGGCATGTCTTTCATAACCAGATAACTGGTTGCTGTTCACTCTCCGGAATCGACATTGCTTGCTGGTTGGTGTCGACTTGAACTGTTGAGTGTGTTGATTTCCACCTTGCAAGATCATAGATGGAAGTATTTTGAAGTAAACTGCTTGAAGAAACAGTACAAGGACCTACCAACTGAGAAAATCTTGGAATTTTTAAGGAAATGTGGTTGATACAATAAGTTTACAATCATGTTGTAAGGAGTTTACATGTGTTATCTTTATCTCTTATTTTATATACATTTTACAGAATTTAAACATCTTTGTGTTTTATATTTTATCTTATAATTTCAAATTTTTGAGAAGGGTTTATCTTTATAAATATTTGTGCAAATATTTTTTTACATTTTTGGAACTTAACCGTTTGTTGGTACCGCATAGCCACTTTTGTACTGAAGTGCTGTAAAATGCTACAAACATACATACTTACAAACATACATACATTAAATTCTCCATTTCTCTTTGATGCAAGCCCTTTTTTGATTAGTACCACAGCCACTCAAGCATCTTGTACAACAAGAAAATAAACTTCAATTAATTAAAAAGGTTTGGAAAGCATTTTACTCAATATATTGTCAGGTCATTAGGTACAAATGTTTTGTAGTTGGAGAATCAATATTTATAGAAAAGAATAAAGTAGACTCATGAAAGAGGAATAGCCATCTTCAGTACTACATTGCTAGGTCTTATTTTATCAAGAAACCATAGTGGAATGGTATTGATTCATAGACTCCCAGTGAGCCGGTTGTCTTTCAGTTCAATATGGTCTCAGCACACAGTATTGCCTCCCAACGGCCGGTTCCCAGGAATAATATTTTACATATTGATCTTGGGAGAATGATATGGTGCCAGTTTATTCAAATTATATCAAAAGCAGATATTTTTCTTCCCTTAGAGTACTTGGTCCTGAAGTAACTGATGCAGGATAAGATTTATTTAGACCGAAGGTTTTAGTACAGTGTTTGTGTAGAAAGGAGGCTTTTTTTTATGAGGTTAAGGATGTAGGACAAATTGCCACAGGAGTGCCAATTCAAAGCCTTTAAATTTTAACTTTCCCAGTTACAACTATGAAAACAACAACTTTTTCTATAATCTTGGTGTAAATTTAAAAGAAAGGAGGAATTTATATTAGAACCAGGATTTTTTTTTGATGTTCAATTTTTTTTAAGAATTCAAGTCTATGCCTTTTTCAGACCAGAGAATACTGTACTTACTGTATATAGTGGGGCACCATGATTTCTTTTGTTTAAAATAATTTTTCAGTGCACTGTAAGTTAAATGGACATTTCAGTTCAATAATTATATGCCAATCTTAAGACTGGTGTAGTGATGCATTGTCAGTCTGTCAACATATACTTGTCTGACCCGTAACTATATAACAGTTAATGAAGTTTTCAAGAAAATTTGCCCAAGTGTGTATCATGACCAGATGGTGTGTTGTGTACCATAGCCATGCCCCTTACCACAAGGTCAATGTTAAGGCAAAGGAAAATGAAGTTATCTGACTTGAATCCTCAGCTGGAGTATAACTTTTGAACCATTGAGGACATTTTAATGAATCTTTGCCCAGGTATGTACTGTGACTAGAGGTCAAGGTCACAGGAAGGGAAATTATAGTTGTGTGCCATGTACATGTATCCTTATCCAGTGAATATAACTTTTGAACCACAGAGGATGTTTCAGTGAAACTCGATATATCATGACAAGTCAGTGTGTTGCACAAGTTTTAAGTTTTTGGACAAATTATTTTAGTGAATGTTTTTATTTCTGAAGTTTTGGCTAAAGGAAAACAATTATTTTGTCATGTCCCAAGATGAATGATAAATATGGTAGTGTAGTGACCATGATCAGTGAATTTTTGCCCTAGAGCACCAAAGAAGTTAATTAAAAGAGGTCTGTGACTGGAAAATACTTAGATTGGTGCATTTATCAATCAAGATAATCATTAAACTTGTCTTGCCTACAGATTAAAATGCAGGTCATGCCACAGAAGCTCACTGAATTTCTACTGGAGCTTATAATTTGCATTCATTTCACTAAACTATTGGGAGGCCAAGCTGGAATTATGTATTATAGATAGATGTTTGTTTGGTAAGACTGAAATTGAGCGACATGAACACCTGTGATTTATTGCATATTGTGAAGGCTGATTATGATAACAGGCAGGTGTGGACTGGATTGTAAATTTATGAGTTGCCTCCCCTTCCAAACAAGCTTGGCTTGGTTTGGTGTTTTACAGCACAGCAACACAAGTAGGTTATTTAGTGCCAAGGCAATCGGAGTAAAGTGCCTTGACCAAAGACACACTACAATAGCTGTCCTGGTCTGATTCAATGGTAGGATTAGTTCAGCATGCTAACCACTGTGCCACTGCAGTACTCCTTTCTTTACAGCAATTATATGTGAACCCAGACAATTATATCTCATGTATATTTGCAAAAAAAATTCTTTCCAAAAGTTTTTGAAATGTCTTTATTTTCCTTTTATGTTTAGGCCAATGAAGACAAGAAAAAAAATGCATAGTTATTTCAACCATAAATACATAGTTACTTCAACCATAATCTCCTGCGTATAAATTCATCATTTTATTATATATATATATATCCCTGTTGTCATACCACATGCTCTTACATTAGGAAATGATTCTTTATACATTTAAATGGATTATACCTTGTTTACTTAATTGATTCATCAAAATGTAAGTAGATCTAGTGTTTAAACCTTCTGGCAAAGAGTGCCAGACTTTCTTCTTCATTGTTTTGGCATAGAGTTAATGATTGATTTTATGTCTTAAGATGTGACTAATGGAGGCCAGAGTCATGTTGGCTCAGTGGTGAGCATGCTGGACAAGCAAACTGAAAGGGTGAGGGTTTGAAATGTAGCATTGGATCAGCCGGGACTGGCTACCATGGTGTTGCCTTGGGCATGGCACTTTACCCCAATTGCCTCAGGACTGAATAATCTATTGGTGTTGCTTTGTTGTAAAACACACCAAACCAAACCAAACCATACAACTGAACAATCACTTAAGAATGTCAATCAGTTGTTAATAAATTATTGACAAAATTAAGTTTTTTTGCCCCCAAATGTTGATACCTGAAAGAGATTCATCTAGTTTTACAAATACTCTATATTTGGGTATGCTAAGTAGCATTGAACATTATTGCTATGACGAAGCCCCCAACAAACTTAACAGGAAGCTTATATGACATATTTGATTGTGATGGTAACCAGTTGATGTCACAAACCACACACATATACACCTCACACTAGTTGGAACCAGACTGATTCTTACAGAGTAGTACATAAAACATTATGCTGTAATGTTGGTTTGCCCTAACTGTAGAGGAATAATATTAATATGATCAAGTTATGCTTGCCAGTGTTGGTAAAAATATACATTAACATTTTTTTGCACAGGATTGAACAAACACAATGAATGGTTATGCTGTATCATTTATAGTCAAGTGTATTGGTTTATTTATGAAGTAAATAGGGTTGTACAGTGGTTAACATGGATTATTAACTGTGCTGGTTTATTGATCTGCTCAAAACAGCAAGCTGAAAAACTTGAAATTTGACCTTTAAGGAATTGTATTTTATTTGTATGCATTAAGGAGGAATTGAAGTCCAATATTCTCTTAGACCATTGAATAAACACCTTGTAAATACAAAATACATTTCAAAGTATGGAATATTGATGAGATATTTTAACTCTTTAAAAGCTATCATGGCATTGTTATTATTGGTCTAAAAGAATATTCATGTTGCTTATAATAACATCACTCAAACACATCATAAGCAGCCACCTCGGTAAAATAGGAGCTTTAGTTTTTGAGGACAGGTGGTTGCAAAAACAGGCTTGTTATTATACGTAGCAATTTAGGTTGCAGAATCTTTAGAAAGTGCCTTCTTAAGGCATGTGATTGTGTAAGACATGTGACCATTAAAGCAGGTTTAACTGAAAAAGTTGACTATAAACAGTATGGTATATACTTGCGTATAAGTCGAGTCCAACTGCAAACAACATAGACCCTGATCTGCTGTTGCATAATGTGCCAGCAGATCAGGGTCTGTGTTGTTTGTTCTGATGATTACTCCTAGCAAACTACTAAGACCCAGATATGCTTGCCCATTATGTGATGGCAGATCTGGGTCTGTGCAGTTTGCAGTTGGAGTTAACTTATAAGCAAGTATAGATGGTATGTGAACATTATGAAGATATCTGTTGGAAAAGACATGTATACATGTCAGTGGTATAACAAATAATAAAAATAATTCAAGATTTGTTGAAACAGCCAAATGACCAGGGGTTTGATTTTGATTTTTCATAAGGATCACAAATGATAAAAAAAAATTCTTTGAAAATTTTTGTTTTTAACTCACCTGGTCATTAGGCCATGTGAGCTTATGGTATGAGCCTGCATCTGTCATGCATCATATGTCTGTCAACAAATGATTTTTTTTTTTTAAAAACTTCTCAAAAACCACTAAACCAATTTTAGACAAAACATGGCATACTGCATCATGACTCGAAAAGCCTTTCAAGTTTATTCAAGCACTGTTAGCTTTCCAACAATTTTGAAGGTTTTGTTATATTTAA
The DNA here is from genome assembly GCA_029931535.1 of Margaritifera margaritifera. Classification (NCBI taxonomy): domain Eukaryota; kingdom Metazoa; phylum Mollusca; class Bivalvia; order Unionida; family Margaritiferidae; genus Margaritifera; species Margaritifera margaritifera. The sequence goes on along the minus strand of JAQPZY010000853.1, from coordinate 234,044 downwards.
TTTATTGTTTGGTTAAAAACAAATAAATTAACAACAAAAATTACATGGTAAGGGGCAGGAGAAGTAGGACAGACGATCAATTTAAAGGCATTGTCACAAGCCACAGGCAACAATCTCCTATGCTTCTTTATCACCCATGGCTGCCTGTGCAGAGATTTCCTCATTTCTCATGAATATATTTATAAACCTGCTTAACCAATCACTGTGAGCACAAGTGAAATTTTCTCGCCATTGTGAACCATCATGACTTTTCATACTGTTTGAATTAGCCAATCAGAGTTCCTCTTCCAAACAGTCACTTATTGATCGATACAGTGGGCACTTTCGTTGATGTGCAGGAGGTTGTTACATTGCAGTGTTCTGCCAAAAAATGACCTTAATAGGGCCATTAGACCCCATGAGTGTAAAAAAATGCGGCCATTTATGAAAAATGTGGGGTCAACAATATAGCCATCATTTTGGCACTTTATTTCTATCTGATGAAGTGCTAGTAATAAAAAATAAGAGTAGATACTGTGTTAGTTTTTATTTAATATATTTACCTTTAATCCTGTATACTGTGCTGAATGACATGATTCTCAAGGTCTGCTCCACACCATCATTTAATATATTTACCTTTAATCTGTACACTATGCTGAATGACAGATGATTCTCAAGGTCTGCTCCACACCATCATTTAATATATTTACCTTTAATCTGTACACTATGCTGATTTAGCATTTGATTCTTAATGCCTGCTCCACACCATCATTTAATATATTTACCTTTATTCTGTACACTATGCTGAATGATAGATGATTCTCAAGTCCTGCTCCACACCATCATTTAATATATTTACCTTTAATCCTGTACACTGTGCTGAATGACAGATGATTCTCAAGGTCTGCTCCACACCATCATTTAATATATTTACCTTTAATCTGTACACTATGCTGAATGACAGATGATTCTCAAGGCCTGCTTCACACCATCATTTAATATATTTACCTTTAATCCTGTACACTGTGCTGAATGACATGATTCTCAAGGTCTGCTCCACACCATCATTTAATATATTTACCTTTAATCTGTACACTATGCTGAATGACAGATGATTCTCAAGGTCTGCTCCACACCATCATTTAATATATTTACCTTTAATCTGTACACTATGTTGAATGACAGATGATTCTCAGGGCCTGCTCCACACCATCATTTAATATATTTATCTTTAATCTGTACACCATGCTGAATGACATGATTCTCATGGCCACACCTCATTTAATATATTTACCTTTAATCTGTACACTATGCTGAATGACAGATGATTCTCAATGCCTGCTCCACACCATTATTTAATATATTTACCTTTAATCTGTACACTATGCTGAATGACAGATGATTCTCAGGGCCTGCTCCACACCATTATTTAATATATTTACCTTTAATCTGTACACTATGCTGAATGACAGATGATTCTCCGGGCCTGCTCCACACTATTATGATCAATGATCATTTATCACACACCACATACATTTTAAAGATCAAATATAAAGTCAACTTAACTCAACATATATACACTTCTAATGATCATGAACTTGTTTCACTACCAGAAATTAACTGCAACTTGAATGTAAGAGAGTAAAGTACATAATGATTGATGGTTCTAATTTGTCTAAACTTATATATAACCTGTTAAACACACATCTAATGATATTGAATTGTTTCAGTTCCAACCATTTATCATGGAACTTTCTCCTTTGATCGGATTTACTCTTGCTACTACTCTCATTGGTTTAGTTCGATTGTCGGGCATATTATTATTGCTATCAGTTACGTTATTATCTTCAACTGATTTAGTTTTCTTTGGTTGCAAAGGCCCGAAAAAGCTTAGAATTGACCATAGCTTTGAATTGCCTAATGCCGTTATTATCATTGAAGTATTGTATTAAGTGATTTCAGAGAAAAATGAAAGCAATAAATTGGTTTGTCTTACAATATTAGAACCACATTTGCATCCATTTCTTATGGCTTTATAACTATTGAACAACTTCACAGATAAAACAATCTGATTAAAATCGAGATCTCCGACATAACTGAGATATGATAGACACCAATACGATGTAATGTTCTGTTGGCCTTTCGATTCACCAATCAGATTATAACTTTCACATTTATGCAAGTGAAAAGGCTTCATTCAGAAGATGTTATTTCTAATGATAACTTTCTCTAACAAAACATGCAGCACTTGTTTTGATAGGTTTTTAAAAACAAGTGTACTGGGAATTCCAAAGGTCAGCAAAACAGGAACCTTTATTGATGCCTGTCAGATCTACTTATTTTAAGTAGATATCGATTTTAATCTGATTGTAGATAATATATATAGTGTGAACCTTTATGTTATGAAGATCTTAATTAAATTCAGTTTTCATCCTTTTCAAATGAATGGATATAGCAACCGTCTTTCACTTAGATCTTGTATGGTTCATAAATTTTGTTACTACTTAATAATGTTTAAAGGACTTCATGGATTAAAACTGAATTTAGTATACTTCTATGAAAATTTCACTGACACATGGCCCTTGCATAATCATAAACCAGAGTTCTTAAATTGTATTATACAGTGTATTACTAGTGGCATCCACAAATTCTAAACACAGTCCAACATTGGCTATTTTTCAGAATTATAGCAAACACCCTTTCCCCCCCCCCCCCCCGCATCTTTTTTGTCAAGATTGGTATAGGATATGCTGTGTTCTTATGACACATGGACACATGTTCACCATGGTAATTGAACCTTGGCGTTTTTGCAAATAGCAGGAACAAAGTATCTGCATTTCCATTATCACACTGTCGTTTATGCTCTATAACTTTAAAGCCATTTGAGATTAAGGGATAAAACTTGGTACATTTGTGCATCAGGGTTAGGAGGTGTGCTGACTACCTCATGGGGGGGGGGGGTATTATCATCAAGGTCAAGGTCATGGTTCAATATTTTAAGTTTTCCATCACACTTTCTGCTCTATAACTTTTAAGTCAATTGAGATTAAGTAATGAAACTTGGCTTACTGTACATCATCATTAGAAGGCGTGTCATTAACAAACCACATTAGGGGTCCTATCTTTAAGGTCAACGTCACAGCTCAATATTTTAAGTTCTCCTTCACACTTTCCATTCCACTCTATAACTTTAGAGGTGTTTGAGATTAATTGATGAAACGTTGTATAGTTATACATCATTAGTAGAAGGTGTGTTGCCTTCCATAGTGGGGATTATATACTCAAGGTCAAGGTCACAATTTAGTATTTCAAGTTTTCTGTCACACTTTAAATTCCAGTCTGTTACCTCACTGCTGTTAAGGGATGAAACTTGGTATATAAATATCATCATTAGTAGGTGTTTTGTGTACTACATTGATAGTCCTATCTGTAAGATCAATTTTGTGTACTACATTGATAGTCCTATCTGTAAGATCAATTTTGTGTACTACATTGATAGTCCTATCTGTAAGATCAATTTTGTGTACTACATTGATAGTCCTATCTGTAAGATCAATTTTGTGTACTACATTGATAGTCCTATCTGTAAGATCAATTTTGTGTACTACATTGATAGTCCTATCTGTAAGATCAAGGTTACATGTCATTATTTTAAGTTTTACTACTCTCTTTCCATTCTATAACATTAGTGCCATTTGAGATTAAGGGAAGAAACTTGCTATATATGTTACGTACCACATTGGGTGTCCTATTTTTAAGGTAAAGTTCACATGCCAATATTGCAGATTTCAGTAACATTGTCCTTTCTGGTTTGTAACTTCCGAGTTGTTTAAGATAAATGAATGAAATTTGGTATACTTGTATATTGTCTCTAGAAGATGTCTTTGCAGTGAGGGACAAACATTCAGTAAATTTGCTTTAGTTTCTGAAATATGATGATTTTGTGGTGATGTAAAATTAAAAGTTATTTCTGTCCAGTTTTGAAACAAATATATGGTTAAGTTTACATACTTAAGGTGGGTACTAAATTGTACTAAAGACATTTTATGACTTCATGAATATGCAAGACACATCATTCCATGGAATTATGTTACATATCAGGCTACTTTTGAATATTTGTCATTAAACTCTCTCTCACAATGTTTTTATTTTTTTCCAGGTCTCTCAGGCAATCCAGTAGATTTAGATTATAGGAGAGCTGTATATGGAGCCAATGTTATACCTCCCAATCCTCCAAAGTCCTTCTTACAACTTGTGTGGGAAGCAATTCAAGATGTGACTTTAATTATTCTTTTAGTAGCTGCATTAGTGTCATTAGGATTGTCTTTTTATCCAGGAGAATGTAAGTAGATTTCTGCATTTCATTATTGTTCAGTCACGACTAGTGAATCAGTGTTTAAAACTTTGCATCAGAACCTTTCAAGCAAAGCTTAGAAGTAATTGATAATGTCCATCTTTAATTATGAATGCATTAAAACCTTGACTGTTCAAACTCGTCAGGGACATGCCAATAGTTTCATTTATTAGGAGTCTGGATAATGAAGTCTGTATTTGAATATACATGTATAAAAATTGTTTGCTGGACATGGTGCTTGGTCCAGTGAACCATATCTGGGATAATCAAAGTTTGGATAGTCAAGGCTGTACTGTATATCTATGTTTATATGGGTCTTTTTAGTGTAGTGTGGTTGTAATAGTATTATGTTTATTGATGAGCACTGGGGTTCTCAAATTTCAATCCAATCATAGGGATTGGTCTAGTAAGTTTGGGTGCGATGTGATTGCATCTTCATCAGGGTCATGTTTGGGCATGATCTGACCATGAATACATTTCACTTTAGTCACTGTTCTGATGCTTTGGCAACTTGGGATATTGTCCTGTGACCTAATGTAGACAGAAGCAAGATGGTTGATGCGGGAGGCCGCCATATTTAGCCATAATTTATGTACTGAAGCATGATGGCAAGCAGAATTTCACCATCTTTGTTTCTCCATAGCCATTGTCACGTGTTAAAGACGGTTTTTGTTTTGCTTGGTCACTGTGCCACAGCATACACCAGTCTGTATGCAGGATTTGAAATGAACATGATTGTTTTAGTAGCCAAGAGGACTGGTATAATTAATAACCTTCTAGTCCTTTAGTGTTATTGCTAATTCCACCACAAACAAAGTTGCTATCATTACTATGAAGTTTATACTGCTTCATATCAAATGTAAAGTTGGAATTATTTCTCACTGCAAACAAACCTTTTTAAGGTTTTCTTTCAAATAAAAAAAAAAAAGACACTAAAACTAATCTACTAGGTGGTTGAAATTATTTAGGTGAACAAACCTACGCAAATATGAAAGCATCTAGTAGGAAATGGACTACTTGAGATAAGAAAGACAGGGTTTAAAATGAATGTGTACTTATGTATTTTCATTGCTGAAAACAGCTGTTTACTGCTGCAGTTTTGCCGTAGTTTAACAAAATATGGACTAATGTTAGAGATATCAATTTTACCGGCTATTTCTTTTTCCACAGAAAGTCGGGGAATTTTATGATAAGTCTGGGAAGGACAAATTTTTTTAAAAAAGTCTGGAAATCTCAAGGACAAACAGGCAAGGAAATGTGACATTTCAAATTTACTTCAGTGCAAAATGTTTGTAATAACTCTTGTGGACTATGGTTACTTGGTTGCTTTTGGTTACTTAATTCAAAGTCAGCTATTATTAAGAAACTAAGAAACTAAGAGAAACATATTAACACAATGCTTAATGATGATGACTGACACAGAATGCATGAACTGATTAGTTGTTTGGTCTAATAATTTGTAAAAATTTTGATCCACCATCATATGTGGAAATCATTACTAAAACACCGTCATACCTTGGATCCCAAAATTGAGGGGTGGGGTGGGGCTATGGCTACTAAAACAGTTTTACCATGGATCCCAAAATTTGGGGGGGGGGGGGGGGGATCGCTTATAGAATTTCAAAGGGACAAAGAAAATAATACTAGATAGTAGTTAATACACTTGTAGTAAAAAAGAAATGAGATAATCTTATTTGTTTTGGCAATTTGCAAACCTTGACTTTTGTCGTCTACATTGCACTGTCATCTTTACCGTTAGAGGCTTTTATTGGACATATAGATTATCACGCCATGTGGAATCAAATGATCATGTTCCATCAGTTAAGGACAGCCAATATTAAGCAGATTTTACTTGCGCAGAAGCATCGGCCAATTCAAAACAAGTTTCAGAGGAAACGACTTGAGTTGCTGCAATGAGAACTGCATTTAATATTGTGACAGAGAACATTGCTATCAGAAATTTTAAGTTTATCCCCACCCATTTCCCGCCTTTCCCAGTAAGCTGAGGTACTCCCCTCTCCCCATTTCTTGTGAATTCCTGGATGCATGAACTGAATGCAATACTGCAGTTACCAGTCTTTGTGGATAGCTTGTACTTCGGGTAAGGAAGAACCCTTTTGATTTGGGGGTCAAAGTCAAGGTTCCCAAGCGATTTGTGCACAAAAACTCAACTTCTCCACCTTGTACAGTTTCCAGGCTTTGTGGATAGCTTGCACTTGGGGCAAGGAAGAACCTTCTTGATTTTGAAGCCAAAAGGTCAAAGGTCAAGGTCACTGACTAAAAGTTAGAAAAATGGTTTCTGCATAATAATACAAGTTCTCCAGCATCTAAAGTTACCAGACATTATGTATGTCTTGTACTTGATGTAAGGAAGAACCCTATTGGTTGGTTGGTTGTTATGGGTTTAATGCCATTTTTCAGCACATGATAGGCTATACATGGCAGCCAGTATATTTGGTGGAGGAAAAACCAGAAAAAACACTGGGAAGAACCACCGACCCACGGGAAGCTACTGGCAAGCTTTCTCACATACCCACGTTGGCTGAGCCCGAGAGTCGAACCCACGTGGACAGAGGTGAGATGTCAGTGATCTGTAAAGGCGAGCGCCTTAGACCACTCGGCCACCCGGGGCCCCCGAAGATCTGAGGGTCAAAAGGTCTAAGGTCGCGGTAACTTACTGAAAGAAAAATAGCTTTCATACATTAGTTCTACATCACATACCTGGACCAAAGTTTATGGATGACTGGAACTTGGTGTAAGGAAGAAGTCTATTGATTTGAGGTCAGAGGTCAAGGTCACAGCGACTGAAAGAAGAGAAATTGTTTTCACACAATAACATTTGTTCTACATCACAAAGCTGGACCAAAGTTTGTGGTTGGCTTGCACTTGCAGTAAGGAATAAGCCTATTGAATTTTGGGACAAAAGGTCAAAGTTCAAGGTCATTGGGACCGAAAGGAGACATTGTTTATGCAAACAATTTTCTTTTATCTGCATTAGAGGAGTATTTAATGCTGGGTGGGTGTATAATGTGCCGATGAAGTTACTCTTGTTTAAGGTCGATAAATGTTTAGTTTACAAGTTTGCATAGATAGAGATGTCTTTCAATTTAAACACTGTGCCTGCATTAATTCTAACAATTAATGTGATACTCCTTATTGCTGGTGAATGCTAAACTGTATGTTAGATTCACAGGTAGTAAGACAGAACTTGTATAGTCATACCCTCTGGTGACTGTCGAGACTAAAACTATTCTCCAAAATTAACGAGTATCTATTCACAAAGAAGTGCATTTATCTTAATAAATGTAACTTATTTTCGAGGTCCACTTTTTATGAGATGTATTTAATTATTGGTGGTAATGGTAGTTCTTTTAATATTATGCATAGCTTACTAGCTTACTCACTATTTCTATGACATTTGTCTCCTTCTTAATAACACTGTATAAATGAGATTTGGCCATAGTCATTCATAGAAGCATCAGTGTTTAGTTCTTGTATCATGATGTGTGCCATTTTGGATGGGCAGTATTGATTATTAGTTTTGTATATGAAGATCAAAGTTTTAAATGTAAGTTAGTTTGTAACTGTAATTCATACAAGATTTTTGTTGTCAAAAAACAGGAAAACCAAATCACATTTGCATGACTTTCACAATATTTCAGTTTTACATGTGCTACAAAAAATCATCAACAACAGTGGGGATCTGAAAGGGGGGGGGGATTGCCTACATTTTACAAGCTGGACATACTACCAAAGTTATAAAATGCATTTGTCCGATGCTGAATTTACTTGTCTTGGGCTAACAGACTACTGTGAATTTAGAGCCCGGTGTTTGGTTTGCTTGTTGATCTTGGCAGAACACAAGGTCAGTTTTGTATGCTTTTGTTTTCCTTAAGAAATTGTGTTATTGTTGTTGTTTTTAAGATTGCAGATAGTTTGTCAGCTCTTGCAAATCTCCAGTTTCTTACTTTCATGAAAAGTTTATTTTTATTTTGAGTTTTTTAAAACCAACAATAGGAATTTCTCACCTTCCCAGGGGTGGGGGTGGGGTGGGTCTGTGTCCAAATTCAAGAAGCTGATGGTAATTGTCTTTTCTTTGCATCCATCTGTTATTTCTGTATCAGAAATAAATTTTTTTTAGATGTTAGCTTTCTATTTGATAAATGTGGTGCACTGTCATAAAAAATGGCTATCTTGCAATTTTCAATTAAGTCCGTTTCTTGTTGTCTCATGACCTTTATGTTGCTTAGAAGTGATATTGATCAACCCTGTCAGAGAATCAAAGCTCTGATTTTCCAACATAACCTTGGTCAAGCAATCACTAACGACAAAGTTATTTTGCTTTTACTCATTCCATGATTATGGCAATCAATAAATTATCCAGTGTATCTTGTCAATAGTGTAGGCAGTTTTGAGAGTTGAATCAGGCCTAATTATATATTGGTGATCATTTTGTTTTTGGTATTGTTTCTTTGGAAACTGACTCAAAATAATTTCAAGTTTGAACTCCAGTTAGAAAAGTAATAAAGGTCATAAGTTATGCCAGTAATTTGCCTGGATATAAGTAAGATGGCAGTCATCTTACAAGATGCATAGAGTGTGGCAAGAACATTTGAACTTGATAAAGAACTTTGTTAAATGTGCTGCAAGGGCTCCTGTTAAAAAAAAACAAAACAACAAATGTTACAGACTTGCAGAATGATATGTAGCAATGGTGATAACACAGAACTACAGAAATTTTCAGTTTTTAGCCCTTTTTAAAACAACACTTTGACTTGAAAAATTTTGCAGATGCACTATTTAACATAATGAATTGGGTGAAGATTAAAAGAATGATGTTAGGTATATTAGGTATATGTATCTAGAGTTGATGCATAGACATAAGAATTAGGTCACCATCAGTGCAATTAGGCATATTATGTGACAATAATGTTGTAGACCAGAAGAACTCATGTGATGGCCTGTTGTCCATCATCTGTCCATTAACACAAGGTTATTTTATTACTACTCCTCCCAAACTACTTGGAGAATTCCTATGAAACTTTACAAACATTTATTCCAAGGTCTGGTTGGTCCTAAATGAAAATGGTGCCCCACAAACATCTGATATGGCTACCAAGTGGCCATTTTGAAAATCATGTTATCGCTACTCCACCTGAACGGATGGTCATATAGTATGGGGTTTTCACTAAAAGATTTCTTATGATGTCTTGTTGGTCCTAAATAAAAATGTTGCCAATATTACCTCATGAAGGTCTTTTTATTGCTAGTTCTCCTAACAGATGGCCATATCAACATGGGTTTTTTGCTAAAAGACTTCTTATGATGCCAAGTTGGTCCTAATTGAAAATGGTGCCAATCTGACATCCAACATGTCCGCCACAGCAGCAATCTTGAAAATCTTGTCTATACTTCTCCTAAACAAAGGGTTGCATAAACATGGGGTTTCACTGAAAGACTTCTGATGTCTAGTTAGTCCTGAATGAAATGGCAGTCATTGTGGCCATCTCGAAAATCTTGTTATAGCTTCTCCTTGTGCACAAATGGAGGCATTGACATTAAGTTTTCACGAAAACACTTCTTGCAATAAATAATTGGTTCGGAATGAAAATATAGCAGATCTGACTACAAACATCTCTGCACTTTTATAAAGGAGTTTGAAAACCAGACCTAATTGACCTTGGAGTCAAGTCAGAGGTCATTGCTTACATTTCTTGTACTTCTCTGAGCTTATGAACACAGTGACTTCTATATATACAAACGATTTTTGACCAGACTTTGTATTTAGTTATTTATCCAATGAACAAGTTGATACATATCACTCTGACATTGCTTGTAAGGTCAAAGGTCTTGAGTCAGGTTTGTATCAGTACTGGGTTGTTAGCCTGATCATACAAACAAATATGAATGGATTTTTATCAAACCCAGTTACCCAGTATGATGATATATTTGAAGAATACTGTGAATGTTGTCAGTTCAATAACTTGCCCCCCCCCCCCCCCCCCATGACAAAGAATTTTGTACTGCACTTGCAAGTGTTACAACTCTAGGTCTTAAAATAATGTAACAGAAAGAAAAGTGAAACCAACAATATAAGTAAAATCAACAAGCAATTTATTTCTAGACAATTAAAGTGAAAATTCAAAAGACACTTACAGTAACATGAATTAAAATCCAAAATAATCCAGTAATCCTAAGTGACCTAATCACAAGTCCTAAATATAGAATGTTCTGAATGAATTTCAACAGTCTTGAATGTTCTGATGTGCCTGAGTGATGTAATCCAGAATATCTTTTAATAAATTCACATAAATCTCAGTCAAGTATTAATCCAACATAAGAATGAACACTTTTAGTAATTCCAGTGAATATTTCAAATAAATAATTCCTCTGTCTGAATTTGCTCTGATTTTTACAACCATAACATCTGATTACTAAAATAAATTCTTTTATAGACTGATCTTAATGACATGAAGTTTAGCATATGAATGAAATCTTGTTTACCAAACCTGTATAAATATAAGGATAAGTCACCTGACAGAATATTCTAGAATATTAGTAACTCTAATGGAAAGTTCCTTTGCATACCTGACTCTTCTCATATCAAGATATGGAAAATTCCAATATAATTGTTAAATGCTATGTATACATGACTGACCTTGAACTCAAATGCTGTAAATATGTTGTTTACAAAATAACTGAAGTACAACTTACTTCATGGACACATATTATAAGTTCAATATACATAACACAAGTATCTTGTGAATATTTTAACTCTAACATGTAAGAAAATATTTTTGTTACCAAATTTTGGTATGTTGGAGTTTCTTAAGAATGGTTTCAATACTTGGCATTTAAACAGAATAAAAGACAGAAAATAATGGACTTACCATGGATTCCTATAAATTCTTTTCAGCCAGTAGAGCATTAGTACCTTTGAGGGACATGTGTTACATAATTCATTTTTACTTTCAGAATTTAAAAATAATGTTCTTGTAGTTAAGTCGTGATTTCTACTTCATTTCAATCTTATTAACATCTTTGCTCACTTACCATGAAATTATCCCTTATGACATAATGTTCATGATATACCTATGTGTATTCTTTAAACTTTCTGAGCACGAAAAAAGAAACTCAAGCACAACAATGAAAGTTTAAATGTACACTCTGTAAGTTTAATTAGAAATTAATTTAGAATGGAAGAATTAATGCAATTTTATTAACTTTGGTCCATGACATAGATGCAGTCCAAATACTTTGAATTTGCTATTGTTTATGGGGTACCCGATTTTGTGAATTCTTGGTTGCTACACACCATGAATTTAAAAACTCTACAGTTATATTCCTGTGAAAACAATAGGCTTACTTTCCCAATTTATGAATTTAGATTCAGACAAAAATGTCATTTTTCGCAAAACCACAAAAATTGATTGGCACGAAAATAGTGAATTTACAGTATCAAATTTACAGTATTGACATTTTGAGCTTAAGCTGGAGTTTCATGGTCAAAAAGTTTAAAGTATATGGAACCTGGTTTATAATATTTTATCAAAAAACTCCAAGCAAGATAATTTTTTGTGCAGAAATTTATTTATTTGTTTTTCTTGTAAAAGCAGTTGAGACAGATGATTGATTTTGTCTGTGCCAACTGGCATTGGCAGTGGTGTAAAATTTCAATTTTGCATTTACCCATTGATTTAGTTTTTCTTTATGTTTCTTGAAGCTGTGTTTTTGCAGGCAAGACAGTGTCTCTTGGAACATTTTATTGAATATAATTATAATGTGATTATTGTGAGGGTAAGAATTAAGATAAAGGTTGCTGAAGTTGTATCATTAAGCTTTATTAGTGTCCTGCTTCAGAGTGAGCTTGATATCGTATTTTATAGTATATAATGTGTGCCCCATGCAAAACAGCACAGGTTCAGTTCCCACCACAGGATCAGCTACCGTGGTACATGTATGTCCATGGGCAATGCACTTTACTTGCCTCGCCATAATATAACCTTAAAGTGTTACTGTTCTGTAAGACACCAAATCAAACCAAACTAAATGAAAAGCATAGACCCAGACCTTCAAGGGCATTATGCATTGATAGATCAGAGTATATTCCATTTGTTTTATGATTTCAGGGGGAACAGCATAGACCCTGATCTGCAGGTGTTTTATTGACAGCAGACCTGGGTCTGTACTGTTCACAGTTGGGTGAGCATTTAAACACAGGAAAATGCAGAACCCTGATCTGCAGATATATAATGCTCTGGCAGATCTGGGTCTCTGCAATTTGTTAGGACTAATCAGTAAAACAAACAGCATAGGCCCTGATATGCAGGTGTATTATTCACAGCAGACCTGGGTAGGGCTGGGACAATACGTGTATGAGGCAATACGATATGTATCGTGATACAGGTGTTATGATACAATATGCATTACGATATTATTTCCTGTATTTCAAAGCAAGTGTTTGGTCATACAAGCACTTGTACTCTTCATAGTATTTTTGTAAATCTGTGCCATTATATTAACATGTAAACATTAATAAATAAAGAATAAATACATAAAGTTTTATGTTATCCTTTATTATAAAAAAGAAAATTAAGTAACTTGAAGAGAAAACTTCTTCCAAGCCATTGACAATTAACTATAGGGGTTTAGGCTTGTGACTAATATATATCCCAATATCATTGTGCAACATCTGGTTAGTAAAAATGTAAAATAAAACCATCAGTAAATGCTAATACAAAAATGATTCTCCTAGTGAAAACTAGTGGAATTCAATCATGAACACATAACTGTTAGCTTCAAAATATCATCAAATTTAACTGTCAATGAATCAGTGGAGGGAAAAAAAATAAGAACTACAAGTTTTTAATGCAGAGTAAGAATGTGATTATCAGCTTAATATTTAACTACTTCAGACCACTTAGACAAGTCACAACTACATATCCCTGAACTCAGAAGTAGTGCTTACAGAAGTTTATTAAACTATCGACAGAGGTCTCATTTCAGATGCAATGAAAATTCCTGTCTGGCATGTAATTACCTGAGCTCGTTGAGAGTTAGCTGAATATTTATTTTGCCTTCCAAACATTTCAGCGATATTAGGCTGACCATATCCAACCGCTTTTCTAACTTGTTCATATTTAATTTCACTTTCTATTTTAGCTTTCAAATAGGAAATAGGAGGGTGATATCAAGCAAGATGGGTTCATATATTTGTGTTCCCAGCATGGTTAAGGACAGCTCAACAGACTTTACATATTGTTTTCGTTTTTACTGTATTTCGGACTCAATTCTGCACATATACTGGTTGTCCGAAATGGTCCCAGTCAGAAGATTTTGACCCTGTCTGACTGGAAAATTGACAATCTCTCTTTCCTCACCCATGTTTACTCGTGTGATAATTGTTGCAAAGCATTTATTGATTGGTCAATATACACCCACAAAAGATCAATTCTCCAATCGTTTTACATCTTACATTACACTTCGAATACTCTTCACAATGAAGGCCAACTTTGGGATTAGACTAAACTTCTTACCAAACACCTGGTTTTTTATGGAAATTGATACTTGTTTGCACATATTGATACGCAAACTGGCGGACTTTAAATCGTGATACATCACTATAGTGATGAATTGTCCCAGCAAATTGTCCCAGCATTAGACCTGGGTCTACATTGTTCACATTTGGGTGAGCATTTATATGCAGGGAAATATGGTACCCAGAGCCTTAAGAGCCCACGATATATACTTGTGTATAACTGAGATTCGGTTGCAAGCAGCACTGACCCAGATCTGATGTCACATAAAGCACTGACAGATCTGGGTATGCAGTTTGTTAGGTCTAATTGGAGCAAACAACACAGACCCTGATCTACCAGTGCATTATGCAATGTCAGATCATGGTCTGTGTTGTTTACAGTCGGATGTAACTTACACACAGCTATAGTTTGTGTGTGGAATGATCAACTCATATGTCACCACCTTTATTGGTGTATAACACATAAGTATGCATTTTATAGTGCAGAGGCGAACTGTTTGAGACAACTTTTGTTCATTACAATTGGTGTTTCCTTTGTTGTCTAAACCACAGGTTTTCCACAGTTTGCAAGTTTTGACAAAAATGATCAAGGCTGAAATAGATTTAGTATCAACATTTTAAAGTGTAATTATGAGATTTAAGGGAAAATAAATATTTAAAAAAAAGAATGGAACATATGATGTCATTTTGTCACTGCGATTAAATTTTATCAACCAGATTAATTCGGACTTTTGTCGGAACAATATTTTTTCAGGGCCTGAAAATTACTGTGGTCTAAGGTCAGGGACTGATTTTTTTTTGCTGTGGACCTGTCCTATATTATCAGTAATAGCCTGTCGGGCTGTTAATATTTCTTAATTGTTCCTATAAATTTAATAAAATGTGCTGTTTAATTCTTAAACATCTGAAAAGAGTAATTAAAGTGGACTTACCCAAGCACAAGTCAATTGTTTGATAATGAGTGACTGGTATTGTAACACATTACCAGAAATCAGCAGATTTAGCATACAGTATGCAGAGAACCAGTTTAAGATTGATCTTTGTCAATTAAACACTTGTCTTTCCTTAACCTCTGCTAAAACCAAGCATCTTCTGCATGGGTTTAGTGAATTTCACATGTCAGACTTGGTTGTTGAACCAATATTTGGCTTATCTGGAATTGGGAAATGGAGGGCCCTATTGGCCCTGGACCACTGAGTTGGACACAACATTTTCAGGCCCTGTTTTGTCCAACAAATCTTGAGTTATGGGGATAATTCTTTCATTCCCAAGTTTGAAATGTTGTATAACATGCATCCTATGACCAACAGAATAGACCTATTTCTGAGGTTACATCAAGCACTGACATACCAGGGTCTGCACTTTTTTCTTGAATGAACAGAATAGACCTGGATCTGTTGACTTGTAATGCTAGTAACCGTTGATCTAGGTTCATGATGTTCACAAATTTTTGTATATTATACATGCACAAATGCAGTAGGTGTCTGGGTTATTGAAGTCTTCTTTATGAGCTTTCAGCGTCTCCTCTATCTTTTTTTCAGCTACAACTGGGGATTCTTCAGAAAAGGAAGCTGGGTGGATTGAAGGGGTAGCAATTTTAACAGCTGTTATTGTTGTAGTTTTAGTGACAGCTTTTAATGATTGGCAGAAGGAGAGACAATTCCGTGGACTCCAAAATAAAATTGAACATGAACATCGGTTTAATGTTATTCGAGGAGGAGAAGTTATACAAATTCCTGTGGGAGAAATTGTAGCGGGAGATATATGTCAAGTTAAATATGGTAAGTAATTATGAATTAGTTCATATAGTGAATGCTTGTTGTGAAATAGTACATATAGTCAATGCTTGTTGTGATCAGCCAGTCATAGTAAAGAGTTTACATTGCTAAAATTTCAGAGTCCCTATATCTTACAGAAAAGAATGTATGTATGTATATATATATGTATGTATGTATCTATGTATGTATGTATGTATGTATGTATGTATGTATGTAGGTATGTAGGTATGTATGTATGTATTAGCATTTAACAACACATCAGCACAGTAATGGCTATATGGTGCCTGTTAAAAGTCAAGTTCTTCAATTTGAAGAGAAAAAAAAGAATTCCACACAAAAACTTAGATAAACCCTTTAAAATAAATGTCAACAAGAAGCACTCCAAGATAAAAGAAAAAAGCTGTTAAGATTATGTTAAATGTTTATACAATTAAAGATAATGATAAAAAAAATCCCCTTAAAGATCGGGTTAAAATTTGCAATATACACTGAGCATTCCGCTTAAAAAGTCCAAGTTCCTTAATCAAGTTCACATCAAAAAGCTTCCATCTTGCAGGGTGAAAGTCGATACACTCGACAAGAATGTGTTCCAGTAGGATGTACTGCAGTCAAGAAGGAAGAGATTGAAGTAGGCCTGCATTATGTGAGCTCATTGTGTAATCTCTAATATGTTTTCCATCTGTTATATTAGGTCATGATTTCAAATCAGGGTTGTAGACAAATTATGTAAGGGACAAGCACTAGCAAAACCAAAAGAAATATTTTGATACAACACCATTAGCTCAAGAGAGTTGTGAAACTGAATTGCAATTAAAGCAATGCTTCCATACATTGTAAAATCATCACTGATGATTTTCACACTTAAATGCCAAGCTAAGAAATAACCAGGTTTTATTACATTCTGAACACGAACAATTCTACTTGATTGGATGAACACAGTACTAAAACTCATTTGGCTGTATAATGTAAACCATTACACATGTACACATTAAAACTAATTATGAGACTGAAGTCACAAAAACTACTTATGCAGAAAATATGCATGACATACAATTAAATGCTTAAATTACCAAATGATTGCAAAAGTATGTAAAAAAAAAAAAAAAAGACAAAAATTCAAAATATAGATTCGAACAGAATATAACTTGAACTGCGACAACATTTAAAAGCATCCATCATGTTCTATGAAGGAGGCATATACCATATATTCACGCATGCAAGTCAATCCCTGTACAAGTAAAAGTGTGCTGTTTCAAATCCTACCATTGGATCAGCCTGGGTCGGCTACCATGGTGTCCTTGGGGAAGGCACTATACTCAAATTGCTTTGGCACTAAAATAAATAACTTAATTGTGTTGCTATACTGTAAAACACCAAACCAAACCAACCATCAAAACCCTGCTCCCCTCCGCTCAGTTTAGATATGCAGCAATGGTGATTTTTATATGGTCCTTATATAAAGCTGGGTGAATTGTACCATGAAATCTGTCAGGAATTATCTTTAAAGTTTTTGTACAATTCTTTATTTTTACATATTTTTAATTGTTTTTTTACTTGACACCATATAGCCACTATTGTGGTGAGGTGCCCATAAAGGCTACTACATACGTACATATGTATAAAATAGGTAGCTATACTAGTATTATTTTATATTTAGATGTTTCATCTGCAAGTCAATTATCGTATACACTGGCTTATAAAATTGTGTTTTTGTTCAAATATTTGGCTTTGAGCGCATTTAGTTTTCTGAAAAATAGTGACATTTTGGTTAGATTGTTGGTATGTTTTCCTTTATAAGTGTATGATTTTTAGTATTTTTGGTTTGTAAGTTGATTCCCTATATGTATTATTTAATTGGGGGGGGGGGATTCAACTTGTATGCAAGTATGTACAGCAGTGTTATTGATTTCCATCCATTCCATGCAGTCAATTCAATTCCTGCCAATCCGGAGTTTTGTTTCTCTTCAATACTTTTTAAAGGACTAAATGGATCGAATGCAAATTTGGTATGAGGTTTTAAATAAGAAATTGGGCTCATTTCAATTTTCAACATTTGCTGACCAAATTTGACAGAGTTATGGCCCATGTAAAACTTAAAATTTTGCCATTGCATACTGAACCAAGTTTCTTCAGTTGCACCATATTGGCAAGGTCATCTGTGTTACATGGACATGTTTACATTTTTAACCAAAGATCTGCATTTGTATTTCTGGAAATTTAGCCCCTGTTTATGTTGGATACATCTGGTATAACATGGTGAAAGTCCAAGCATGGAAAATGGATCAACATGTAGCTTATTTTTCTGTTCTCTTTTTTGTTGCTTCCTTTATTTACTGATTTCTTCACATGCTGCTCTCATGGAAATGTTAGGAATCTGGTGTATAATGAGTAAAGTAACAAGGTTTCTGTTATGTGGCTTTGATATCATATTTTTTGCCGCATTTTTTCATAATTTTGGAAGAGTTTACTACAGGATTTACAGCTAGTTTTGCTTTATTCTCGGATAATGAACTTTATGCTACTGTGCATTAAACACAAGTAACAGCTTTCTCAGATGATGCATTTACAAGATTGCATGCCACAGAATTCTTTTCTACTGAGTTTACTGTTGATTATTCCCTGTAGAAGTACTGGGAGATAAAGAAGAGGTAGTTGAGAAACCCTATTGAATGCTGTATAAATATTAGTGTATAGTTTGGGAGCCACTGTAAAATCTATCGATATTTATGTTTAAAAGTGATTTATAAAATTGCAAATTATTTGTATCAGATAATTCCTACAAAGCATCACTTCTGCTGCTGAAATGATTGGCAGACATTTTCAAAAATCAATACATATACTTACAATTAATTTTTGACAAAATTGCATGATTTTGTAGTCATATCACACAGAATTTGACTGTGTTTGCTGTAAATAAAATTTTACTAAGAGACAAAATGTTGATTAGAGGTTTATGGAGGCCAGTGTTTGACATTAATATTCTGAACCTGATGAACGTAGGCCAGCTAGCAAAATCCTTGAAAATGTATTTGTCCACTTACAAAAATGCAGGTTTTGGGCTGCTGGGCAGGCGGCAATTATGAACACTTGATACACTAATATTTAGATGCTGAATGGAAATGGCGATTGCCTGCTTATCTTTGGATATGACAGGGCTTGATATTAGCGGTAGTTCTGTAGCCCAAGGCTAGTAAATTTCCTGTCGGACTAGTAGTTTTCACAATTGCAATAATCTGATGGCTGGTAAAGTTTAAGTGGTTGCCAGTTACTGTTTGTAGGAAGGAATAGTGAAAATTCAGCAGGACTAGTAAATTTTTCAGTCTGACAGTTCTTCTGGCTACAGAGAAATTTAATGTTAAATTCTAGGCCTGTATGAGAACAATACTGTTTGGCATTTACGGGTTAACTCTGTTATTATTGGAAGCTACTGAATCTGCTCATGTGTAAATTATATGAAAGCGCCATGTTTCCTTTTAGAAGAGTAAAGAGAGTGCATTTAAGCACTCGGATGTTGGCTGAAGAGCAAGTAAGATAATCCTATCTTGGATGAACAGTCAATTACATCCAGTTGAGTATGTAATCAATGGATTTGTGAATAGTTTAAGAAATGCTCAGAAATAGCATGGTTGATGAAAAGTTTTTGCTAGAAAGGAAAAGGTTTATGAAGACAAATAAATCATGAACGGCTAATCAAGTCCTGGAAGTTTACCTCTGTGCAGTTGGTATATTTGTTCTTGTTGTAAGCACCTGACTTGTAGCAGCAATTTGAAGGAGTATTTTGGCTTGTAAATACCATATGCACCTGCGAGTTTGATACATAAGATTTGAGTCATGAATGGGTCCAACTTTCGGGGGACACACAGCACAGGGTCTTTATGAACACAGCATCCACAGCGAATCCTGCCATTGGGGATACCTCTATATAGCAGACACCTGAAATTAAGGTCAACATTTATAAACCCCATTTCTGAAGTTTATTTGTATATTGTACCTACCGTATATACTCACTTATAAGTAGAGTCCAACAGCAAACTGCAGAGACCCAGATCTGCCTTTGCATAATACACTGGCAGATCCGGGTCTGCAGTGTGCTTGGAGTAATCAGTAAAACAAACAACATAGACCCTAATCTGCCGTCACATTATGCAACAGCAGATCAGGGTCTATGTTGTTTGCCGTTGGACTCGACTTACACGCGAGTATATATGGTATATAAAAAAAGGACACTGTATCACAAATGATAAATCTGTTCTCCCTTGAGTGTTTTTTGTAGATGGGTTTCAAAGTAATTTTTTATATAATAAAATTACATTGTTGGGGCACAATGTTCAGATGTGCAGTCAGGTTAATTTGTGCAGTTTTTGCCAGTGCACATGGAGAGGATCGGAATAGAACTGGTTGAGAAATACAAAACAGACATGTACCTGCAATGACTTCATATTATTAAATAATAATTGTACATTCCCCCAAAACGGCAAAATAATGTGACATCTGAAGGAAAAGCAGTCAATCCTCAAGAATCCTCCTGCATTCTTTTCTGAGTCATTCATACAAAAAACAGCAGTTACTTTGTATATGGCAGCAAGCATCTTTTGTGGTCCTCGACTTGCTTTGATCATAATGTGTTGCCAAAACATGGTTAACATCTTTGCTTTCTTAATTATTTCACACAGATAGATCATATATCAGTATGCTGGTTCAGTTTGTGACTCCAGATTTTGTTGTGCACTTTAAATTGTTGCTGTTTCTAATTTGCAATTTAAATCTTGAGAAAAATCAAACAAGCTAATAGTTTAGTAATGTCTATTTGATCTTTAGGTTGCTTGGGGACATTGGGAATGCCTTAATTAAATTTTCTAACTCAAATGTAATTGTTGTCACTCTTTTTTTTAAAATTATCTTTTGTTGTTATTTTATACAATCACCTTCAGATCCTAACATTTTTCATTGCAATTAAATGGAATTGCCTTGGTCTGTTGGTTTTAACGGCACTTTTAACATGTTATTGGCTCTATCATACTGTGGAAATTTGAGTCAAGTGCTTTCCCAAGGACACACCAAGACAACCAACCCAGGCTGGCTTGGGCAGGTATTGAACCTGCAACTCTTGGATTATGAGTCTGAAGCTGTAACTACTGAGCTACCATAGTGTTGTTGTTGTTGTGGGTTTAACGCCATTTTTCAGCATATGATAGGCTATACATGGTGGCCAGTATAACTGGTAGAGGAAGAACCCGGAAAACCACGGGAAGAACCACTGACCCACAGGAAGCTACTGGAAAGCTTTCTCACATACCCACATTGGCCAAGCCAGAGACTCGGACCCACACGAACAGAGGTGAGATGGCAGTGACCAATAAAGGCGAGCGCTTTAGACCACTCAGCCACCCGTGGATTTAGAAAAGATGCAAGATTTTATCATGGTTTGATAAACAGGAAAAAGACACATTTACACTTTTAAGAAAAGTGATCCTTTGAAAAACAAAACAATTCTCATTATATGCTCACAAGTCAGGTCCAACTTTGAACAACATAGACTCTGAGCTGTGGTTGCAAAAGGCACCTGCAGATCAGGGTCTGCGTTGTTTCTTCTGCTGATTAAGCCTAACAAACTGCATACATCCAGATCTACTGCCGCATTATGCGACAGCAGATGGGTCTCTGCAGTTTACATTGGATCTGACTTATATGCGAGTATATACGGTACTTTCTTGTTGATATACAATTCACATACAGTATGCATGAATTATGTTGACAGTAGCCCAAATGTTTTGATATTATTTTACTTAATAAATGCGCATGGAGATTTTGGGAAAACTTTGACAGCTGTATATTCTTTTATTAACCAAACCAAATCTATCCCCATTGCCCACAAATCAGTCCTCATTTCCCACAAACCTTGAATTCAGAAATATTATTATGGAAAGCTATTGTCAGAGTCCACTAACTGAAAAATTTTCCTGTTCATAGTTTTTTTAAATACTATACTGCTGTATATTTTGGAATCTCCCAAAGATGTAATTGTTAACTTCTGTCTTGGCTAGAAATTGTACAATAGTAATGGTGGTGGTTTGAACACATATTTCATCTTGAAATTGTGCCTCAGTCTGGCCTATTATGGGTGATCATTGTTGGTATTGATATTTGAAAGGGGTGGGGTGGGGTGGAAATGGATTTGAAAAGAGACTCGTGCAGATTTTATTACTTATTGATTATGTATGTTTCAACTTTCATGTGAAGGCATCAATGAAAATCAAGCAGTGCCATTTTTTAAAATTCTGTGCTTCACTTCAGTTTCATGATTAATGTGCTGGGAAATAACTCGAAGAAGAAAGTTCAGGCTTTTCTCAAACTTTCCAAGAAAAGGGATCCAAAAGGATCACTGGGTAAAGTTTATTGGGTCTTTTGCACTTTCAAAGGACCCTGCCTATTATTTGATTTTGTACTTGTTACTTGCTTATTACATCACCTAAATTATCACATTATCATACCAGTAGTTCTCTTTGAAAATAAAATACTAAATTATTGTTAAATTATTATTACATGTTCTTATTCAGTATAATAATTTCTACAGTACAGATACTGGTACATTAGAAGTGAAATAACACTGCCTGCACATACAGTCGCTCTGTTATGATTGTTTTCTTTAAAAATGCTGCGCAGCTGTTTTCAAAATGAAATCTTATTTTATCTTTGGTCATTTCAGAAGCCAGATTTTTAAATTCAGAATATAAGAAGTGTGATTGTTCCATTTTTTTGCATATTCTTTATGCATGATCGACTGAACTATCACTTGCAATACTGTTCTAAGATGCAGAGGAAAAGTCCCCATGGTCATGGTCATTAATTTAAATTCATTCGTTTGCTATGATCTCTAAATTCATATGTTACTTGCATTTATATCAGTCATGGTCACCTACAATGACTTAAGTATTCATAACGGAAAAGTTACATTTTTTTAATGATCATGATTTGCTCACTTTAGAGCTATATCACAGCAGAAGCAATCTTGATCAGTGAGAAGCTTGCTGCATCAACTGAGTGATAAAATCAGGCATCATGATGACTTAGTGGACTTGCCTAATCTTCGGAACACAGAGCACAAGATAGCAAATGATATAGATGGCTATTTCTCATGCACCTTAATGATATATTACTGATGTTCACCTGCACCCTTGCTAATTTTACTGTGAAAAAATGCAGCCTGGAGAAAACACTACAAGTCTACCAAACTTTATTTCAAAAATATTTGTTGTGTTTATTTTTAAATTCAAACCAGAATTTTCAGGTGCTCAGAACTGTTTCTTCTGTTTTGAAAAAGAAAAAAAGGCGGGTGAAATTTCAGTCAGCAAATTGTTTACTGGCTGTTTACTTCATGTGTCAATGTTAATGTTGTGTTTAAGTCATGAATGTGTTTTCAATATTGTATCATAATGATACCTCTTGAATTGCCTGAAATAACCATATTTGCACATCAGACCTCTTCAACTTTCAATTTACAGAATTAAAAAAAAAAAATGTTAAATTAGAACGAGTATGATAATAGGAACTTCTTGCTCTAGTTTATCACATTACTTGAAATCATGTGTAGAAGTGAAGAAGGTACTATCTTCATTAAGTGCTGAAATGAATCATTGCAAAATACTGTATTTACCAGTGTTTGATGCACACTTAACCGGGAATAGTATACAAAACTACATACAGCTCTCCCTCTTTATAACACCTTTCATTATAATGCAATTCTGGATATAACACTGTACCACTAAGGACCCCATGACCAAAATTAAGCCATTGTATTTGAATTTGTCTGTAAAATGTATGACAATATTGGTTGAAGAAGAACAACATGTTGTTTGCTAATTCCTTTTAAAACATTATTTTTTGACAAAAATTCTATCATTCCTGCTATACCACAGTTCAGCGCACTTGTGGTTCTTGCTATACCATAGTTCAATACATAACGCTGTTCTTGCTATACTGCAGTTTGGTACATAATGCTTTCAGCAATTATGGACCTCAATTACCACGTTATTATGAGGGGAGAGATATATATGTTAAGATTTGAGTCAGCAAAACAAGTTGTATATGGTGTAGGGATAAGTTGAGGATGTCAGACCAAGATGTGTTTATACACCATTATTAGATAAGTTCTTTACCATGACTCAGAACAAAACACTTTGTATGTATGACATACTTTCCAAATATTTTAGCTATGCAGTATGAATGGAATACAAAACAAATTGGGACTTCTAAAAGGTTTAATTTGTTTCATCAAAGAATATAACCATCATTGAAAAAATGTCTAAATAGTTCTGGTTTGGGTGTGTGATATAAAAATAGGGATTGAGCATCCATACCAAACACTAGATGCACCATGCAATATTTAATTGGTATGTAATAAAGACCCATATTTACCAGCACATAATGCATGGCAGATTAGGATCTATGTCCTTCACTTTAAATCATAAGAATGAACTGTTGTTGTACGATGTGTTGAAAGATCTGGGTTTATGGTGTTAAAGTTGTTTTCAAATGGCACTAAGAATGATATCTGATTCTGCAGCAAACAATATATTTCAGACCAACTGGTAAATGGCAAGAATGGATTCCTTTTATATGAGCTTAAATAATTTCATATCTTTCCTTACTCCATTTTATGTGAGCAATATAACTTCAGTTCACTCTAAAAAGGTCAAGGCACTCACAATGTAAATTTGTGGTACTAGGTGGCAGTGGGTAGAAGTTGGTATAACCCTTCACGGGTGACCACCCTTGTTTGATTACATGATACTGTTATCTGCATCATAATTTGCAAACATCATGCTATCTGTAATTAATAAATTTAAAAAAACAATAAAATAAAATTAAAAACTTGTTATGAATCCAAATAAAGTCCTTTAAGATGAATTACTGAAATGGTACATGACCAGAAGTCAACTCAGCTGTTCGTGCATGCACAACCCTGATAGAGGGAACAACCATTAGACAACATGGTGGTTGTTTTAACAATATGAATGCCTTGACCTTGTCAGAGTGAGTTGAATGTGTACTCTCAGGTTTAGCGGAGGTCAGAACGGTATGAAATCATTAGAGCCAATATAAAAGGAACTCTTCTTAGACATTTTTCTTATACGTTTTTTTTAGATGCGGCATCAAGTGCTATCCTCAATGACATTTGAAAACAACTTTAGCAGTTAGGTTCATATTACAGTAAGAATATGTAATTAATTAAAATCTTCTGAATTTCATTTGCCTTTGCTTGTTATATTATGATTGAGGCAGGAAATGAGGATAAGGTAATTTGTACTTGCTTTGGAAAAATTATTATAAAAGAAATAAAATGGCTTCAAATTCGGTTCTTGTTTTATTACTGTCACAACTGATTTATTGATATTATGCACACTCATTATGTTTCATACTCTTTTTAAAAATCTGTTTTATGTTGTTGTTTTTTTCTAGGTCAAGGTCAAAGTACTGTATATAGATTTAATTTCTCTGTCTTTGTATTGCAGGTGATTTATTGCCGGTAGATGGTATTATAATACAAAGTAATGATTTGAAGATTGATGAAAGCTCATTGACCGGAGAGTCTGACCATGTCAAAAAGGGAGAAAACACAGATCCAATGATGCTGTCAGGTATGTTACCAGTTAGAGCTGTGATACTAAATTTTGTGAAAATTCCCTAAATTCTGCATAATGCGATTTTTTGGAAGTTTTGGGTTTTAATGTTTTGGACAAAACCTGGATTCTTGTTTTCTGACATCTGGATTACAGCAATATCAATTTTTTTTCCATGGAGGGATCATTGCATTTATTGGTTTTCCATTCAGATTTACCATTAAACTTAAGAGTGTGAAACAAAATTTCTCCAATGTAAATTATTTTGTTATCTCACCTGTGACAGCATAGTGAAACACAAGTATCACTTTTCCATTGGCAACAGCGATGGTGATGGTGGCTGCCACATCTGTGTTAAGATTTTATTTTAAACTTTTTTCAAATTTGTTATTTCAAGTCAGTTATAGCAGTCATTGCAAGGTTGCGGGTGAGACACCATGTTCTGCAGAACTCTTATTTTAGACCCATCTGGCCAGATTATCAGGGAAAAACAGAGATATCAAGTCGAAATTATATTATTGTATAATGATGCGGAAAGGTTGTCCATAATACACTAACACTTTCAATTGTTGATATTCTAATTAGTGCCAGAGCCTTGGGTATGACAGAAATAATAAAGTCTTCATGGTGTGTGTTCAGAGTAATTTTCAGGCCTTTGAGAGATGTTATCATATGTTATCCTCTATAGTGTATACCCACAGGCAAGCAGCTTAGACTTGGATTTGTAATCACATTATGTGATGGCAGTCTTTGTTGGCTGGTATTTGACATGGTGATCACTGTGGTGTCTGGGCACATGGTTGTCTGTCCACACCCAAGATTAATCTCAGTGTTAAAATTTTTATGTATGTCTATTCTAGCTAAATAACAAGTAGGCCAAACAAACGGGTCTCTTTCTATAATTTTTGAGTGAACATTGTAGACCCTGGTCTACTCTTGGTTTGCCCAGACTGTATCTGCATAACAGGTATCAGTCTGGGAAGTAAACTGCAAAAAATGCAACCCCTTACAAATGGTTTACATCAAGTGGACATTTTGATCTCATCTCTCTAAAAATCCTTATTATCAAGATTATAATGTTATAACTTGCATGAGGTCAAAAGTAACACTATGCAAATCTACAAATAAATTGTACTTGCAACACTCTTTCGAACTAATATAATTTTTACCTACTTTTCATATTAAATTTGTGAATTGGCATGCTTTGTTTTCATTATTAATTTTATTTACCATAGTCACAGCTCACAGCACCATCTAGCGACCTAAAATTCATTTTTTTTCATTTTTATTTTTTCTCCAGTCCAGATTTGGCTTTTCATTGCATAGCAATAAAAGCCAAAGCAGGCCGTTTGGCCCAGGCTAATGCATTATGTGACATCAGATCTTGGTGTACGCTGACCACAGTTGAGTACATGATGCACATGAATAGACTCAGTATTTAAGGATTATCTCTGATGAAATCTTGGAGTAATTAACTTTTGAAAAAATGAATATTTTTACATGCCGTATACACTCACTTATAAGTCGAATCCAACTGCAAACTGCAGAGACCCATATTAGCCTTCACATAATATGCTGGCAGATCTGGGTCTCTGCAGTTTGTTCGAGTAATCAGTAGAACAAACAACATAGAACCTGAACTGCCAGCACATTATAAGAAGGCAGATCAATATCTCTTGTTTGAAGTTGGACTCTATACATGAGTATAAACGGTAGCCTAGTATCAAAGCAATCCAAAATCACTTAAAACTTAATGGGTTGGTATTCATTGTCTTGTGCTACTCTTAGATAAATATCTGTCTCCAAGTATGGATCATTCTGTTTAGATTAGTTAATGCCTACAATATTTTAGAAGCCTTTGAAAAGTTGATGCCTCCTTAAAGCTATTATGTCTTTGAAAATGTACCATGCACAGAAAAATTAAAACATTTGAATGAAGCATCAGAATTCATTGGTTGAAAATTGAATGTTTTTGTATGTATGTAAAAGCAAGATATGCAAAGAAAATGTACACTGTAGACTTTGTAAAAGGTCAGACTATACATTTTCTCCCAACATCTGGTATCAAGTGTAAAAATGTAGGGTTACCATATATACTCGCTTGTAAGTTGAGTACAACTGTAAACAACATAGGCCCTGATCTGCTGTTGTATAGTGTGCTGGCAGAGCAGGATCAGCCTTGTTTGTTCTACTGATAACTCCGAAATAACTGCATAGCCCCTGATCTGCCAGCAACTTATGCGACGACAGATCTGGGTCTGTGGAGTTTGCAGTTTGACTTATAAGTGAGTATATTTGGTAATATTTGTTCAGTTTCATTCTTAATTCACAGTGTTTCAAATTTCACACAAGTGTTGCTGACTTTTGTGCATAGTATATACCAAATATACTCGCTTTGTTTAGTAGAACAAAGAACATAAATCCTGATCTGCCAGCATATTATGCGACAGCAGATCAGGGTCTGTGTTGTTTGCATTTGGACCCGACTTATAAGCCAGTATACACAGTTGGTCAAAGAAATTCAGAGCAAGCTGTATTTTCTACTTTTGTATTCTAAGGTAGTGCTGTACCTACAGTGTCTTTTTATTGACTAACCTGCATTTAAAAGATAGTGAGACATGGTGGCTACTGCATGGTTGTCATCACTGATAAGATTTTATGCAAACATTTTTTGAAAATCACATTAATTAGTTTTCTATGATGCTGTTCAAGGGAGTCATAAAAGTGTACTTGTGTTATAGACAAGTTCAGCAAATAATGGAGTACATTGCATTGGAAAATTGCATCGAGCAGTATGACGTTATCCGTGACTATACCCCTGTTATATCAGGGACTGTGTTACACTGAGGTGCTTTATAGTGAGGGACCACTGTACAAGGAGTTTATATCATGGCAAAGATGGCAGGCAAGGCACCATAATCTGCAAAATTTCTGTGTCCCTTTTACACTAAAGAATCCTGTTGAATATGATAGATGTGCAGGGATGCAAGTTTTCTGTTGTCATTAGAATTACATTCCCAGCAGTTGCTGTTGATAAAAGTCCTGAGAAGTAAAAAAAAAAAGTTATGTGGAAATGAAGTTTAGGAAGGCACCAATATGTACAACATGCAAGGCTGAATAATAAACTTCACAATGAAGAATTTCTGTCTTTGCAAAATGCTCCAAAAAGCTAATTACTGACCATTGGTCACTGTTTGCACAAAAACGGTGAAACATTGATCAGCATCAGGCTCTATGATTGCCAGTGGCCAGAAGTAGAATTTTCGGCAGAGAATGTGAAAAAATATAGATAATCATTATCAAGTCTTCAGTGCCAAAAGATTTTTCAGGCAGCAAATTGGGTGTCTGGCATAGTTGTTCTGATTATTTAGCAGGTACAAGTGCTCAGAATACTCAGTCAGGACAAGTATTAGACTGTAATGGAACAAGACCTAGGTGTGATTCTTAAGACAAATGTGGTCATACAGAACACAATAATAATATCCAAAAGTAGAAACTGCAGAAATGAATTAATCACCTTGAGCTGCTAATGGAAATATGTTTTTATTAGTCTCAGACATTTCTTTTAAATATTGATAAGTTGTGTCACCTTGTATGATCCTTCATTATTTTTTGCCATGATGATTGATGCAGCATTTAAAGAAATGTCCTTACCACTACTTTAGCCAAAAAAGCTGGAAAAGAAAAGTGCTTTTGCTTTTGGATGCAATCAGTACTGTTATCATGAACCTAAAGTTGTATTGTGATATCTCCACACTTGTATGATACTGTCACAATAATATCACAATGTTTCTACTTTTCCACATTAGCAAATAGCATAAGGCCAAGGTTATGGCTCACAGAAAAGTCCATTGTTTTTTTTTCTTCTTTTCCACCAGTGACCATTGCAGTAGACTGTTACAATTTATATGTGACAAATATGCATCAGTTGAAATGTACTAATGTTGATGACACAGCTGATTATGGTAAACATGCTACTCTGTATTAATGCTCTGTATTGCATTGAATTGTGTGGGGTATCTCAAATCTATCCTGTACTGCCAATTTATATTTGTTTTCGATGTTGTTGCATCGAATCTAACAAAGATACATTGCAATGGTGGTACATGTATATGATAACAGCACTTGATATCATTTTCACTTTCACCACAAAAATCCTCCACACTGCAACTTAACTTTGGATGGAGGGAGATGAGAGGGTATTTGCTTTTTGGATCCCACAATTGCCATTGATTCCATATTGACTGGAGCAGCAGTTTGATACAATGCCTTTGAATAGTGCTCAGGTCTTTTCTGGAAGGCAAGGAGAGAACTTCAGTTCTCTGTATTCCAGAATCACTTTCATGTCCTCTTTGATTACTATTGCAATCATTGTAATGTTCTAGATACTGATTCTGTCTTAAGCAGTGGGTAAAAAAGTTTAAAAAAATCGAATAGTTGGTCTTTAAATGCCACAGTTACTGTGGCCATGTAGGTTTTTTAAAATTATTTTCATAGAATGTGGTCATTGGTTGAAGTGTTTTGGCTATGGACAGAGTTCAAGAGGAAAGAAGAGCCAACAGATGCTGTACAATACTTAGTTATGCAAGTGCCAAAATACATAATATGCTTGCATCAAGCTCACAGTTCTCTCTTATATTGATCCCTTTTACCCACCTTTAAACCTAGGTTTGAGGTTTTTAACATGCAGTTTAATTTAGTTCCTTTTTAATGTAGGAAAGTCAAATAAATAAGATTTAATTGTGGCTTTTTTTAATTGAAATAGCATTAATTTATATGAGTTCAACAAGTCTGTTATGAACCCCTTTCATATTACTTGCATGTAAAGTACACCTGTCCATAAAGAACAAATGATTCTTTTGGGACAAATGCTGTCCCTAGGTTGTCCTATATAGACAGATGGATTTTCAAAACAGTGGTCTTTTGAGTCTGGTTTCACTGTACATGATATGCTACACTTTTTTTCAGGTACACATGTTATGGAAGGGAGCGGAAAAATGTTGGCAACTGCAGTTGGTGTCAATTCTCAGACTGGCATTATCTTTGCCCTGCTTGGAGCCTCTCAGGAGAATGAGAAGAAGAAGAAGAAAGAAAAGGGGAAGGATAAAGGGAAAGGCAAGCATGATTCTGCAGGTATACAGTCCTATTGCATTATGGAAAATATGAAATATACATGTATACTTTGGATTAATATCGTAAAATGTATGTTTTGCTCTAGCACTCGAAGCAGAAAATATTGCTTTCGTCTACAAGAAAACTTAAACAAATTAATTAATGCATCTGTTTATTTGGGACTTTTTAACATTTTAGTTCAGATATGACAAATTTATACATGGTAGTGATATAACAGTTTCATATTTCCACAAAACGTAAACTAGCTCAAAAAAGTTAACTTGAATGTTTAAGTATGGTTTAATGGACTAAAAAGTGATACTATAAAGGGTTGAAATTTAAGATTTAAAGATAAAAGATATCGCTGTTTAACTGATTTTAAGTGTAGATTTATTTGTTTTCTAGGGTAAGTTTAAGGTGCACATGTTTTCAGTAAGTCAGTTGGTTAAAATTTTTATCAGATTTTGTGATAATGATTTCCTCTCTTAGTGTTTTTATCTTTTTTTTACTGTCATATTTATGCTAATTATGATTTTGCATACTTTATTTTAAAAATTCCAAATTATTCAAAGTAATTAGTGCCCCAACTGAAATATTATTATTGTGGAGAATTGCACTTGTCCATTTCAAGAATTTAAAATTTAAAAAATCACAGAGAATTTAAACAGTGCAAAAATGTTTACATTTGATATTTTATAGAAGATAATTTTATTGGAATAAATTATTTAGTAATCCTAACTTTCTCATTCTTCTTTTATCAAGGATGCCTATATTAAGTGAGTCTACAACTGTAGGACTCGATGGCAAAATTTCAATTGTGAACATATTTTCTTGTATTTTAATTGGTAGTCATGTTATTTGGTGATACTGTTGCAAGTATATGCCACATTCAGATTGAAAAGGTCATATGAAAAAAAGAACCACTTACATCGAGGATGGTAAGCAAAACTTTAAAGCTTTGGACCAGTCAGACGAAGGCTGGTTTCTGAGCCAATTCAATATTGGTCAAAATACAAAGATGTGCTATAACATATCTATTTACCATTCATGATCCGAGAGCACAAGTCTGATGCCCTATTTAGATACATTCTTATTTTTGATTCTTGATTTGCATTATTTACATAAAGTGACTGTTGAAAACCCTGACAAAGTGTTGTGATACATATATGCATGTCAGAGTCAATGCTGGTCACATTTGGGGACAATCTGCACATGATTCAGTGATCCCTAACTTGTAAATGTTGTTGTTGTTGTGTATATGGTGTCATACAATATGCTGTCAATTTAGATGAAACAATAAATTTAATAATAAGGCTTTTAATAGCCATAGTTGCAGTGCAGACTCAAATATCCAAACCTTGATTGTTGAAATTATGGGGTTTTCTGATTCTACACCATGTTCTTTTTTACTGCTGTGATGTTCTTGAACACGTCCACTGTTAAAGACACTGCTGATTATTCAAACTATTGTCATGTTCTCTTATGAGTTTGGGTAATCAAGACTGTGCAGTAACATTTTTTGTTTATATTGAGTCATGGATGGTGGCGCTTTATAATCTAAACAGCATATGAGCATTTATTGTGCGATTTGTGCTGTGTTATGATGAATATACACCACTTGTCCTGTGCCATTTTAAATTAGAAGTAGGCAAAAAGATCATAAAACTGTTTGGCTTAGGATTTTGTTTTAGCCAATCAAAAAGGATTTTACTTTTGAAAAGTCACTTTTGATTGGCTGTAAGTAAAATTTCAAGACTTTTAACTAAAGTCCAGTCTTGGTGTAAAATGAAGAGTCATTCTTGTCACACCATTGACTTAAATAAATATCACTGATAATATCTTGAGAAGTTATTTCTTTCTTTATCTCAGTTAAATGATTCAAGCCTCTCAGTAAACCAACAAAACCTTTAAAATTGTGTTTTAGTTGATCTTTCTCTCAAAAATCTATTTTTATATCTAGAGACTTAAAAGCATCATAGTTTATTCTTACAAGACAAGCAATTCAATTGGTGTAGATGGGTTTTCTTCCTCAAAATCAATGGGGGGGGGGGGGGGGTGCTGACCTGACAGAGATAGTACTCATTCTAAATAATGTTTCTTTAGATACGAAGGAACAAATTGATAAATCAGGAGGTAATACATTTTTTCATTGGAATCTGTACCATTATAAAATTAATTTTCAACACTTTTTTCTTTGAAGCCCTATCTTCCATTGAAATAACATTTTTATTATGGATGAAGAAAAAATTCTTAAATAGGTGGAGAAAAATTGGTGGCATTGTTGGAGTCTAAATTTCTTTGTATGGTCGTTTATCTTGAAACTTTTGTAAGATTTTTCTTACTCAAGACATTCATTCATTTACGGGGGCTGCAAAGGACAATCCATTACAGGCAGTGACTCAGAGTTA
This sequence comes from Margaritifera margaritifera, assembly GCA_029931535.1. Classification (NCBI taxonomy): domain Eukaryota; kingdom Metazoa; phylum Mollusca; class Bivalvia; order Unionida; family Margaritiferidae; genus Margaritifera; species Margaritifera margaritifera. Next base: position 201,255 of record JAQPZY010000853.1, on the reverse strand, counting down.
AATACTCTAGAAGTGTTTTGGGAATACTGGCCTAATCCTGTGGTTTTGGTATGACAAGAATGGCAGACAACTAACATCTAGACAATTTGTATAGATTTTCTTTCTGGCTGTTAAGATTTTTGTAGGCTTGTACATACTACCTCATATATGTAGCTATAAAACCATAAAAATCGACTTTTGTTATATATCTGTCTCAAGCACAGACTGGAGAGACTGAGAGAGACATCAATCAAGTAAAATGAAATTGGAGCAAACCATAAGACTAGAAAGTAAATCCCTTGATGCCATATGGGACTCCTTTCTATAGATTTGTATAGTTTTGGAATGTTTTTCTCCACCAAATTGAATTAAGAATGATTGGATTGAATCAGAAAATACATAATATCAGCCAAGACTGGACTGTATATCTCATAAAGTCTGTGCTCTGTAGTTTTCTGTTCACATTTTTAGGTCAATGTAGTGGAGTACCAGGTATAGAATATATATGATTAGTGTAACTCTGGATTATATGATATGATCAATTCTAATAGAATATTGATATACACCACCATCAGTCCTGTTCAGGAACAAATGTTTACCAATTACGTTTTCCATCATTATGCAAAGATGTTTTTAATTGTTCAGCTGATAATATTCTGTCTGATTTACGTTTAGTTTGGTCTTCTCCTGTATTGTCTGTGTACTGCCTTAGCTAATGTGTTCTCAAGAAATTCTTTTCTATTATATTTCTGCTCCACTCCATTAATATGCAATACATCATATCCTTTTTGTTCCACTTTTATTTTTCATGTTCTATCTATATCCAGAAAATTACCTTGTGCTAAAGTGCTAGCTGTTAATGATATGTTGGTTAAATTACAAGCTAACATAGTTTGAAAAGTGTATGATGAGTGGAAAGCACACCATTCTTGAAGGCAATCTGCCTTGACTACAGAGCATGTCAACATGACTATTTTTTGATATTCTTTATGAACATACTGGTATAGGTCCACACAGCTTAAAGAATATAAATAAATAGTTTTTTTGTTTTTTTTTGGTTTTCTTTTTTTTAAATAGCACTTTTAACACATTATTGACTGTATCACGCCAAGGAAATGGGAGACTTGTGTTAGTACAAGCAAATGTGGTAACTTGCTTCAGCATTTCACATTTCTGTCCAGGACAAAACAACATAATAATGAACTGTTGTCAGTGGACAACAAACAAAGTCTTGCAAATCAGGTTATGTTATCTCTGGGCAGCAACCCGCATTGGACCCTGCCTACAATCATTGGACTTGTTTCTCTATAGATCTACAGATTGATCAGGTTTTACACTATTCAGTGACAACAATTATCACTAAAGTCAGCAATATAAATAAAAAGAATATAGACCCTTAACAATGTGCAGTTGATGCTATACCTGATCTTAGTCTCTGCTGGATTTCATCTTACAGTGTTCCACATACCGTATATACCCGCGTAAAAGTTGTGTCCAAATGCAAACGACATAGACCTGATCTGCCATCGCATAATGGGCCAGCAGATCATTTGTTTGTTCTTCTGATTAATCCTTACAATCTGCATAGACCCAGATCTGCCGCTGCATTATGTGATGGCAGATATGGGTCTATGCAGTTTGCAGATGGTATACCCCTATGCGCGAGTATAATAGTAATATGTTACTCTACATCTGGTATGAATGTCTGAAACCACCTCCCATAAGAGTACTTGCACATCCAGGTATCTAAGCAATAAAAAGGTCACATCTTCAGCAGGGCTGGTTCTTTTTAATCATTAGCATATGTGTTTATTTACCTACTCTCAGAGCCCATTTGCCTGTCATTAAATATCTATAAAAAGTGACCTGTTTTTTCAAGGCTTGCCCTACCTTCTGTTTTGTTCATTTTAAAAGGAGGATAAAATGATTATTCAGTTGTAATGATCTGGCTTTTACAACTCATTTAAGAAAGGTGTCTTATTATCAGTAGTGAAATTTTGATACCTAATAGCTGTTCATGAATCTGGATTTTATTGTGTTTCCAGACAGGCACAGTTCTACAACAATCTTTCTGCTTGTCTGAATTCCATTTACAAACATTACCTCTTTTTCCCTTCAGCAGATTTCTACCAGCTTTGGCATAAAGCCAGAAACATGACAATGTTTTGAAGGATTTTTGGCATTTTCCATTGTTAATTGATGTAGTCTTTGCCAGTATTCTTTACATCACAAAATTGACTCCTTAAGGGATTGCACCAGTTGCTTCACAGAACCAGTTACTGCATGATTGTTATTTATTCTTCAACTCTTTGCAGTATATTTTGAACCAGTAGACGGAAGAATTAACACATAATGCAAGGTATATTTTGAACCAGTAGTTGGAAACATTAGCACATAAATGCAAGGTATATTTTGAACCAGTAGATGGAATCATTAACACATAAATGCAAGGTATATTTTGAACCAGTAGATGGAATCATTAACACATAAATGCAAGGTATATTTTGAACCAGTAGATGGAATCATTAACACATAAATGCAAGGTATATTTTGAACTAGTAGACGAAAGCAGTAACAGATAATGCAAGGTATATTTTGAACCAGTAGATGGAATCATTAACACATAAATGCAAGGTATATTCTGAACCAGTAGATTGAAGCAGTAACAGATAATGCTAGATATATTTTGGACCAGTAGATGGAAACATTAACACATAATACAAAGTATATTTTGAACAAGTAGATGGAAACATGAACACATAATGCAAGGTGTATTTTGAACCAGTAGATGGAAACATTAACACATAATGCAAGATATATTTTGAACCAGTAGATGGAAACATTAACACATGATGCAAGGTATATTTTGAACCAGTAGATGGAAACATTAACACATGATGCAAGGTAAATTTTGAACCAGTAGATGGAAACATGAATACATGATGCAAGGTGTATTTTTGAACCAGTAGATGGAAACATTAACACATTATGCAAGATATATTTTGAACCAGAAGATGGAAACATTAACACATGATGCAAGGTATATTTTGAACCAGTAGATGGAAACATGAGTACATGATGCAAGGTGTATTTTTGAACCATTAGATGGAAACATTAACACACATTATGCAAGATATATTTTGAACCAGTAGATGGAAACATTAGCACATAATGCAAGGTGTATTTTGAACGAGTAGATGGAAACATTAACATATAATGCAAGGTATAGTTTGAGTCTGTAACTAACATAAATAGAATTTAGAACAGTTAAAAATTGTGCAGTTACTGGTTTTGTGCGGCAACTGTTGTAGACCCTCTAAACAACCATTTTGCAGATATCATCCAATTTGATCTTTTTACTCAATAATTTTCCCCAAAGTGAATTCTGGCTATGTTGTCTAGATGTAGTTGTATATGACATCAGACTTGAGTTAATCATCATCACATTATGGTACAGTATGTTTTCCAGACTGATGCTTATGATGGGGGAAAAAAGAAAAATCGAGAGCAAGGGATTTGATGATAATTACATTTGATAGATGCATGTATACTTTACACTTTGGCTAGGATTAGATGCAGCTGATTATAAGATGTTGCACCTGTTTGACTACCAAATTAAATAATCCTGGGCTTGTTCTATTTCATTTTTGCTCTCTGTACACTGCAAATGTGGTGGGCAAAAATTAAAAGCTTTTATTGTTGTATCAAGAGGAGTGCATGACATTATGTACAAAAAAATAGGCAAAGGGTTGCTTCATTCCAGATTTACTGTAAACACCTTTTACTTATGGAAGTAGTTTTGTGATTATCTTTGCAAGCCCCATGCTTGTATTAGTTTGACATCTGTGATTATATTAATTTGACACTAAAAGCTTGATTTAGAATAAGAATATTTTGTTTACTTTTCCATGTTCCTATCCTAGCAGCTGTTAAATAAACAGTCTGGACCTACTGAATAGAATTTGGAAGTAATTTGAAAAAGGTAAATGCTGCAGTTGCATAAGGAAACACCTGCTATTCTGTTTTGTGTGTTTCATTATTATCCGACTTTATGTAATACAGGGGGATGTAGCTATTGATGTGTCCAAGTGTCTGTCTGTCTTTCTGTAAACATTTTCATTTCCAGAGAATAACAAGCCATTCATGGTATTTCGACCAAATGTTAACCAAATTGCATAGAGGTGCCTTTTGTTATTTTGGAATTTTCAGCATTCTGTGGGTACATATTTCTTTGTTCCCATGGAGACAGTATGTTTCATAAGTAGTATATAAATTGTGAGTGTTTGGCTATAGAGTACTAGCATAACTACAGTTTCCACCCCCCCTCCACCAGGAGCTTGTACCCCTACCGATTTTAAAAACGAAAAGAAGTAAGAAAATAAAAAATGCACAAAACATACTCATTTCATTCATTTATTTATAATTTCTAACTCAGTTGCCACCAAGCAATCCCTAACATTGTCACCTTCACGTTGCAAACCCTACAGAACTTCAACACTAACATGGCGTCCATATTTGCATTGGTGAGTCTGTGTTTATCACACAACAGGAGTGATGTAGTTCTTAGTGTTCTGTAAGCTCCGGGTAATTCCGTAAATTTCTGTAATGTTAAAATGTAAGGGAATATCCCCCCCCCTTTTTTTTTCCTTAAATTTTTGTGGAAATATTAGAATTAGACATGGCATACATTGGATGCAGATGACACAATGTTTACCATGTATGTGTGTGTAGGCCTTGCATCCACCTCTTCACTGAAATTGGACTCTTCCAGAAACCGGAAAATGATAGTGAGCAGGCTCTTCGTTTACATTGAAAACTTCTATTTGGTTTGAACTGCAAAGAATATAATAATGTTAGGGACCACTAGGTGACAATTGAGGTAGAAATTATAAATCAGTGAATGAAATGAGTAAGTTTTGTTCACTATTTATATATCCTTGATGCTTTTTGTTTTTAAAATCAGTAGTGGGTTACAAGCTGCTGGGGGTGGGTGGGTTAGGAGGAAACTATAGTATAAAAAATAGACTGTGCTTGACCATAGGGTACTTTCATTAGGAGTCTTTACATGAGTGAGGCACCAAGGGGATATGTTATCTCTAGATGACTTTTGTTACAACAAAGCATATAAATCCGGGCTGAGTCTGGACGTTTTTTTTTATTATTGTTTTTTTTAAGGTAGTTTGAATTTGAAATGTGATTGTTTAATTTTGGTTACAATGGCCAACTTCCTCAACTTTCCTTCATGGTTGGGGTTTCAACTGAACCTCCAATGCCCATTCATCACTCCACCCCCACCCCCCACCCCCCAGAACCAGCATTTTGAATGCTTGACTGATGTTGGCTCATTATAACCCTGCTTAATTTCTTGGTACAGAATACACTTTTATATCAACAGTTCACTGATTTCTAAGATGAAACTTAGTTATATGATTTCCATATGCTGGTTGAAGTATTAAGTTTGATTATTATTTTTATACATCTTGAAAGTGACTCATTCATGGATTGATTTAACCTTTCACAGATATGGTATCACATGGTCTGGCCTTTTATGTGCTTCACTTCCATCTGTTGCATTCTATTCACATGTTCTTGACCTGTCATTGACTTTATAGTTACCCACTCCATTAGTTATATTACATGTTCTTTTTTGAGAAGTTATATTTATTTTTTCAGGTTATTTTTGTCTCTGTCCTTTCATTTAATATTGAAAAGGATTCAGAGGCTTTCATTATCAGGTAATCAATTACAGCATAATTGTCCAGATTTCTTAAGTGCACTAGGAGTTGTGCTATTCTTGACATTCCAATTTCCTGTATATATCCTAATGTAAACTGTTGGTCTTTTCCAAAGCAATTTGGTCATGAATGTACTAGTGTTTTTGACAAGGAATCATAAACTACTCATATGTTTACTAAAGCTTTCATAACTACATTTTTACTGACGTTTTTTGGCAGTTTTGTTAAGGATGGCTGTCGATATTTTCTATAAAAAAAAGAAAAATGAATTACTGTATAAACATCATCTGTTCAGAAAAAAGAAATTGTCTTTTTAAAAAAATTGGCAGAATAACAGCCTGTGAACCATAATCATCTTTGTCATTGATACCTGTGTTTATTTGTATGTTTCTCATAATGTAATATATGACACTTTATAATCTGCCTGCTGTCTACATTTTCCTTGTAGTCCTCTTTTATTCTGACATCTTTACATGTAATGTTCTTGCAACAAAGGGGCTCCAATGTGGCAGTGACTTTGTTTTTATGATCTTGGGGTGTTGAGTTGAGCTTTTATTAGTCTAGTCCTTCAGGAATTGGTCTAAGTGTCTTCATTATTGGTTGCTGCCTTGGCTGGCAATGATTGATTCAGCTTCCTTGGATTTTTGTCAGAATTAAAAGCCCTTGTGTTACAATTTACACTTAGCTGTCAGATCACGTACCATACATAGTCAGAAAGAAGTGGCTGCTAGATTTAATGATATACCTTTAGACTCTACAGGAGTTATCTCCCTTGATGTTTACAATTTCCCAAATGTTTACTTGTATGGCTTGTATTTAAATTGATTTCCAAGGAGTAAATTTGTATCCAAAGACATAATGCTAACATGCCATTCAGGGTCATCATACAGGATGCACTGAGAAAATTGTATGTACTGGTAGTATTTTATTTAGAAGATTAGGCTTGTATTTAGGGGAGTAAGAGGAAAATGTACAATGTGAAAATACCAGATCAAAACAAGGAACCTAACTCTGACATTAAGGCTTGATATAAGTGTGGATGCTGTGCTTTAATACTCATAAGTGGCAATTAGGCATCTCAAATAAGGGTTTTGCTCTATAGTTAAAACAATCTTAGTGGAAACAATTATCCTGAAAGAAATTTTTTTCTGGTTAAAATGTATATCATTAGTAGTTTATTCTTGGGGAATAGGAGTTATGGTAGAGTTGAAAGAAATGCATTAGAATTAATTCCTTCGGTTCAGACAGATTTACAAGCCATATTGCATTTCATGATGTTCACACAGTTAATTAATTTGACTCTGAATTGCCAACTTTATATACAAGGGTTGTCAAAACCTTTCCTCATTATCAAGTCAAATATCTTCTACAATTTTTACTTGAAACTTTAAGTTCACTCACAGATTAGAATTTGCCAGCTATAATAGGTAATAAAGTACAATTAAAATGAAGTGGCACATTAGATACCCTGAAATCAGTTTTTTTTTATTGAAAACTTTAGGGATAAAGATGCATTCTGTTTCTTTTTCTTTTATTCAAAAATGATTTTGATAATAATGTGAGACATGGTTTGCACAGTTCAAAGAGGTGGGTTTTATTAGTATTATTTCTTCATTGATCCATTAACAGCTTGTTTTTTTTATTTCTCCTGTACCGCATATGCAGTCAATGGAATTGATGTCTATGTTCTTTAGTAATGATCTTCTAAACTCAGTCTTTTTCATACCTATCTGAAGCCCATATGCTAACAACTATCTTTTCTCACATTAGGTAAAAAAAAAAAAAAAAAAAAATTGAAGATGAAAATCATGTGATGCCAATTTATTAACTGTGTTTAGATAATGGAGATGAGGAGAGTGTGGTGTTGAGCAGTGTACATATATCCTTCAAAAACAGTTACATAAATAAGAAAGTAGGAATCAGATAAAAAGCTGCATTGCATTACATGTGTACTTTTGTGCTCATTAATTTAAGCTTATAGGGTCAATAACACAAACTCTTGTTCTCAACAATCTGCAGTGTTTGACTGTGTTATCTAAGTATGTATTTATTATATGTGCTAAAGGACAGCACTTTAAACACAGACTTGGACCAGCTCTTGCTTAGTATCTTGACAGATCAGGTCCTCTTGTTTCTATTATTATGAAATTATCCATAAAATGTTTGCTGCAGCATTTAATTGACAGAAGGTCTGTTCTTTTTTGAACTCCATTAATAATAATAATAATAGACGATATCTGCAGGAACAACATTAATAAACATTTCTAGAAGAGGACGATACAGAAAAAACAATTTGGCCTTGAGATATTGTGTACATGTGCATAGTTGTTCAGAAAACATTTTACATACATGAGTCTGTATAACATTTACTTCTTTGCATATGTACATTTGATACATTAATGAGATTAAATACCCAAGCAGTGAGGCTCACAGTCAATGTCACATGTAGAAATGCCTGGTGGAGAACTCTTCTTTTGGCACAGGCTGACAGATTCAACCCCCCAAGAGAGCAATCCAATTTTCACATGAAATTACTAACCTATTCCCAGGATATGCTGATTGCTTCTCCTAGATGATCAATTACTTTGGTGCAGTGATCACCAAGATATTGATCCTTAGGCTATAGATTATCAGAAGTATCCAGCTAGTTCATGCTACTGTTTTCCCTCCACTGTTAAGTAAAGGGTTATCCTGTGTCATAGTGCCCATTCTGCTTTTTAAACTTTAATGCATAACTATGCTGTGGACATCATTTGAGGTTGATTGACCATGAATTTATTGTATATCAGATGTAGTTGGTTGTTGGTTGGTGATATTGATTTACTACTTGTTTTGTTTACATATTTTATTTTTATTGCTTAGCAACAAGGATTATTGTCAGAAGGATGGAGAAGTACTTGGTCAATGTGCAGTAATTCCTATTTACCATATTTTTATATATATAATTTACACCCAGCTGCAGGTAGCATAGACCTGTCACATCATTTGTCAGGTAGATCAAATTCTGTGTTCATTATGTCTGCAAGTTAAAAAGAACAGTGTAGACCATAATCTTCTGGTACATTATGTAATGGCAGATATAGGTCTATTGTATTTTCACCTTGGTGCACATTGTACTTGTGCAAGCACAGTGCGCATTTACAACATGCAAATATGGTGCATGGGTACAGCATGTAAATACAGTACATGTGTACTGTATGCAGATACAGTGTATGTGTACAATGTGCAAAAACTGCATATGTACAACATGCAAATACAGTGTTTATCATCTAGTATATATAAGACATCAGCTGTTGATTCTCTAAGCATTTTTATTCCCTTTGTGGATATTACTACATTTATTTTTTCTGTTTCCAATTTGTTACACCATCTCAGATACTATCAGATAACACTAATCATTCAAACTGACAAAAGTTAAGACTGTTTGGACTCATCTTTCAGTTCTTTATACTGGAATATGTCCTCAACTGTATCATTACAAATCAACCAAATGGTTCTTTTGAAAAATTATAGGGAGAAGACATTGTAGTAGGTTGTGTTGCTGTGTTTCAGTCATTCTTCTGTTCAATAAGAATCAAGTAAAGGTCAGGAAATGTAATAATGCCAACAAGATCCAAAAGAGCTATAATTATTATTTATTCTGAAAACATCTTTAGATATTAAATCTGTGTGAGGAGTCTAGTTCAGCAGTCAAAAACATATCTGGTCTGTACATTTTGGAGTGTATTGATATTTACATAGTGTTGATGTATATGTGAGTGTTCTGGTGATTGTAAACCATCATGAGGGCAGCTATTTAATTACATTCTGGTCCTTGTTGCTGCTTCTGCTGCTGCTGTCATTGTTGATTCATTGGGGTCAGAGCTCTCACTATTGATTGTGTGGCAGTTTTTGATGTTGAGCTGGAGTAGGGATAATTATATCTTGTCATGTAAAGCATCTTCAGTCAGCTGGCTTGAATATTACTGAAGCAGACTAATTTAAAACCGTACCATCAGGCACTTTTTCATATCAACTAGTGGTTTTTTTTTTCTTCCCCCTTTCAGATTGGTATATGTACAGGTGTAGATAAATCCATTGCCTGGGAGCTCGGGACAACCAAAATTCATGCTGGGCAATCATTTTTCCAATGTTGGGCAACAAAAAAAAATAAAAACGATCGTGTTAAAAATTATAATCAAATTTTTAAAAAATTCCAGTGACACAATTTAAAAGTAAAATTGTCCCTCTAGGTATCTTTAACATTGTGCTCAAGTTAATGCATATAATTCCCTAGTTGAGTGTTGGGTCATTTCTGTTGCTAAGAAGCCACACACTAATCCACATGTGTCAGCTACTCATTATCTGGTTAAATAATCGCAGCCCATACTACTAGCCCCTCGGGGTGAACCCTTAAAGAAACGAGACTAGTGAATGCTCATGTTTTGTCAACACACCAGTACATGGTAGCACTATCTTTCATCTTTGATTTGACACACTGAATGCATGTAAGATGTGATCTAGTAGTATGCTTTCCCCTTATTCACTGGAAGACGTGGGCACTCGCTGTAGAGTGTGTGGTACTTGTTTCTGTTGGCTACCTTTAGCTGAAGGAATGTGGAAAGTACAGAGAACCAAACCAATTTCAATTGTTGTTGCATACTATATTGGCTTGTAGGGGAATGACTAAACAAATCACACATGGAAAGTTTACATTTATCTTACAGCTTAGACACAGGAATAATAGTATCAGATTAACAATAACATGAATAGTAATGATGTAAACTCTGATGAACGTTAAAGATAGACAAGTTTTTGGTCAGGGGTGGTCAACTACTAGAAAGCTGACGGACAACAAGACACAAAGTCTGATTACCCATCAATACCTTGATAGGTTTGGGGGATGATTTATCAGATATCACAACACCATCAAAAAAGGAAATTGTTCGATTATCTTTTATTTGCTGATCTCCAACAGGTTAAATAAGTGTGTCAACATGTGTGACACTTTCCATTAGCAGGACTGATGGTGAGTTATAAGTATTGTATGCTATTTATCTATTTATATATATATATATATATATATATATGACAAAAAGTTGTTGAATAATTTTGACTACAGCAATCTGGGACAATTGCAGTAATTACCAGGCAACCAGAAAAATCTGCTGCACAAACCAGTTTTTCAAAGCTGGTTGCAAATGGACAACCTTGGATTTTCCAAATTTTTCTACCCTCCACCCCCAACCCCACTCCACGATGTATATGTTTGCATGTCTGTGGTATCATATTTAAGAATGCAAGGAATGAAATACAAGTTACTCTAATGCCATACCAAAAGATCAAAGAGGACTTGAGGGATTAACTTGATGTGAATTGTACAGTAAGCTTCTTATATGTAATATTCAAGGGAAAAAAAATCTTTAGAACGGAGATTTTTACTCTAGTTTTGATTGAGTAGTATTACCATTGTCAGTTAAAGCTTCCGTCAGCCACTTCTGCAAAGCTGCTCAATTTCTAGATGGTTACCTTTGATAATATCTCAATCATTCAAATTTCTTGTACTCCATGGACTTTGAAAGTTTTGACTTTGTATCAACAATTTTTCTTTTCTCAGCTAATTGTTTACATTTACCATTTATACTCACTTATAAGTCAAGTCCAGCTGCAAACCGCACACAGACCCAGAGCCGCTGTCACATAATGCGCCAGCAGATCTGGGTCTATGCAGTTTGTTAGGAGTTATCAGTAGAACAAACAACATGGACCCTAATCTGCCTGTGCATTATGTGACAGCAGATGAAAGTCCATGTTGTTTGCAATTGGACTCAACTTATAAGCGAGCATGTACAGTAAGTCCATTCCAACAAACCTAAGTTTAACAATTGTCATGCGATAAATTTTGCAATCCATCATTTCCTGGTACTCCATGTGCACATTAATATGTAACAATTTATACATGTGTTGTCTTTCAACATAAATGAAAAATACTTGTTTGGTACTTCTATATCATTGCTCTGTTTTGTGTACAGTAAACTGCCATTTATCCAGACTTGGCAGGATATATGGAGATTGTCCATATATTGTTTATCCAGATAGTAATGCGATTAAAAAGAGATAAATCATACAGCCAGGAGACAAATATTCAATCTGCATAACCAAAAAATATCTGGACAATTGGCATTCAAATAAACGATGTTTTCATAAAATGGTCATTTTCATGTGTGAATTTGGCACCTTTGATTCTTTTTACAGAGTAAAATATGCCATGTTTTATATTGGAAACAATTGGATATGTTGCAGAATCTAAATTTCTAGGCAAGTTACTCGTGTATAACCACAGTTTCCAATGTAATATAAAAAAGCAACTTTATGGTTATTTGAGTCGCACTGTATTGGATTTGCAATTCACTTGGGCTCTGTCATAGCAATAAGACCTCTTTGCTGCAGAAAGCACACTTTCCAGACAAAAATACAGTAGTCTACCCACATTGTGATACTGTATATACTTGGGTATAATACCACCCAACTATAGTGTACATGAAGATAAGTTGTTGCATAATTTACCAGCAGATTGCGATATGGCACATTATTTGTTGTTGGGTCTAGGTCTACATGCTTTAGAGTTGCTTACATTATACGGAAGTAAATATTGCTTATACTCTGTGCACTCAAAAGATGGGTTCCAAACTAGGAACATACTGTGAATTCTGTGGTGGTAGTGGGCAGGGGTGGGTGGGGCTACCTATTTGTGGATTTCATGGTTGCTACAAATGACAGATTCAAGACTCCATGAATGGTGATCTTACTGTGAAAACAATCGAACCCCTTCTCCAAACGACAAATTTAAATAATGATGAAAAAGCCATTTTTCACAAGACTTTGAAAATTGATACTCATAAACTAAATGAATTCACAGTAATTGGTATCAAGAATTGACATTCTCTATTATTTGATGCACACATATTTGGTGTTTCTGTCTTGTAATCAACAGTGCCATGACATTTTGCATGATGTCTTGGTAGATTGATTCCAGACATCACATTAGCATTTTTTGTGCGTTGCATAGAATGCATACACAAATTTGTTTACATCCTGTGAGTTTGCATAATCATACATGGACTAAATAACAGATTAAATTAAGCATTTAATGAGTTTTAACTTATTTCTCTTCAAAAATTGCATCTCCTTTGTAATATTGGTACATATTTTTAAAGCTTTTGTAAACAATTGAATTTTAACTGATCTGGCTCCTGAATCAAATGTAACACAGAAATATTATGTGTATATTGCAGAATGACGCTTTCCCTCGAGTTCATGATAAATGCACCATGTTGTTTATACACAGCACAACACAATGGGTGTGGTAAACTGATCCTATGCTACACAGACTTTAGATACTCAAACTATATATACCTCTAGATAGGCAAGGATTGGGAACCAGGCTAATACAGGGGCTAAATTTAACATCAACACCAGCTAGATGCATAATTTATTATAGGAGGTGCAAATGATTGAGACCTAGTAAACAGTTGTATACAATCAGTGAAATAAGAACCTAAATATCATTTTGGCATTGGTCATTTGTAAATGATTCCCACGTATGGAGAGTTCTAGAGAATTAATGATGAATAAAACTATGTCAAATTTGGATGCAACATACCATCTTGTATCCAGATTCAAAATTTTGCATTAACACAACCTCAGGATTCAGTTTTTTTCTTCTTTATGTTCTACACTTGATTTATTTGACTAAATACTTTTTTTTTCTTTTGTTGCTTTCCATTTGCTTACTGGTTGTAGAGAAGAATTAGATATAGCTTATATGATTACCATTTTGTTTTACCATTTTGTTGCAGTTGTTTGACTAATGGTGAGAGCAGACATTGCTTCATATAATTATTGGAACAGTATTTTCTCCAAAATTCATTTTTAGATCACCTGGCCATAAGGCCACGTGTGCTTATGGCATGAAGTGCATCTGGCATGTGTCCATGAAAAATTTATATTGTAAACTTCTCAGAAACCACTGGACCAGTGTTGACCAAATTTGACATAAAGCATCCTGGGATGAAGCCTTTAAGATTTATACAAATGTTGCCAATCTGCCATCAAATATTGTCACCATTACTAAATATAGAAAAACCTGTCCGTGGTCTATGAACAACTGCTCTTTTAAACTTAAAAAAAAAACACCCACTAGACTGATTTCAACTCCACTTGGCACAGGGCATCCTGGCATAAAGGTCTTTCAGATTTGTACAAATGATGCCAATCTGCCATCAAATATGGCCACCATTACTATATATAGAAAAACCTTTAAATGACTTTGTCTCTAGAACCAGTGAACAGAATTAGATGAAATTTGACAGGAATCATCCTGGCATGAAGACTTTGAAAATTTGTAGAAATGATGCTGATACACCATCAAATAGGGCCACAATTACCACAAGTGTAAAGACCTTTAAAGAAGTTGTTCTCCAGAACCACTGATACACCTCTTCCATAATAACTCATGCACAACAGGGTCCAAAAACACAGACATCGGCATAAGTGGGGGTACAAGTTACCGAGGGACCTATGAAAATGTGAAAAATTAAGAAAGGGATGGAGATTGACAGTGTAGGGGAAGGGGTTTCAGTGGTTGAATACTCATTTAATAATCGTGTTGGGAATAATTGTCAATCAATAACTTTTTCTAATAAAGTTCTTCAATTTTCTCTATAAATTACCTTTATTTTCAATATATCTAATCTCTGAAAGATTGTTTAAAAACTTACACCAAGTGGTTTCAACACGCATCACATGTACCAGCATATACATTGTGTATTACATCACCACTTTTTGCACATAAATATGGATACATTCTAGTGTTACTGTAGATTAAGAATAAATAAGATTCTTTATTTTAAAAACATATGTGACATTTATTTAAAGAAACAACAATGTTGAAACTCTATTTAAAAAAAAAAAAATAATAATATTAGTAAAATACTGATACTGTGATCTCTTTGCAAGTTATAGTGAACTTTCTGCTCATCCTTGAGCAAACCTTTGAGTGCCAGTTTTGAAATTTGAAGTTCACTATAAACTTTGAAACTTGCTTTTCCATAATGAACCCTGTCTGTGAAACTAAGCTTTTTATGCACCTAGTATGCCTTTCGCTTGGTTCCTTTGCTATCATTGATCACATTTGCAAATGAGTATGATAAACCACTCATTAATGTTAGATACTTTAATTATGTTACATGTACTTACAGTGTTCTCAGTGTTTAATTAGTCAATTGAAATGAGTTGACGTAACACACTACTGTGACCACTAGCTCTAACGCAGGTAGGATTTGCATGCCTTTAAACTTTTTTATTCTACCCTCTTGATTTGATACAAAAGACCAATTAACATGAAAATGCAATACAGGTCAACTTTTAATTGATTGTAGCAATGCAGCCAACACTTCTGTAAGTTGGAGATCAAAACATAGTTGGTACTTAATTAGGTTGTCATGGAAATGCCCACAGTCATCAATGTGATGGTTGATTGACACTTTTCACATTTGACTACAAGACTGCACATCACATTAATGATGATTATATTGAAACCAATTTTTAAAAAAAAAACTGCAACACGAATTTCACTGGGCAAGAATTATTTAATTGGTATTTATTTCTTAAAGTATTGCCACCAGTAGGATATTTTAATTGCTTGATATTTTGTTTTATATTATTTACCGTGTACTGAGAACTGTTTTTGTTTTTGAAGAAAATATACCAAAATATGAGTTTTATTAAAAGTTACAAATTTCATAATTTTAAATCAAATTGCCGCACACTAACCACTATTTTCAAAGACAAAAGGAGTGATATATCAAGGATTCGTTTATCAATTTTGATCACAATTTTCTTCATGTTCAACGAATAAGAACCATATCTTTTGGTATTTTCTAGAAGAAGAAAAATGGGATCCACATCTGACCCAACATTATAAGCAGTTTTGCAAGTTGTTGAGGGAAAGGTGTTGAATGTCACCAAACTTTACAGCAAACATCCTGGCATGAATACCTTTAAAATTGATACAGATGATGCTAATCTGCCGTTAAATATGACCACTGATACTAAAGATAGAAAACCTTTACAGGACCTTTTCTCCAAAACTGCTCAATTGCATTTCACCAAACTTGACAGAAAGTATCTTGCATGTAGATCTTTCAAATTTGCAGAAATGATGTTGATCCACCATCAGATATTATGGTAATCATTGCCAAAAATAGAAAACCTGCAAATGAATTCTTAAATAACCTTTCAACAAAATTTGACCAAGTCTGACAGAAAGCATCGTGGTATAGAGAGCTTTCAAGTTTGTACAGATGATGTTTGTCTACCCTGAGATATAACTACCATTGCTAAAAATAGAAAACCTTTAATGACTTCTTCGCAAAAAAAACCTGCTCAGCAGAGTTTGACCAAATTTGACAAAAAGCATCCTGGCATAGAGGGCTTTCAGATTTGCAGCTATACAAGGTCATAGACCAGAAGAGCTGATGGGATAGTCTGTTGTCTGTCATCAGACTTCTATCCATTCGTTGGCACAAGTTTGTTATCACTACTCCTCCAGAACTACTTGGAGGATTGCTGTGTAACTTTACAAACACATTCATCCAATGGCCTAGTTGCTCCTAAATGAAAATGGTGCTTCTCGGACATCCAATATGGCCACCACTGCAGCCATCTTGAAAATGTTATTGCTACTTCTCCTGAATGGATGGTCATATCAACATGGGGTTTTCACTAAAAGAGTTTTTGTGCAGTCTAGTTGGTCCTAAATAAAAATCATGCTGATCTGATGTCCAGTATGGCCACCATGGCAGCCATTTTGAAAATGTTGTCATTGCTACTCGTCCTGAATGGATGGTCATATCAACATGGGGTTTTCACTAAAATACTTCTTATGATGTCAAGTTGGTCTTAAATGAAAATGGTGCTAATGTGAAATCCAATATGGCTGCCATGGCAGCCATCTTGAAAATCTTATCGCTACTTCTCCTGCATGGATGGTCATATCTTCATAGGGTGTTCGCTAAATGGAAAGTCATATCTTGAAAATATTGTTATCTCTTCTCTCAAATGGATGGCTATATTTGGGTTTTTCACCAGTAGCCTTCTTATGATACCTATTCAGTTCTAAATGAAAATGGTGCCTGTTGTACATCCAATATGGCTGCCACAATGAATATTTAAAAAAAAAACTTTTGTCACTACTCCCCATGAATGGATGAACATTACAACATGGGGTTTTCACCAAAACACTTCTAATGATGTCTACTGTGTCCTAAATGAAAATGGTTCCAGGCTGACATACAATATGTGCACCACAGCAACTAATTTGAAAACTTTGTTATTGCTAAAGAATATCAGAGATGGTCTAGACACTCGACAGTTAAAAGGAAGAAACGGTCTTATCTTGAATTGCTGGAAAAATTTTGTGCACATTAGAGTATCAGTCACTTCAAGGGACTCTTTGGTTACAAATTGTGCTGAATTGCCGCCATTACTAAAATATGGCAAACATTACTAAAAATATAAGAACATTTAAATAACTTCTTCTGGAAATCCACTTGATAGAATTTAACCAAACTTTATCAAAAGCATTGTGGCCAAAAGGGCTTTCAAGTTTCGAAAAATGATGCCAATCTGCCATCAAATATTGCCACCATTCCTAAAAAGAAAAAACTTTAAATTACTCCATCTCATCAACTGCTCAGTAGAATTTGACCAAATTTTTCAGGAAGCATTCTATTTCTATGGGGTTTAAAATTTATACAGATTATGTCGATTTGCCAGCAAAAGTGGTCACTGTTACTAAAAATGGAAAATCCTTAACATTTCCAAAGCCACTCAATAGAATTTGACCAAATTTTTCAGAAAGCATTCTGGCATGAAGGTCTTTAAAATCTTTACAAATGATGCCAGTCTGCCAACAAAGATGGCTGCTGTTACTAAATCAAGAAAAAATCTTGAATAGCTTCTAGATCACTGCTTTACAGAATTCAACCTTTCAGATTCTGTTTTAGAAATGTCAGTAATGAAGAATATGTTTAGGAAGGCAAAGGTCTACATACTTGTAACCAATTAGACATTTTGACTGGTAGATATGGGAAAAAAACAAAAATTTAAGAAGTTTTAACTGTTAACAGCATTATGAAACTAAGATCAGGGCCTTAGAAAATGAGCTGCTGAGACTATGATGACATGAATATATTCAAAAAGCCCGGAACAGTGTTTGCTTTGTGTTAGGGGTATGCTGGTCTTAAATGCAGTAATTTGTTTGCTTTTGGAAGAGGGGGCAATTAGCATCTTATTTTGATTTTAAAATTTTATTTCTCTGATTGTATCATAGTAAGTATTTCTAATTTGAACATATTTTGCATCCTTTTAATATTGCAAAATCAAAGATGTGACAATTCTGGCATACAGAGGTAAAGTACTAAAAGTTCTTTTCTTCTGACATGTGGTTTTCTTTTGGAATGAAGTAAAGTCCCAGTTTGTGACATACTCTAATTAGCAGAGTTGTCTCCCTTACAATGTGAGTACATGTATTTAAAAGAAAGAGGTATAATTATCATAGCAACTCTGTTTTGGTATGCCATATGTTAAATGCCTTTGGTTTTTATGAAAATCAAGTTCTTATTCATGAAGATTTATCAATACGGCTATTTCAAATATTCTCTTTTTTTTTCTTTTTCTTTTTTTTAAATTAAAAAAAAATTCTCTTGGTGTTTCAATAAATAATTATTTGTCAAAAAGCATGAGCTGTTTTTCACAGAATATGATTCCCAATTCCCTCATCCAAGTATTTGTTGCTTTATTTTCTCATAATAAATGTTGCTTTCATTATATTATTATATTATTATTGTACTAGAATTCATATTTCTATCTTTATTGGATGATTTTTGTCTTAAGATCTAACAAGTATTTTGTACAACTTCAGAAAAGAAGATGTAACGAAAATTTTCACAAGTTTGGGAGACAACATCTAAGATTTTGTGGCATGCATAACTTGTGTTCCCATCTGTATACATTAGCCTCATGCATATTGGCATGCTGTTAAGTATTTGTACTGTGCCACACTACCATATATTCTTGTGTACAGAATTGTACTGATTTTCACTTGTCATAGACTCTTGTCTGCCATCTTATAATGTGCTGGCAGACAAGATTCTATGCTGCTCGTTCAATTGATTTCAAAGAGTGTAGACCTTGATATGCTGGGGCATTATGCAACAACGGTTCTGGGTTGGTGCTCATGGGTATGCATTAGGGCTGCATATCGGCAGCTCACTTCCGATATAATATATATCACGTTATGTATTGATGATACATATTAAAAGCTATTCAGATATGTACCTGTAAATTGTTGTTGTTTTTGCCCAACATAAGCCATATTACACTGAAATGTTGATATGGGAATACACTAGTTGCACCATTACTTCAGCAGGCAGATGCAAAACTAAGACTATGACGTCTAGCTCTACATAGTTTTGTTTACTTCCTGTAGTGAATGATTGATTGAATAATATGGAAACAGCATTCCATTTATTGAACATTTTTATGAGCGTTTGTTTTAATTTTTTTAATTTCTTGCTAAACTGATACAGTTAAGAATGAGTATTGGTTATGATATTGGCATGTAATATCACTCTATACCAGTTTATCGGTATACCAGTCCATCCCTAGTGTGAATTATTGCCTGGATAAATATGGTACCTATGTTGATTTTAGCTTGTTGACATGTCTCTACACAGTATTAACTGTCACCTCTTTTTGTTCAAATGTGCATATGCTATAAACATGGTACACCTTCAAATATCAATTTAAGAACACTCATTGGTGTACAGGTATTCATGTTTCACTGATTTTGATATGAAATGTATTTGTACATGTTTATTGTGTATTTGTTGCTTATGCAGTTGTGTGATATATTGCATCACAGCATAGGTTCATGACCTTAATTTATTTACACTGGCCCCAGATTACTTTCTTAGAGAAAAGCATTCTCGTGCACAGACTCAGCAAAAAAATATGACAACAGATGAGATTTTGATTTGACATTAGCCAGTCAGTTGTCAGAATTTTTTGTCTAGTCGGAGTTTGAGCACAAAATTGTTTTTTTGTAATCTTGGGGTCTGATGGCATTGCTTCCTCTTGTTGCTTTTGGCAAATGTAAAGAATCTGATATACATTCTGCATTTTATATGGAAGTAAGACTAAGAAATTCCAATGAATTAGAATCCTACATTTCCCTTGTTATCTTCATCTTCAATTTAATCTACATTGAAAGAGAAAGAAATGTCATTACTATTGAAAAAGCAAATGCAATCAAAAAAAAAAACAAACATTAGTCATCATAAAAAGAGGTGGAAACAAGCATTTTTGACCTTTGAAAGAAGTCTTTTATTTTAGTTTATTTTATAAGGAGGAAGCAATGGAAAGAGAAGTTGTAAAATGTGATACCTGTAATTCATCTTGGAACTTAATTTGCCTTCCTAAATTGGCTTACAGATGGACAAGAAAATGCCAGGGCCCTGTCAGAACCACGTGAGTCAATTTTTATATTCCTTTTTTCTATGGGTTTGTTTTTTCATTTCTTGTAAAAAAAATTGCAAGCATTTTTTAGGTATTATGTTACAATGCAAGGAATTTTCAGGGCAAAAATGAGAGCATACTTTTAATCTCTGAGTAAATTTTGGGATGGGGAAGTTCAGTGGAAAAGATAATAGTTACATAATTATTAATTATTTTGATCAATCTTTGAGCATACTCTGCTATAAGCAAAGTTTGTAAAGACATTTTCCTCAGAATTATTTCTCATTAATTAACATTTTCTGAGTCTTAAATGATTTTTTCTCAAGATTGGAAAGTAAACTTTTGTTAATTTTTAACACATGTGAAATTAGCATTCACCCCAGAACATGACCTGCCTTGATTCAATACTTTCTCTGGGTCATGGCTTTTATTGATAATATATATATATATATGCTCTCAAGTTTGCTGTTCAGCAGATTTTTCAAACAAATTATTTGACTGAGACATGATGTGTAAAATGTTTAGATGCTGAGCATTAGGTTTTGCACACACATTACAGTGAACGGGTGAATTTAACATACTTTATCTGCCAGAAAAGTGGCCTAATTAAATAAACTTTTTTCCTTTTTCCTTAAAAGTATTTGTGCTTTATCGGTAATTACATGCTTAATACTGTGGATGAAGTACTTCCTTTTTACATTTACAAATAAAACAGTTATAACTCGGTTGTAACATTTTGATCTAGTTAATTATACACTGTTTTTTGTGTGCAAATATAACTTTATGATGGCTGATTGGTGCATGCTTTCTAAAACATTGGGCTTTTGTAGAACCACCAATATAACATGGGGAAACATTTTATCATTATTACATTGAATATTTCTTAAACAGCCTTCACTTTTCTGTCCATGTTATTCAAACCACAAATATCTGTTGACATGAAATGTTACTTGTCTTTATTTAAAAGCTTTGTCTGCTTTACAAAACAGCTGTGATTGTTTCCAGTACAGAGACTTATTGGGCATAGTATGGTTGTGCTTGCAAAAGAACAAAAGAATTTTAGACAAATCTGCCCTAAAATCCATCTCTGTTAACTAGACAGCCTTACCAAGCATCTAATTTTCTATGTCTGACACATTGTAGAAAAAGCATTAACGCAAGTTAGACTTGATTCTAAACATCCTCCTGTATTAAATAGTTAGCAGTCTGGAGCAACTTTTTGTCGGCCAAGAGTTGCTTCAAGAAACTGTCACTTCAGAAAAAGTACAGTAGAGACAGTCTTCAGGATTTTCTAGTTTGAGCCAGAATTCTTGATTTTCATGTCTGTCGTCTACATTGAATTAACCACCAGAAATAGCTTAATCAAGTTGATTTTTGTTTGATTAAATGCTACAAGACTGTAAATTAATGATTTTTAAAAGAAAAAGACTCTTTAAGATGAAAATTCACAGAAGATTGTCATCTTTTCTTTTACAATAAAAAATGTTTGTTCTTCAAGAATAGTTGCCATTGACACAATTTAAAAAATATGGAAGTAAGACATTAACAATAATACCATCAAAGACGCATTTAAATTGATGGTATTTAACTATAATTCCTTACAGAGATCAACTTTATGGTTTTTATAAATATTATGATTAATATTCAGATAACATGCAGAAACATATTCCGTTTTAGTGCTATTGAAAATATTTAGCTCCACCTTGTATTGGTCTAGGTTCCAAAGCTTTTGAGTCGTGTCATAGTGAATTAGTCACTTGAACATTTGATCACAAGTTTCACATAAATTTAGATATACATCTTGTTTTGGTACTTCTAAAGTAATTTTGTAAACCTTATGTTAAAAAGAAAATGATGCACCCTTTCCTATCCTCCACCTATGCATCAGACTTCTGGTTCATAGCATGAGATATGCTGCTGTTGGCAGATATTTGAGGTTTGGTCATTTTGGATTAAGGGATTGAACAAAATTTGAAAAAAAAATTGTATACGCAATCCAGATGTCAGATTTCAGACTGACAAAAATAAACTTCTTTACCTTCTTCATCCTACACTATGAGCTATGGAATCTTCGTTTGATGTTGCTGATAGATCAGAGGAGAAAAATGCATAATAATGAATTATTGGCACCAGCTGTTTCTATAGAGAAGCTTGACTAACATTACAAAAGTCATAATGAAATGCTTTATAGAATCACACTATATTGGGGCTGTATTTCACATTGAGCGAGAGTTTTTATGCTTGTGCTTGAAATTTAATATTGAAACTTTAGATGAAATCCCACCACATACTAAGTAATTTTCACAATTTTCCTATTATATTAATATATTACTGGGAAAAGGGAATGTAGCATAGGTTTGGAAGGTGTAGTATTTTAGTGGATTTGGGGCTCACTTTTTAATGTGCATTATATCTTCAGTACTGTTTTGAAGCATGAAGTTTCATTTTAAATTTTGTGTAATAAATTGATCAGATGAAAAAATTAGTAAATTTTGAGTTTTTATTTATCATTTGGTAGTAGTCATGTTAACTGGGAACATATTTGAAAATAATTTTATTCCCGTTGAAGGACAGATTTGAACCCTATTTGTCCAAAATTGTCATTGGGACTAAAAGATATTTGTTCAGATAAATGGGAATTCAGATGTACAGTTTGGACTATACCATGTTACTGTATTTGACATAATATTGCGCTGCATACTTAAAAAATTATTATTTGGGTAAATGTCAAGAGGTTAAAGCTTACGATAATAAGTGCACATCAGTGATGTTGCAAAAACAGTCAGCATCATGTGTATTTACATACTAAAGCAAGTTAGCACCCTGTGTTGAGAGCTCTCCACTTTGGAGACTCTATCTTTCCCAATATTGTCGCTCTCAATAAAACACATACAAGATCCATGTTTTAAATACTGATTTCTCCCGCAAAATTAAGGGGTAACAAGACAACTGGCAGCCATTCTAAGAAAATCGTGATGTTCTAGGCAGATTTTATCAGTTGCTTCCCTCACAAGGCATGCAAGGATCAAAACGTGTGCATTTAGAAATGGAAAATTCTTAGCATGTTTTGGCCAAAGAGTGCACTTGTCTGCACTTAAATAAGGCATGTGCAAGTATTATGTCTAATACTGTAGTAGGTTTGGGGACATGGGTGTCAGATGAAAACCTGTCATCTGTTCAGATGAATGAGATTCTACTGTGTATACCTGTCATCTGTTCAGATGAATGAGATTCTACTGTGTATATATTTGCATGAAGTTTTGTTTTTTGAGCTCATGGAAAAAGATTGATTATCATATTTTCTCATATAAAAGATACACCAAACTGCAAACAGCATGGATTCAGATTGGATGAAGCAATATATGTCAGCAGATAATGGTTTACATTGTATGTTCTAGTTTTAATTTCAAGCGAACGGAGTATACCCTAATCTGGCAGCATATCATGTGATGGCAGATGTATGTCTATGCTTTTTTTTGTAGTTGGATGTGCATTTATATATGAGTAGACATGGTATTCAGTGATTCATACAGAGGTTAATTTAGGTTGTAGAGCACCATAAATCATAATTTGTGTCAAATGAGAATGGCTCATTAGTCTTTGTTGCATGCAAATATCAATTAAGTGCAAGAATCATGAAATCCTAGCTGAATATAGAGTAATACAATTTTATACATATTAGCTTTTAAAAAAATGTTAGAAAATTATGTATGGGACAAGAAATGTATTATCATGCAATTTTGCTAAGAAGTCAATAATGCATGCAACTGAAACATGTTTTCATCAATATAAATCACCAAGAAATCTATACATCATTGTAATTTGTCTTCTTTGAGTTTAGTTACAATTACCACCTAGTTGAAAATGCTAATTAAGAAAATCATTTGCTAATATAGCATGACTTTTGGATGCTACAAATGGTGGGTGGGTGGGTGGGTGTTGTTTAAATCCTATTAAATAAGTCTAGCCTAACATGAAAATGGAGAATTAAAAGAAGAAGAGGAGTGGTCATTTGATATGACCAACAGCTATTGGTAGAACAATTTTTGATGATATGCTTACCTGGTTAGCTTTGTAGATGGGGATGTGGGACCAGGAGAGCTTATGGGATGGTATGTTGTCCATCTGTCTGTTAGCACAAGTTTGTTATCACTACTCCAGAACTATGTGGAGAATTGCCATGAAATTTTACACACATTCATCCCTTGGTCTAGTTGATACTAAATGCTCGGACATCCAGCAAACCATCCTCCATAAAAAAAAAAAAAAATAATAAAAAAAACATAACCATGTTGAACATATTGTTATCGCTATTCCTCCTGAATGAATGGTCATATCAACATGGAGTTTTCACTAAAAGACTCGTGATGTCTAGTTGGTCCTGAATTAAAAAGGTGCCAGTCTGACATCCAGTATGACTGCCATGGCAGCCATCTTGAAAATCTTGTTGTAACTACTCCTGAACATAAAGTCATGTTGATATGGGATTTTCACCAGAAGACTTCTTATGATGTCTAGTTGGTCCTAAACAAAATTGGTGACAATCTGATGTTCAATATGGCCAACACAGTGGCAGTCTTGATAATCTTGTTATTACTACTCCAGAATGGATGGTCATATCAGGATGGGATTTTCATTAAAAGAATTATTATGGTGTCTACAGTGGTGCTGATCTGATGTCTTGTATAGCTACCACAGCAGCCATCTTGAACATTTTGTTATCACTACTGGTCCTGAATGAAAAGTCATATTGCCATGGGGTTTTCACCAAAAGGCTTCTTATAATGACTACTTTGTCCTAAGGAAAATGGTGTTCCTCTTACATCCAGTATGGCCACCACGGTGGCCATGGAGAAAATCTCTTGTTATCACTACTGAATTTATGGCCATATCAACATGGGGTTTTTACTAAAAGACTTCTTTTCATGTCTTGTTGGGCTTAAATGAAAATGGTGCTGCTCAGACATCCAGTATCCCCACCACAGTGGTCATCTTGAAAATCTTGCTATCACTACTTCTCCTGAATGAATGGTCATATCAACATGGGCTAAAATATATAAATCCTTAGAAGGTATATGGTACAGAAAAAATGAAAAAGGCAGTGTCAATCTTGCAAATGAAATTTGGGCATAGTGCTAATTTGGGGACAGAAGTAGGGGTGGGGTGCATGGAGATTAGAACTGGATGCAGGGACACTGTAGATGGCAAACGTTGGTCTGGGGAAGAAAAGGCCTCCGGTCAAGCTTAGGGGAATGGATTGGTGGGGTGGATAGTTATTACAAGGAAAGCAATAGAGTTCAAGGTCCTGATCAGATTTCTGAGTCAGGGTCTTAAAGCAAACCATCCTCCATAAATAAATAAAAAAAAAAAAAAAAAAAAAAAAAAAAAAAAAAAAACAGTTTGTTGGAGGAAGAAAATTGACCATTATCAATATTTTCAATTCATCTTCTCATTAAATTACCTGTTAGATAATATGGAGATTTGAAATAATGAGACAAGAATATATGTATAATATTGTGTAAATTCATCAAATGGCTTTTTTTTCTCTCCATGAACTGTTTGTAAAGTTATCAGTTTGTGTACAGTAGACATTCTTGACTTGTTCATTCATATAGGCACACATTTAGACACATAGTATTACTTGTATATAGTGAACTGTTGAGGGACTGACTCGTGCTGTCCATTATATACAGGTGTCTCCTTATTCAAAGTAACATGATGTATAACACTGATAAAGAGTATTATCATAATCCATTTATTGTGGGTCTTTGTTGAAAATCTGTCGTCCTT
This sequence comes from Margaritifera margaritifera, assembly GCA_029931535.1. NCBI lineage: Eukaryota > Metazoa > Mollusca > Bivalvia > Unionida > Margaritiferidae > Margaritifera > Margaritifera margaritifera. The sequence continues at coordinate 175,192 of JAQPZY010000853.1, read as the reverse complement.
TAGAATAGGGTTTTCTGTATTTGAATATTGACTTGGATTTAATACTGTTGTTTTTCTGTATTGGAATATTGACTCTGATTTACTACTATTGTTTAACTTATGCCCAATCAGGCCATCAAAAAGGCTTGGACTTCAAAATTTTGTGCTTAGACATAAATGACCTAAAACTTGAATGAAAGTAAAGTCAGTTTGACTGAATTGAGGTAAATGATAAAATGGTACCCATGTATGTTTTGCAGACATGTTTATTTGAATTTGATATAGATTCTGTAGATCTGTCACTCTTGTTCACCCTTAGTTTTCATTTTTAAAAGCAAAATTCTTTTGCAGTATTTTTTTTTTGTGACAGATTGAATTTCATGAACTTTTAGTTATGTGTTATTTTCTTTTTATTTTATTAGTGCTTTCTAGCGATGCAGGCACAAAAGTCGGTACGTGTTGAAGCCCTTGTTTATGCTTGTTTACATGTACCAAAAGGGGAGGTTTGATATTCTGTATTTATTAACAAGTTTTCTCTAGTCAGGGAAACAAAGCAGAGAGTAAAGGCTCCATGTTGTATTGCATCGGTGGCACTTTTCCCCAAATGCAAACACACACGCACACATGCACACGCACACACACACAAACATGCACACGCACACACATACAAACATGCACACATGCACACACAAACATGCATGCACACATGCATGCACACACACACAAACATGCACACACACACACAAACATGCACACACACACACATGCACACACACACACACACACACATAGACTAATTGGATCACTTTTAAATGATACCATTTTATTGTGTGCATGTTATACCCAACAAATTTTATGAAACAAAGAATGGAAGACATAATTCTTGAAGACTCCATTCATTTTGTTATCATTGAAAAATGTTGCCTCTTAGTCATGATGATGCTGTATTAAAAATTATCATTGAAGAAACAGTTCACTCTTTCTGCTTTTGTTTTTACTGAGTAGAAGAAAACTGCTAGCTAGCATCACTCTTTTGTCATCCCTTCTATCTCAATGTTATACTCACACTAGCATCTACTTGTTTGTCTTATAAGCTTGAGTTGGCAGTGTTGGCATATTTTGACATGGCTTAGATATAGGCATTAAATGTATTATGATGTCAATGCATTATTCATTTGTATGTCCATTATCTGAGAAATGTTTATGATGACAGTAAAAATGAATATAATTTAAAGTTCCATTTATTGCTTGCTTTGCATTCTTTCTTTTATTTAGCTTTTGCATATAATATTTCCTGTATCATAAACAGAATTGAAAGTAAATCCCTATATATTTGAATCTGTTTTAGTCCTAGTGGTAAAGCAATTTTTTGTACATGATGATTTGTCCATGTGTATATCTAAGCATCTTGGTTTCACAATTCTGAATAAGTGGTAATATGCATATTTTCTGTATTTTATTTCTCAAACTGTTTTCAGTTGGATGATTTTCAGTGTTTGTGTTCTAGAGTATTTATTACTCAAAAGCATGGTAATGGTTTATGTTCTTGTGTCATCAACTCGGGGAAGGAGGCATCACATAATGCTCTCGTCATTTTTTTCCATTGTTAACTTTATCACAAAATAACCAAGAAAAGAAAATAAAAGGGAAAAAAAAAAAAAATCCCATTGAGATGTAATTTTGCATATTGGGGTATCATTGTACAAAAAAAGCTCAGAAGTTTAGACTTAAGGGAGTTAATCATATCCCTAAATTTGGCTTCAGAACTCTCATGTTCATACATAGAATTTGGCCTGAAAAGTCACCTTCCAGTCAACTGTCACTCCAAACCATCCTCTATATAAAGTTTAAATGTCTCTACAGCCTAGAAATTTTACACACTTTTATGAAGTCCTATGTTAATGACCTAATTAGATTCACACATGTATAGTGTTATTTTAATGAAATTATGTTCCTTTGTGACTTGGAATTTTCCATGTTGATCATTAATTTATTTAAGTGTGACTACACAAAAACTGTTTTACAAAGAGCCATTTTACACACTCTGTGATGGTCATATTTAGATGACCTGATTACATTTGTATAGGTATAGCACAATTTTTTTATTGTTACAATGTTATGGCCCTTTGTGATTTACAATTTCTATACCAAATTTCCAGCATCTTCCTCCTGGAGTTATAACACATATGGATTAATGATTTGATCTAAAGGTCATTTAGCCATTTTTGTCAAGCCTACTTTAGCGGGAAGCAAGTCAAAGCAGTCACTTTTCTGATGGAGGCATCAACAGTTGTGGTTTTCGTTGAAGTTTTTCATTTGCATATATGTTCCTAAACCCCTTGATAGGTTCTGATCATAATTGACATGAATTATTATGAACATGTTCACTTGCTTTTACCTGGAGGACAAGGTCACAGCCCTGGACAATTTGCTTTAAGGATTTGGTTAAAGTTTTTTCCTTATGCTTATGTTTCCTAAACCCCATTGTGGGTTTTCTTTATGAAACTAAGACAATTTATTTGATGACATGTACACTTGCTCCTTGATCTTGGGGGTCAAGGTCACATACTGAATTTGCATTAAGGTTTTGGTTTTAAGTTTTTTAATTTGCATATATTTCCTAAACTTCTTGGGATAAATCATTATGAAACCAAGACAATTCAATTTATGACATGCTCGCTCTTCCCTTTTGACCTTTGAGTCAAGGTCACACATTTGACAGGAATGCTTTGATGGTAGGCTTGACATACAGGCCTACTTGGTTAAATGCTATATCAGTCTTGTGCACGTTTGTTAAACTTGAACTTAACAAAGTGAATGGCACCAAACAAAATTGGAAGTTACAAGGTAGCTTTGTCAAATCAATGAGAGAAATAAACCTCCACCTTTGTACAGTGGGATTTGAAGACAGACATTCCAGATTTTCTAAGCAGTTGGGGGTATATGTATAACAAGCACATTTTTGTTATTTTCTCACTATCTCAATAAAAGTGTCCCCCAAATAAAAAAAATAAAAATTCTGACAAAATTTGATGGCCAAGATCAGTTTCCACCATTATATGACTAACTGGGATGAAGCTTTATCGATAGAGGAAACATTAGCAGTAAGCAAAACTTTAGAGGATGCTTGCCTTGATTGCAATGAAAATGGGTACTAAGTATATTTGATACGAAAAAAGAACTTGCAAGCTACATCTTCTTTTTCAAGTAATATCGCTTCATCTGGATGTATAACGAATTCTGAAAATGCAATATATTGGAAACTTCAAATCAGATCACTGGAAACTACAAATCGGAATTGACCTGTTGACGATGCTTTTATTACTCTGCAGTATATCAGCTTAATAAAGAATTTAAGATATACATACGACAATTTACATACACACAGCATTTTTAGTAGTATGCTGAAATTTTCAAATATACTCACCAATATGTTGAGGGATTCCAAGTTATATAGCATCTTGCTTGAGAGCACATTTCAGATGAAATTTATGGAACTAATTGAATACAGTGAATTCATTATTTTTCATTGGGTAAAACTTTTTTTGTAGATTTTGTGGTTGCTGCAAATCACGAATTTAAAGACCCAACAAACAATGATTCTCCAGTGGAAAAAAAAAGGATTCGTAACTATCGTATATACTCGTGGATAAATTGGATCCAGTTGCAAACAATATAGACCCTGATCTACTAGTGCATTATGCAGTGGCAGATCAGGGTCTATGCCGTGCATTATGCGATGGCAGATCAGGGTATATGCAGTGCATTATGCTATGGAAGATCTGGGTCTATGCAGTTTGTAGTTGGATCCAACTTGTACTCAAGTATATATAGTTGTTTACAAAAATCTTTTTTGAGCCTTGGCAAGCAGAAGTTTGAATTATTTGACTTGTTTCATAAGTTTCATTTTAAATGAGCTCAAATGTACGATTCTGTTTATCACACGATAAAAATATATCATTTTTCGGATGAAGCAGCAGAAAAGTATAATGAACTGATTTTCATATTCCTTGGTCATTACACCTTTTTTGCTTAACATGATCTCGTGTGGTCCTTACATATTACATGCAGAAAAATTATGATATGGATATGTTAACCTAAAAGAAGATGGTACTGCCTGTAGTCATGCGATTAAGAAAAACGAACCATAATTTGTATGCTACATAATGAAATTATCTAGGTGTCAGAGTTTCATTAACTTTGCCTCTGACAAACAAGCGGTATGGTACAGAATTGATTGTACAATTATCTGTCTGGTGGAAATTTGATTGGTCAGCTAGCTGTACATGGTGGTATTACCATAGTGGAAATTGTTTGACATTTGTCAATGCTGTATGTACCCGTTTATAAGTCAAGTCCAACTGCAAAAACAACATAGACCCTGATCTGCTGTTACATAATGCACTGGCAGATCAGGGCCTATGTTTTTTGTTCTACCAGTTACTCCAAACAAACTGCAAAGACCCAGATCAGCAACAAACTGCAGAGAGCCAGATCAGCTGGCACATTATGCGACAGTAGAACTGGGTCTGTGCAGTTTGCAGTTGGATTCTACTTGTAAGCCAGTATATATGGTAGGTCTGTTCAGTATTCATACTTCGTGAATAATAAATGTAACCAAAAAAAAACAACATTGTTTCGCTGTCATATGCACAAGTTTACTCTTCAGATTTTGATCTTTGCTCAAATCTCAAACAGCATGGCAAGCTGTAAACTTGTTTTCATGACATCACAGAGTTGGCCAGCATGATTACAATGATGGGAAAGCAAAGTTCCTTATCAAACACCCCCACCCCCACCCCCATCCCCTACTAAGTGCAAATTTAACCAATGTTATATTACTACAACACAAGGGTTTGCCAAGAATTAGAGGAAAACATGATCTTTTATAATATGCCTTGAATGAAAATACTAAGTGAATTGAAATATAAACCAAAATTTTATTCAAATCCATTGAGCAGTTGTAAAGATAATGGCTGGTCAATATAAAATATTTGCATCAATAGTCGGGGCTACGAAAGTAGATATCATGGATATAGTTGTGATGTCACTAAGTCACATCTGGCCAATCGCTCATAAATTGGTCTACCAATTGATTGTTGCCATAAAGTTCATTTTGGATCTGTTTAATAAATTACACAGAACAACGATGTTAAACTATAGCATAAAACAAGGAAGATAAATTCAGATTATAAAAATACACAAAGAACCTGTTTATAAAGCTGTCAGATTTGTGAATCCACCTCCAAAAACTTACTTTTCATTACAGCAAGATATGTATAAATGATTTGTTATATAAACTCAAAAGTTTATTAAGATACTCAGGGATTTTGCTAAGAAATGCCCTTTTTATATGAAATCAAATTGTATCCAGACTGAGTCCAAACTATCTAACAAATCCTTGGAATCTTTTTCAACCAACCATCATCTTGTTGCATTAGAATAGACTAATGGTGTCACAGGTACAGACAGTTATTGGTTTCACAGGTGAAGAGCTTAAAAATATGGTGACATCCTTGCATCAGGAAAGTCATCTATTGCAGAAAGAAATTGAGATATTATCCCTTTAAAAAGTACTAAAAAAGCGTAACTTTGGTAAATAACTGAATTTTCTAATTTAATAGAATTGGTTTGTCACAAGCAGTTTGTTTGCCTTGAAATTAGCCAAACTAGAAATTTGGGTGGATTTTGATGCTAAGACAGTAGTTTTACACTGTCATGTTCTGTAAAGAACACACTCATAATATTGGTTATAAATCAGTTTCAGGATTGAATGCAGCTTTGAAACAATTTAGTGAATCAGGCATTGAGAACTTTGTTGGTATTTCTGGGCAAAAGTCATGGCAAAGTCTCTAGTCTTAATTTTGTGTACAAGCCACACAATCAAGGATCTATTCGAGCATATGACAGTGGGCATTGTCAAATGGTAGGCAAATAAACATAACTTCCTTTGATCTGTTAGCATTAAATCTTAATAATCAACTTTAAAACTTGATTACCTCAGACTGATGAAATTGCTAGTGAAAACCATTATGTAAAGGACAGTCAGGGGACAAACAAAATTTTGACTGTCCTTTATATGGAGTTGAAATAATACATAAACATAATAAAAATTGTTTATAAATGTATTTAATGAAGTTACCATTATGTAGATGTATCTGCTAAGGCAGGTTTCTTTGTATTGATTAGTTAAAGTGTTTGATCTGGCAGTCTTTGTGTCAGATACAAGTTAATTCCAGACCATTGGCTGGTAACCTGCTCTGAGCAACTTTTGGTCTAATATTGTCCAGTTAGATGTAAAAATTACAGATGTGACTGAATATTTGAATATCTCTGATTTAATTGTAGAAGTTTTTGTTGTACCGAGTTATTTTTATAGCTATTACATAAGAAAACCATATGGAACCAGAAAATATTTTGGTTTCTGGGAAATTTTGTTTTATAGCCTTGTAACTCCGAGTCCTCACAAGATCATATATGGTAGTACTGTTGAGACCTAGATGTCATGGGAATGAGTTTACCAAAGTTTTGTCTTGAAGGGTTTCAATTTGTTTTGTTTTTTGCCTTTGATAGACATGTAGAAATTTTGATGCTGTGTCTTTACTGCTTTAACCATGGTGTTGGTAACATTTGCTTCTGGACTTTGTTAACAGTAAGCATATAAATAATTTGTTTTTGAACATCATTGAAGGGAATTGGAATTCTGTATATATCTATACCTGTCAACACCTTAAATACATGTAAAATTTTTTCCCGTATAACAGATAGTACACCTTTGAAATATTTATCTTCAGAGAAGAGCATGCATGTATCTTGTATCATGTCAGCAGACAACTCGTATCGTCTTGTCGTATTTTATATTTCATAAAATGCAAGCATTAATATTTAGTAATTTTGAATGACAAGAAATATTGAATATTTTTTGGATATTTGATAATGAGAAACAGAAGATAACAATTCCTCTAGTTAAAACGTGAAGTAAAATGCTCAACTAGTAGGTTAATCAAGCTTCATTTGTTAATCCTAAATATTCATTCAATAGTAGCACATGTCACATAATTCAGGTACTGTATTCAATGTTATACCCACACTGTGCAGTTTTAAAATTTTTACTTAGATGAACTTTTAAGGTGAAAGCTTATTGTAATTAGTGCACATCAACAATGTGATGAGCACCATCCCCATCATGTGTATATACATACTAGAAGAGTTTGCTGTCTTTGCATCTCTTGGAAGCTTTTCACTTTGGAATTATATTCACTTTTCCAGTATGTTCAGGCTGTATAAAAAAACATGGAAGATAAATTTTTGTCATTTATTTAAGGCACAAAATTAAGTGGTAATGAGAGACCAAGCATGCATGGTGGTAAATTACTCTATATACTTGCTTATAAGTCAAGTCCAACTGCAAACTGCCAGACACAGCTCTGCCATTACATAATGTGCTGGAAGATCTGGGTCTTTGAAATTTCTTAGAACTAATCAGTAGAACAAACAACATAGATCCTGATCTGCCATGGCATTATCCGATGACAGATCAGATTCCATGTTGTTTGCAGTTGGACTTTATTTATAAGCAGGTATATATGATAGAAGAAAATTATCATGTTCTGTATAGATTTTGCAGCTGTTTCCATCCCACAAGGCATGTTGGAAATGAGACACTTGGTTTGTTACATAATTTTTAAAGTGAGATTTGACCTAAATAAAGAAGAGTGTGCTTACCAAGGCATATGTGGATATTACATCGAATAAACCATTTATACTAGCTCACAAGTCAAGTCCAACTGCAAGCAACAGACCCTGATCTGCCATTGCATAATGCACCAGCAGATCAGGATATATGTTGTTTGTTCTACTGATTACTTCTAACAAACTGCATAGACCCAGATCTGCCAGTGCATTATAGGACAGCAGTTCTGGGTTTGTGCAGTTTGCAGTTGGACTCGACTTATAAGTGAGTATAGACAGTAGTTCATATTTTCTTTCCATTATGTTGTTTTAAGACTTCCTTCCATGATATCACTTTAAGACCTAGGAAATGGAAAAACTGGATGAGTGATTGTATAAATAAATAGTTACTAAAGGGGGAATAGTGTTTCCAGGGTAATTGAAATAATTTATCCCAATAAGGTTCAGGAAAACGTTTATAATCGTGAAAATTCATTAATTGCTATAAATTGCTGATATAGTCGCTTAGATTTGATGGGATTAGAGACATATAGTACATCGACACTTTTAACTGCTCTTAATAGTCCTAGCTTTATGGTGGTGGGGATGAAATATAAGAGGAGCACATAATTCTTTTGCAGATCCTGATAACATCAACCTTGAAGTTACAGGCAACTCACACAACACTGCCAATGCTCACCTGGCCAACAAACTAGATCACAAAGAGGGGGTGGGAGCCGAGGATCAAACAGATGCCCACAGTAATGCTGAGAAGGCATCAGGAGGAGGAGGGGGCCGAAAAGACAAATCAGTGCTCCAAGGAAAACTGACAAAATTGGCAATTCAGATCGGTTATGCAGGTCAGTATTTTTCACTCTGCTGGCCATAAGCCAGAAGAGCATATGGTATGGCCTGTTCTCTGTCATCAATCCGTCTGTGTTAGCACATGTTTGTTCTCACTACTGCTCCTGAACTACTTGGAGAAATGCCATGAAACTTGATACACAAATTCATTCCAAGGTCTAGATCAGGGGTGTCAAACATGCGGACCGCCAGACTAATTATTTATTATTATTTATTATTATTTATAGCAAATGTGTTTGACACGAAGGTCTAGATGGTCCTTAATGAAAATATTGCTGCTTGGACATCCAATATTGCCAGCACAGTAGCCATCTTGAGAAGATGGTTATTGCTACCTCTCCTGAATGGATGGTCATAATCAGGATGGGATTATTACTACAAGACTTCTTATGATCTCTAGTTGGTCCTAAATGAAAATGGTGCTGATCTGACATCCAATATGGTCACCATGGCAGCCATCTTGAAAATCTTGTTATTGCTACTTCTCTATGGATAGTAACATAGACATGGGTTTTTTACCAAAAGACTGAATATACTTTGATAAGGAGAAAGGCATTAGAGTAAGTATAGTATGAATAAAACAGACTCAGAGCTCTGCAACAGCGTCACAATGGGCTGACAACTATGGGGGATATTCCTGTTGATGCAGTCAGAACAGAACCACACAGCACTGACTGTTGTGGCAGTAAAACCTCAAGCCCAAGCCCAAGCCCCCAATCATTAATATCAGGGTTGACATCTCTCATTGTAGAACAATGATCAATGTAAACACTAATGATAGTAATGTTGGCACATCATGCAACATATCTTTGTCTACATTTTCAAAATTGAGCTGTTCCCATTCATAAAGAATAGGGTACACTGTGAACCATGCCTTGGTTGAAATACTTCTTATTGAACAGAGATAAAACCTGTCACTCTTTCATTTGGTGAGTTATGAGATCAAACCCATGTTTAAAATTTTTTTCTATTTTTAAATATTACATCATTGTCACTGTGTGAGTTGGTGTTTGTAGACTATGTGTCCGTAAGAGAGAGGGAGATGAAAGATATGTAAGATTTTGTAGTAACTCTGCAATTTTACCAAAGTCTCTTGTGTACATGTTTTAATATTTTTAATCTCGTGAGAGACTTTCCGTTTTAGATAGTTATCATCACTTTGCATGGTCTTTTTATGTGTACACATCATAACCTCATCCAGAGATGTTGCCAGGGCATGCAAGTGCACAAAGCACACAAAATTTATATGAATTCGCTCGCTTGGAAAGCAGTGATGCGTGAGAACTCCAGCAAATTAGTTCAAATTCATGCATATAAAAACGTACTCTGTGCAGTATACATTTTTTTTTTTTTTACCTGTTACCCCTTAAAGTGCTTGCTGCGACGTAAGTTGTGCCGCCTGTAGCAGGTCTCATAGCACTTGTTGTAATGTATGTCTTTTCAGGTAGGCAACTGTTTACTCCTTACAAACTGCATAGATACAGATCTGCCATCGCATAATGCACCGGCAGATCTGGGTCTATACAGTTTGCAGTTGGTATCTGATAATACTTAAGTATATACAGTATATTGCAACCGTGATTGATTCAGAGTTGATGGAGAAATCACTATATATTATAGCACACATTCTAGTTCTGCTTTCATTTTTAGTTAATTTTTGGATGCTCTATTAAGAGGCCCCAACTGTGACCAGATGTGTCCCCCTATTTTCCACTTTAAGGGGCGACAATGCCCAAAATTTACTAAATCCTAGATGCAGCCCTGCAAGTGTGTAGCAAGGTTACATGTATTACCTGATTATGTCATGCCCATTTTGCACATTCTATGTATGGTTTTATTATTAACTGTACAGTGCCTTTGAAATTATTTGACCCCTGAAACCCAAAATAATTCAAAATGGAACCTTAAATACAGCTGAGGGGTTTACGCTTAAGGTCTTGTGTGCCATTTGGGCTTTTGCAAAGCATTATGGGATTGGAAATTACTTTTTCATATTGACATTAAATGTACAAATTATCTTTCATACTTGAATTTGTTATAAAAAAAATTGTTATAAAAAAAATTGAAATGTTCAACAAACAATTATCATTTTTCATAACCATGTCCAACTAAAAAATTAATCTAATGTTTTGTCACTGAAAACAATGGTTTCTCTTCCTGAGTAGTGGAACCAGTCTTATAACCAATGGCCAACAGTTGGATTATACTAATAATAATTTAAAAAACAACAACAGTGCCAAAATCTTTGATCCCTTTTTTTAAAGAGACATAAAACACTTCAGGTTTCTTTCTTTTCTCAACTTGAATTCATGTATATCATGATATATCACCTTGAAGCACTACTATATCATTGTATTGTCAGATTTGAAATACAATATGTTTTTGGAATATTTTGGCAGTAGCACATTAATACAATGTATTGTAGCAGAAAATATTGTGATGCCAATATTTATTTATGAATCATTACACCTATAGAATTAACCATACCTGCCATAACATGACATTTCAAATGAAAAACAAGATTTTTGACTCTCCCCACCCCCCTCATGACATAGTCATGTTTAAAAAATCAAAATTTTCTGTAATCTTAGCAACCAAACAAAAAACGAAGAGATTTCTTGACCACCACAATATATGCCTGTAACCTGTAGTAAACAGTCCTGCTTTGAGCTCATGTAAATCTATCCTCGAGGCAGTTTATACAGCTGATTGTCATAGAGGCAGTTAAAATTTAAGGTGGTCAGAGATAAACAACCACCATTTCACAGATTACTTCATTGGCTGACAGTAGCTAGGATGATGTGTTAAGTGGTTTAAATACTGCGTGGGAGACCCCATTAGCCTAATTTGTGGGCAAAATGTTGAAATGCAGCAGTCATTGAGGAAAGTATGAGTCATTTGTGAAGGAAGTAAAACCCAGCTAAACTAAATTTCAGAACTCCTGGTTGACAGAGTTTGACTTTGTGAAGCACAGCAGCAAGGGGGAGCATTTTACTCTTTGCACATACTGCAAACACCCATATCAGCATTAGTCCTTCTGGAGTGTACGGCATCTGTTGACATAGCAACATGCAGAGCTCAATCCCAAAAGTAACGAAAATGTTTGAACAATCACCAACAGACTATGTCACTAGAGCTGAAGTACTTTTCTGCAATTTTGTTGCAGAGCACAATCTGCCATTTTCAATTGCAGATCATTTTTCAGACTTGTGTAAGAAAATGTTCCTGGATAGTGATATCACTTAGAAATCCAGTTGCAAAATGACAAAAACAGCAAATATCATAAATAATGCCATTGCACCAATGTTGGACAAACAAGTAACCATGTTATGCCAAATTAACAAATTCTCTGTCCTGCTTGATGAATCAAATGACAAGGGAGGTGATAAGACTATTGCTATTTTGATCCAGGTGTATGACCATGCTGTGAAGAAAGTTTGTCATCTACCTTCAGGAAAACCAAGATTTGATAATCTAACTAGGGTGGCCGTTGCATGTTTGACACACCCTCCCAGCAATGCAGATGCAGAAAATTCATTTTCTATGCTGAGAAAAATTCAACAAGCTCTTCAGGAAAGTTTGAACAACAGTACTATCCAGTCTCTAATGAGTGCAGAGATGAACACAAATGACACTTCCATTACCTTCAAACTCCCTATTGAACTATTGAGAGCAGCAAAGACTGCATCTAATTAAGACTATGTTCAACAATCCAACAGATTTTAAAGACAGAAACTTGGTGTATTTTTTTTATTTAATGTCTGTGTGGTTGGGATTATTTGTGTGTGCATATGTGTGTAGTGATGATATTTGGCAGTGCTAAATCTATCAACTATTTTTTTGTTTGTAAGTGTATTAGATGCTTCAAAGAAAACGTGTTATTTTATTATATTCAGATTTGAATTTAAAGTCATTTTCTTTCGGCTGATATGAAACGATAGTTTATTCTTGACTGGACGATTTTCCTTTTGGGGGTTCACATGCACTGACCCCCTTGGTACCTCAAAACACACTTTTTGAGTCTCAGAAAACCCCCCAGCACTGTCTGGGTAAATGGGAGGCATGATTTACTCAGGTCTAAAATTTCAGGAACTTGTGTGTTGCACTTAATTAGTTCCTTGAAAGTTAAATACATTTAATTGCTATGCACACATGTATGATCCTCAGAATAAATTGAAATGTTTTTGTTTTAAAGGTACTGCTATTGCTGTGCTGACAGTCCTCATTTTGATTATCAAGTTCTGCATTAGGCATTTTGCCATCGATAAAGAAGCATGGCGTTGGGGAATCATAGAATACTTTGTGAATCATTTTATCATTGGTGTGACTGTTCTTGTGGTAGCTGTTCCAGAGGGTCTTCCGTTGGCTGTCACTCTGGCTCTGGCATACTCTGTTAGGGTAAGTAATTAACCATAATGGAAACCTACATTTTTAATATGCAGCTTATTTGGAATCACAAAATTTGATGAAAATTAAGCTTTTCTTGTAATGAGCAAGAACGCTTGAATTGTGTAAGTATTAGTGTTAACATCCATTAAGCAAATTTGTTTTGACAAGAAGCCTCTTGGAAATGAATAAATGCAGACCTCGTCCGGCCTCTCTTCACTTTATAACCAGTCTTTGGTTTAGGGAAATATTAGCAATACGGTACTGACAGTTTGTTCGATTTATTTATTTGTTCCAAATCTTTACACTTCGGAGCCTTTCTTCTCTTGAAAATATTAACATACTAATCACAAGCCTCAAACGTTTAACTCTGTAAATAACTTCATAAGTATGTTTGAATACATGGTCACTAAAGGAAATCAGAATTTCTTAGAAATATTTAGTTTAGAAAGCAACTATTAACTTTGTCTTTGCCAACACGAGGAATAAATCTTTTTAAACAGCATCATATGGGAGACCGTGCTTTACTTAGAACTACCAAAATGTCCTACATTTGTATGAAGAAGAAAAAAAAGTGTCATTCTGATATTGTATCGGCAATTTGAAGAAAATATTAGTCATGATATTAGTAGTCATCCTCCTCAGCATTTGTATAGAGATAGATTGTTAAAAAGTTGTAACTTTTTTCCCCTTTTTCTTATAATTATCCCATGTTAACAAAGTTGGGGGGGGGGGGGACAGTGTTTTGCCCATTTGTTTGGGTGTTTGTACATTTAGTTCATTTAATCTGCACTCATGAAAATTTATATATGGATGCATTTCAAGGAAAGTAATGCAGTCATACCCAGACTAGGTCACTCTGACCTAATTTTCATGCTGGAGTGACTTTGGTATTTTCAGCTGTTTGTTATACCCTCAATATCTTTGACCCTATTTTATCTACACACATGAAAATTGGTACAATAAAACTTGTCATGAGCGACCACAATCGTAATGCACGGATCAATTTTATTATATGACCGCACTGTCGTGAGCGACCACCTACAGAACGCGACCAGCGACCACGATTTCTTGGCAAAATATGCATTTTGACACTGCTATGAACGACCGCATCACAAAAATAGAGATAAACACAACTGACCTTTATTTAACCCTTTGTAACCATGACCGCTTAAAAAGTAAAGATTGTTTTAAACAAAATTAAAAACCTATAACTTAAAAAAAAAAAAACAATTAGGCTGGCTACCGGTTTCTTAAATTTTACAGGTCATGCATATAGTGTTATATGTTATAGGTTGTAAACCAGACTACAGTACATGCAGATTAGTCATTCGGAAATACCTCGGCTATTTCTGCAAGATTAAAGTATGATCCATAGTATTTCCTGCGAAGTTGCGAATGGCAGCTTGTTCTAATATAATACTGTTATGAACGAACCCTATCGCGAGAACTGAGACAAACACCACTGACGTTTATTTAATCCTTTGTAACAACGACCGCTTCAAAAGTAAAGACTGTTATAACAAAAAAATTAGGCTGGCTACCGGTTTCCTACATTTTTCAGGTCATGCATGTAGGCGTCCTTTGTTATAAGCTATAAACCAGACTAATGTACATGTCGCTAACTGCCATTGTAGTACCAAGGTCAATATAGCGGTCGAATACATCGTTTGTCTTTGGAGTTAATCCATAATGCCTGGGGTGAATGAGGTCTTAGTCTTAAATACCAGTAGGTGAGAATCGTTTCCGGATTCGATTGTCATTGTGAAAGGCTTGTGTTGTTTGTTGTTGTTTTTTTTTTTGTTTTTTTTTTATGTTACAGTGATTAAAACCCACACACCAAGCCGTGATCTGTTTACCTTAGTGCAGCCGGTTACACCCTTTGTTTATAGAGTTAATCTCTTTGTGTTGTCGGTGAATTAAGCCTTTGACTTTTGTCTCAAAATAAATTTATTCTGCTTCTGGATGAGTTTATTATGTCTTTTTATTTCATTCATTGGTACATATACATTGTATATGTATTCCATATTTCCCCAAAGCCTGATCAAAACCGCTACAGTCGTTATTACAATTGATTATTATAACATTAACACCTAGCACCTTAATAACAATGGCAGAACCTCCAACGAAAAAGAGACAAATTCTAACACTGGAGGAAAGAATTAATGTAATTGAAAGAAGTGAAAAAGGGGAGACCATTTGCAACATAGCAGCCAGTTGAAACGTCGGTAAAACTAAAATTTAGGGTGTTATAAAAGTCAAGGAGTCAATTAGAAATGAATTCATATGCTAGTACTAGCACATGTTCATGTAATCTTCAGATATAAATGTGATTCATGTTTAATGATAGATGTATAACTTTATTGCAATATAAAATTATTTTCAGATAAATGCATGCAATATTTTAACAAGAGCTATGAACAAAGAATACAATAAATGTACATGATTGTGTTTATTTTTCCTTCTTAAACAGTGCTGAATTTCGACCATGGAAATTGGTCTTTTTGTACAAACCTGTTATGAGAGACCACCTGTCTTGAGAGACCGCTTTTTGTTGGCAGAAGGGGCGGTCTCTCAAGACAGGTTTTACTGTATGTTTAATGCATCTCTATAGGAATAACTTAACCATACCAAAACTAAGTCACTTTGACCAGATTTTTATGCTCAAGTGATATTTGTATTTTCACCTGACCTCTCCTTACACTCTAAATATCTTGGACCCTATTTCACTTAAACTCATGAAAATTTTTATATGAACATACCTCAAGTAGAGTAAATCAGCCATACCAAAACTAGGTCACTGTGATGTAATTTTCATGCTTGAGTGATATTTTTATTTAGCCATTTGTTACATTCTCTGTATCTGTAACTCTATTAGATCTAGTCAAATCAAGTTTCATACTGTACATTCACAGATTATCATTGCAGTAATTGTCCATCTGATATGGTGAACATCATATTTGTCTCTTGAAAATAGGTGGAACATGTGATGAATATTTTGTAGATTAATTATCTTACAACAACACATGATCACTCACTTTGTTTGCATAATTTGTAGCCAAACATCCATCATTCAGAATGATTTCCTTTCATTCTCAGACTTGAGCATTTAAGTGAGAATCTTGTTATTCTACATCTCCTGAATGGGTGGTCGCATCAGCATGGGGTTTTTACTAAATGACTTCTTATGATATCTTTTTGGTCCTAAATGAAAATGGTGCCAATCTGACATCCACAGCAGGTAATTTGAAAATCTTGTTACTGCTGAAGAATATTAGAGATGGTTTCAACACTCAAGAGTTAAAAGAAGAAATGGTCTTGTGTTGAACTCCTGGAAATTATTTTAGGCCAGAAGAGCACCGGTTCATTCGATGGACTCTTGTTATTTTTCTGTTGTGATAATTACCTATAGCCTAAATTGGGATTAACCTCCCATATAAAAACATAAATACAGAAATGAAGTGAATACCGAGACACTCACAACATAACAGAGCCAAATTTCTGTCAGATCACATGAGCTCTCATATGGTTTAAAGCTGTCTGTCTGTACTCGCAAACATGTTTACTCATGTGGGTTTACTCCTTCGCTCTAGCTATTCGAAAGAGAAATCATATACAAGAAAACAAGAAGTTCCATCTGCCGTGGATGCTTTTTTCCTACCTCTGAATTCCCTGAGCATATCAGACTTACAACAGGAAGGAGGAATTTTCTCTACATGTGAAAAAAAATTAAAATGGCAACTCAACCTAATGAGAAAAAAAAAAAAAGTGCTACAGTGAGAAACTGTTCTTCTATTTGGCTATTAGGCAGGTGCCAGCCAGGTGAAAGATCTCAGCCCCACATGGGCCTATTGTTTTTAGCAATAGCTTCAGTGCTCAGATGTGAGTTATTGACTTCAATAGAATTAATATGGACATATTTTGCTACATTTACTCTATATACTCGCTTAGAAGTCAATTCCAACTGCAAACTGCACAGACCCAGATCTGGGCCTATGCAGTCTTGTTAGGAGTAATCAATAGAACAAACAACATAGACCCTGATATGCTGGCACATTATGTGACGGCAGATCAGGGTTTATATTATTTGCTGTTGGACTCAACTTGTAAGCGAGTACAGACAGTACAAAGTAATAATTCTATAATTCTTTATATTGTTATTACTCTATAATATTTTAAGCAGCCTTGAGAGGGGCCCTGGGTGATAAAGTGATCTAAGGCATTCACTATTACAGATCACTCTCACATCTTACCTCTGTCTGCGTTGGTTTGAGTCTTAGCTCGTCCAATGTGGGTATGTGAGAAAGCTTGTCACTAGCATCCCGTGAGTAGTTGGTGTTTAACCAGTAGCTTCCCGTGGGTTGGTGGTTCTTTCTGGGGTCTTCCTGGGGTCTTTCTCAACCAAATATACAGGCTGCCATGTATAGAATATGCTGAAAAATGGTGTTTAAACACACACACCTCCAGCATCCTTGAGATTGTGAATTCACTTTTTACAAGCCATACAATTTTTGTTGGTGTTTGTACTAGCCATGTTTTGCTGAATATTATTTCTTTTTTTTCTACAGAAAATGATGCATGATAATAACTTGGTACGTCATTTGGATGCATGTGAAACTATGGGCAATGCCACTTCTATCTGCTCTGACAAAACAGGTACATTGACAACTAACAGGATGACTGTAGTGGAGAGCTTTATTGGAGGTAAGGGAATTAAGGCCACATTATCTGTATAAGTTTAAAAATAGTGGACAATATTGGAGCTTTATTTCTTTGACAAAATGAAGTATTGCTAATATTCATAATATTAATTTTGATATGCATGAATGCAGCATACGGAGATGAGAAATTGTTTTCTTAAGCTTTTTTTTTTCGTAAGATTTTTTTAAATGTAGTTTTCTCACCTTTTACTGGGTCAGACGGGACTCTCTATTAAATTGTGTGTCATTTTGATTTAAATAAATTTTTGTGAGCATTAACATTTTAAAATTATTTTTAGTGAGACAGTTAAAAGTTTGTTAATGCAAACAGTAACAGTTATTATTACATAATGTGGACGATATAGCTATCACTCTGTCCTGTCTGCCTGTAAATATTTTCATTTCCAGAGCAAAACTTACAAACCATTCAAGGTATTTCAAACCTGGTTCACATGTCAAGCAAGTTGTGCAGAGATGCCTTTTCATTCTTAGAATTTTCAGCATTTAGTATTTTTAGTTTTACTGGATAGAACTTATGCTATAGTCTGTTGTCCATTGTCCATCCATCCATCTTTTATCTGTCAGTTAGCACAAGTTTGTTATTGCTACTCTTCTTAAACTATGTGGAGGATTGCCATAAAACTTTACACACACATTTATCCATACCTGTCAACCTCTCGAGACAAAAACCTATACACCAGACCAAAAAAAAACGTACAAATTACGGGATTCCCGTACAAGTTGACAGGTATGAAAATGTATTGGATAATTACTTATCATTGTTACTGTATGGATTCATAAATTTATTGGCATTGTGCAACAAAACAACCCATTATCCCTGAGGCATTATGTACCACGGGTTAAACATAGTTATTGTTCTACAGGTAATAAACCTCTTTGTAGATGATAAATATTGATTGTGGGTGCTATATGTTTGGTGCATCGAATGCTCTTTTAACGAAATCCGGATGGCTGCCTTTTATTTCCAAACACACCTGTGAGAGAAATGCCACAAGTTATGTTATCAACAATTATCACCTAGACACCTTGAAATCGCCGACTTGCATCAAAACAATCTTTCAGCAGTCGACTGTTTCAAGTCGGCAAGCTCTGCTTACTTTGAAGTTACCCTCGGCTAGGTGGGGGGAAAAAAAAACAAAAAAACAGAAGAGAACCACAACATATAGATGACCTTTATTTAAAAAATATCAACATATTAATCACTCTGACTCGTATATTGCAACTTGCTTGTTATTTTTATCCTTCCTAGGCTTACGAACAACTCACACCCCCTCTCAAATCGGCAAGTGAAAGACACATCTATATTTCGGGTAATCTAATAGGTGGTTCAAGCGATTCATGTTCTATTCTTGTTGTATCTCATGAAGAAAATAAAAATCCCTGTCGAATCCTGATCTTGGCAAAAATCGCTGACATTTTTTTTTTTAAAAAAAATATTAAAAAACCGTACAAAATGCCTGTACGGCCGTACACTGCAAAATCCCCCCAAAAAACGTACAAATTACGGGATTCCCGTACAAGTTGACAGGTATGATTTATCCCAAGGTCTAGTTGGTCCTAAATGAAAATGGTGCCCCTTGGACATCCAACATGGCTTCCATGGTGACCATCATGAAAGTCTTATCTTTACTCCTCCTGAACAGATGGTGATATTGACTTGGGGTTTTCACTAAAAGACTTAATATGATCTCTAATTGGTCCTAAATGAAAATGGTGCTGATCTGGCATCCAATATGACCACCTCAGTGGCCTCTTAAAAATCTTGTTACTGCTACTCTTCCAGAATGGCTGGTCATATTGATATGGGGATTTCACTAAAAGACTTATGATGTCTAGTTGATCCTAAGTGTAAATGGTGTCCCTCGGGCATCCAATATGTCCGTTAAAGCAGTCATCTTAAGAATCTTTTTATAAATGCTCCTCCTGAATGGATATTTGTATCGAATATGGCTGCCACAGTGGTCATCTTGAAAATCTTGTTATAACTACACCTTCTGAATCGATGGCCATATTGATATGGGATTTTCTTCATGAGACTTTTTAATCTGTCTGTTAAATGAAAATGGTGCCAATCAGACCTCCAGTATGGTCACCATGGTTGCCATTTTGAAAATCTTCTTGGAGCTACTTCTCCAGGACAGAGGGTCATATAGAAGAGGGGTTTTCATTGTAAGACTTCTTATGATATCTTGTTGATCCTAAATAAAAGTGGTGCTGATTAATGGCAGCTATATTGAAAATCTTGTTATCACTACTTCTCTTGAAGGGATGGTAGTAATAACACAGGTTTTCACTAAAACACTCTGCACTATAAATTTGTTCCTAAATAAAAATGATGCACGTGTGACCTCCCAAATTTGAATATCTTAAAACAGCTACTTCTCCTGAGCAAATGGTGTTATCATCATTAAAAAAAGAGTTTTATCTTGTAATACATAGTTGTTTCTATATTAAAATGATGCTGATCTAACCTCCAAAATGTCTGCCTTAATGGCCATCCTGAAAATCTTAGCATGGCTACTTCTGAATAGATGGTGGTATCAAAATGAGCTTTTCACTAAAATGTTATAGCAATATGTAGCTAGTTCTGTGGTGCTCATATGACCTCCAAGATGGCACCATAGTAGATATTTTTTTAAAAATCTTGTCACTACTCTTTGCATAATGGTGGCACTGGCATGGGGGTTTTCACTCAAACACTTCTTGCAGTATTTAATTTGTTCTGAATATTAATTATAGGTTTAAATGAAACTTAGCATGTGGGTATATCTTGACATTGTCTGAGACAGTTTCACTGATTTTCTGTATCCATGATATCGGGTTCTAGGTCAAAGGCCAATACAAAGAATAATGTACTTAACTACATGTATCTTGTGAACATGTTAACTTTGAGATGTACGAAAATATTTTATTTGCCAAACTTGGTATGTTAGACTTTCTCAAGAATATCAGAGATGTTTCAAAACTCGGCAGTTAAAAAGAATAAAAGGACAGAAAAACTGGACTTATCTTGGATTTCTGGAAATTCTTTTCAGTCAGTAGAACATCAGTCCCATCAAGGACTCTTGTTTATGTTACGATGGAAGCAAAGTGTAGCATAAGTAGGATATTAATTGACAGCGCTAGACCATAGGTTACCAGAAAAAGTAGCATATCAATATTAAGAGGGTATTTTCAGTATGTCCTGACAAAAGCGCACAAAGACAAAAGAGCGCAGAATAGAAGTAGACCTATAATAAGTTAGATAATTTCTAAGTTCCAAATATTATTTGAGGAGTCGTTCTTCAAAGCTTGTTACATACTCGAAACTGTATAAATAGCACAAATATGTTTAGGCCTAAACATTTGCAGGCATGGAAAGAATCGAATCGCAGATGCAGAAAGAGCATATTTTACGTGATGGATTTCGAGAAAGCTAGTCAGAACTCATGCAAAACCATCTTCCTGGGAGCCCGGATAATTGGATGTTTTTTCCATCTCAGACAGTGTCTTTGGTGTAAAATGCAACAATTTCATTTAGCATATTCGTATCGGGACGATGAAAACTTGCATATCAACTTCAAAATGCTGTTATCTCTCTGCTTTGTCCCAGTGCTGATATACTGGCAGTGTTTGACGATTATTGGGAAGATGCATACGTCCGAAGACAGCAAAGACGTGGTTGAACACATCCGAGAGTTCCATTCGAAATGTGGAACATGCATGATTGCGTGAATGACAATCTGACACGTACAAACAATTCAGTTAAGGTTTGGCATCATTCATTCCAGTCAACATTTGATTGGCATCATCCGTTGGTCTACAAGCTGATCAACAATTTCCGCAAGGAACAGGATCACATGGAGCTGCAGATCGAACGCTATCAATCCGGCGTTAGACATCCCAAAGCATCGAAGTCAAAATATGTTCAACTTAATCGGTGCCTGCAAGCTTTAATTCCGACATTTGGCAATGTGTCAATAATGGACTATCTGCTCGTGATCATGCATAACGTCACACTGTGGAGGACACTTGTAATAATTAAACATTTGAAAAATGTATAAACGCTATATTTCTGCATATTGAGATATTAATGAATGGATAATGTTATTTGTTCTTTAACTCTGTTTTTCTGCATATTGAGATATTAATAAATAAACTGTGCTTAATGATCTTTACTGCTGTATTAGTCTTTTCTTGACAAGACACATACAAATGTGTGTTAATTGTTTGTGCGCTTTTGTCTGCGCACTTTGATCGGCGTGCTATTGTCCTGTGTGCTTTTGTCGGGGTGCTGCATCTTTACATATGCAGAGAACCAGGGGGATATGTCATCTCTAGGTGACACTTGTGCCTAAAATATATAATATAAATTGCAGAAACACTGATGCTAACATGCTGCATTTACTCAATTCATACAAATATCATGAGGTGAAAATAGTACGATTTATAGAATTTTTTGATGATTTTATTTCACAATCTGTTTTTCAGAAGTGCATTACAAACAGATTCCCAACTTTTCTACATTGAATAATAAAGTCCAGGAGTTGCTTTCAAGGTCCGTTGCTGTCAACAGTGGTTATACCTCGCAAGTCATGGTAATGCATATTAATTGTTTCTTTCCTCCATATAATAATCAGTGAATCAAGTCCAGATGCACTTGTCCACTTGTACTGACAATTCTAAACAATTTGTTATATTTGTATGGTAGCATCACTATACTAATTACGTTCCTTATATATTTTCTTCTGTTTTCTATATTTTTCATGAAATCCTTTGTGTACGAGTTATAAGTTCATATGCACCAAGACTATCTTGCTTATGGTCGGCACTAACTTGGACACAGTGTATAAAAAATCAGGATATGTTTTGTTGGGTTTTCAGGAGATAATGTGTTTTTCAATTGACTTTGGAATTTTTTCTTCCACAAAACGAGCACTTTAAAATGCTGGATATGGAAACACCAGCAAAATAACCGATAGATTTTACCTGAAGCTAAATCAGTAACTAACATCACTTGAGTTAAGTGTGGCCAGACAAATACCAGTCAACTGGTGCTAGTTCACAACATTTTTTATATAACAGCAGCACAGGTCCTATTTAGATACATGTTTACATTCACAAAAATTTATAAAATCAGCATTAGCCGGAAAGTGCTGTATTTAGATTTACAGAGCGAGCAAGAGAGAGAGAGAGAGAAAGAGAGAGAAACTTAATGAGCTTATGTCATTTATTACCTTGTATCACATTATAGTTCATTTGTTTGCCAGCACCATCCTTCTGCCATATGTTCACTGAAGTGAGTATTTTCGGTTAAACATTTACTGATTGTACTGTTTTGTTTAAGTGATAATGTCCATTAAAGTTGGTTATATTATCTGGTAATTCAGTTGCTATAAGCAGGCTTAAAACAATGTAAAAGTGATGCTATAAAGAACTTCAATGAAGAAACCAGTACAAAAGTGTTTTAACTCGAACAGATCATCGTTATACAGGTCACATTTAGTATCAAACCGCATGTACACTGGTGGACTTGCAAGCTTTTATGTATGGTTTGGGTCAAGTTGTGTTTCAGCAGCTTTGATGACACCATTGGAACAGGACTACCGTATTTCATGTATTTTTTCGTACAGGAAAAAATAATTATTAATTTCAGTGTACGAAAAATGATGTGTAAAATAAATAATTATTTTGGAGTACTGACCATGTACGAAAAATAAAGGGATCGAACCCGAGCAAGGTCTACGTGACACGCGATACTCTACGATCTAACAGTACTAACGTACAAAATAAACATAAAATTTTTGTCTCATTCTGCTCTTATATGAAGGATCCAATTACAATAAAAAATACAAGTACTAAAAAAGACTTTTGTTGTTATTAGTGTGTGTGTGTGAGAGAGAGAGAGAGAGAGATGGCTGAAACAATAATGTTGTCAGTGTGCAATATCATTTGTATTCCGATCACACTTATTTGTAGCTGTTACCGTGTGTTATGTTTCCAAAATGATTAAGATGGTCTGTAAATGTAATATTTATCGGTAAATTATACGCAGCGATATGAGCCCCTGTTGTCAGAAAGTTAAGTGCAACTTGTATTCTTACAGCAACAGTAACATCATTATCAAATAACAATAAAAAAGAATAAAATAACTCAAAAGTACTTGTTGTTTTTAGCGAATGCGTGTGTGTGTGTGAGAGAGAGAGATGAAACAATGTTGTGTCAGTGTGTAAGATCGTATGTATTCGGAGCAGTTTTTATTTGTAGCTTTTGAAGAGAGAGAGAGAGAGAGAAAGAAAGAGAGAGGTTACAGGGCGAGTGTCATCTGTATTGTTCAGTTACCTGACGTAAAAGGGCACTATTATATTCCATTATCAATTAACACCTCTGAATAAACAATTAATTCTTGTTTTAATTAAAATATCCATTGTCACAAAAACCACATGGCTAATGTTATTTACATGCTAATTAAACATGCCCTGGGCTTTGGCCAGGTTATTTCAGTTGACACCAGACTGAGGGCAAGATTCGACCGACGAGATCAAATTAGTGAGGCTACCAGTCGGGAAATGAGGCTAACCATAGGGAAATTAAATTCTGTCAATGAGCTTCATGTATGAACAGCAGTAAATATTGTAATCACCAGCGATCATTGCATAATTTGTTATTCGTACTCGCTGATAAAGATAACAATAGAGGGATGTATCGTAGAATAGATTCTCAATAAAATGTTAATTTGATGAGAAAACATCAAATGGCGTCACAACACTTATTTTAAAATTCGCGAGCTATACTGTGGTGCTTTGTGACAGTGACGGCCTTGGTAAAGAGTAATCATTAACCATATTGTTTAAGGACTGAAAACAAGAACTTTATAATGAAGACATCTCCAAGTAAAAATAGTACAAGCACTTAAAAGATATATAAAAACGAATTCACTGAGTCAGTGACTTTCGCATTTATGATAGAAAATTATATGGTTTTTATATTTTATTTTCATATTACTATATTGAAACAATAAGACTAATTTGACCAATGGTCTGTGGTCTTCACTTTATCATGTACTGAGATATAATTTTTGCTGGATAGGAACAAACATCAAATGGCTTTCGAACTCGTTTTAAAACGCGTGTGGTGCTTTGTTGCAGTGACCATCGTAATAAAGATGTCATTAACGATATTGTTTAAGGATTATGTACTGTAAAGGTCATTGTCCAGTTAATGCAGAGCAGTAGATACTGTAATGACAACAAGAGATCATACGCATCAATCATTATATTTTCTCGCTGATAAAGAAGACAAAGAAGGGCGAATCAATGAATGAGAGTAGATTCTCAATTAACAAAACAATTACCCTTTCAAATGGGATGATCAAAAGTCTTTCTGCGTGATTAAAATGGTGATTATGTCTTTATTTCTTGATCTCTGTTTCATTATTCGATGCGTCTATTAAAAATTTATGCGAAGTTAACAAATAGTTCGGGTAAGTATTTAATGGAGGCAACAAATAGTTATGTTTTTCGTATGGGCTTATATCATACATATACTCAGCAAACAATACATTGTTGGTCGTTTAACGTATCTAAATCGTACATCGATATTTTTTTGAAGCCGTTTGAAATGTTAACTTCTCTTCTTGATTCAAATAAACAACATCAAAATGTGCGGTTAAAAATAATAATAAAATAATCAAATGATCAGTGACCTTTCTGCACGATTATAAATGGCGATTCTTTTATTTCTTAATCTCCTGTTTCATGATTTGATGCCTCAATTAAAAATTTCCGCGAAGTTAACAAAATAGTTCTGGCAAGTTTTTAAATGAGGCAACAAATACTTATGTTTTTCATATGGGATTATATCAAACATACTCAGCAAACAATACAATCGTCGTTTGACGTATCTAAATCGTACATTGGTATTTTTTCTATGCCATTTGAAACATGAACCTTTCTTGTTGGTTCAAATAAAAAACATCAAAATACGTGGTTAAAAAAATAAAAGAATGAAATGATCAATGACCTTTCTGCACGATTATAAATGGTGATTCTTTTATTTCTTAATCTCCCGTTTCATTATTCGATGTCTCAGTTAAGAATTTACCCAAAGGTAATCACCATTTATAACATATGCTTAGCAAAACAATACTTTGGTCATTGGACGTGTCTAAATCGTACCTCGATATATTTTCGAAGTCATTTTAAATGGGAACTTCTCTTATATTTTAACACCTCAAAATACAAGGTTACAAAATAATACAAAGATAAAAAACAACAACAACAACAACAAAAACACCTTAATTATATGTGATTTTAATCTCTTATTCTTTTTTGCACCCACCAAAAATGACAATATTTTCGATCTTTTTTGCAAACGTAAATCTTTTCAGTAGAACTTTTATGTATGAAAATTTAAAGGTTTTGACGAAAAATACGAAGTGCTATGTACGAAAAAATATGTTACATTTAATTAATTATTATGTTTGAAGCTAGATGGTGTACGAAAAATTAAAGGGTACGAAAAAATATATGAAATACGGTACTGGACTAATTTACATACTGTATATACAAGTCAAGTCCAGCTGCAAGCTGTACAGTCCCAGATCAGGGTCTGTGTTGTGTGCAGTTGGACTCGATATATAAGCGAGTATATATGGTATGTGCACAGAACCAAGACCTGATGCATAGGTTACAGTTCTATCGATTATTGCATTGCCTGGTGATCATGCTGTCCTTAAATTGAAATTATATCACTGTTCTTTATGTATTAAGTGTTCAATTGTGAACAGATTCATGGAACAAATACAAGAATGCAGTGGGAAAAATAAACTATTGAAAAATATATATGAAAAAATAAAACATACATATCCACCTACATGTATGTTGCTTTTCTGCTATATGTATGCAGTTCCTTCAGCATGCGACATGAAGATAATAAAATATTTTATTTACCAGTTATTCTTGCTGTTTGTTTTCCTCGCTCTTTTTGTCAACACAAAATCCATTGTCATAATAATAATACTTGAATTTGTATGTACAGGATCTTTTTTCTTTATACAGAGTTTTGTAAATAAATGTCTTTTTTTAAATGTGCATTTTGATAACAATAACTTTGTTGAAACTGTCCCTATAAAAAGTAACTTTGCCACCAGAAGACACTGATGACATTTTCTTCATTGTAATAAACTGAATCTCTTTGTCTTTCTCTCATAATTGTTGTCTCACAAAATCATGTTGTGCTCACTAAGGACACGGGTCACATGAAAAACAGGCATTTAGCCTAAATAAAGTATTTTGGCCTGAAGTATTCATATAATTAGCTTCTTTACAAATAATGTTTGTAATGTATTGTATTCTGATAGTTGGATGATTCTCTCTCTCTCTCTGTACGTAGAGGCGACTTTCTGTCCAGTGTCAATAAAGTTCATGAATAGATAAATAGATTTGCTGGAATAGATGAGATCAGTTTGACCATGGTAAAAAAGGATATACAACATATACTTGCTTATAAGTTGAGTCCAACTGCAAACTGAACAGACCCAGATCTGCCATCTTATAATGCACCAGCAGATCTGGGTCCGTGCAGTTTGTTAGGACTAATCAGTAGAACAAGCAACATAGACCCTGATCTGCTGGCGCATTATGTCTGTGACGTTTGCATTTGGACTTTACTTACATGCAAGTATATACGATGTACTGGTTTACTCTTGCTGAATGGAAAATTTTAAAATATCATACGGGTGGAGCTAACTTGCACATGCCTTTGCTCTGTGTATGTCACATGATTTAAATCAGTTGGATAATTTTTTTTTTGTTGGTATGTAGGCATTTCTTATTCTAATCCTTGGAAGGAAACAATTTCCATGTCCAATTAAAATCCCTATAGTTGTATCTGAATGAAATGATTAGAATTATTAGTGCAGGTGACCCTTCCAGAACTGGCTGAATCACACCCGTTGGCTTCATCATTCCATGCAAAAGCCATGAGGTTGAACTCAATAAATATTTTATTTTTTGTTACCTCTATATGTCATAGACCAGAAGAGCTTATGGGATGGTCTGTTGTCTGTAATCTGTCTGTCTGTTAGCACAAGTTTGTTATTACTACTCCTAAACTACTTGGAGGATTGCCATAAAACTTTATGCACATGTTCATCCCATGGTCTAGTTGGTCCTAAATGAAAATGGTGCTGCTCGGATGACCAATATGGCTGCCACAGTGGCCATCTTGAAAATCTTGCTATTGCCACTCCTCCTGAATCAACATGGGGTTTTCACTAAAAGACTTCTTATGACTAGTTGGTCCTAAATGAAAATGGTGCCCATCTGATGTCCAATATGGCCGCACTTTACATGCACATTCATCCCATGGTGTAGTTGGTCCTAAATTAAAATTGTGCCGCTTGTATATCCAATATGGCCACCACAGTGGTTATCTAGAAAATCTTGTTATTGCTACTCCTCCTGAATGGATGGTCATATCAACATTGGGTTTTCACTAAAATACTTCTTATGATGTCTAGTTGATTGTAAATGAAAATGGTACCAATGTGATGTCCAGTATGGCCGCCATAGTGGCCATCTTGACAATTTTGTTATTGCTAAACTTCCTGGATAAAAAGTAATATTGCCATGGGTTTTTCACCAGAAGACTTATTATAATGTATATTTGGTCCAAAATGAAAATGATGTTGTCTGATGCCCAATATGGCCACAACAGTGGCCATCTTGAAAATATTTTCACTATTCCTCCTGAATGGATGGTTGTATCAACATGGGTTTTTTACTTCTTATGATGTCAAGTTGGTCCTAATGGTGCCATTCAGATATTCAGTATGCCTGCCACAGTGGCCATCTTGAAAATCTTTTTATCACTATTTCTCCAGAATGAATGTTCATATCAGCATGGGGCTTTCACTGAAAGACTTATTATAATGTCTAGTTTGTTGTCAATAAAAATGGTGCCGATCCAAATTCTAATATGACTGTCACAATGGCAATCTTGAAAAGCTTATCACTACTTCTCCTAGATGACTGGTTATATTGACATTGTGCTTTCAAGAAAAGACTTCTTATGATGTCTTGTTGGCACTAAATAGAAATGGTGCCAATCTGATATCCAATATGGCCACCATGGCATCCATTTTGAAAATCTTCTTATCGTTGCTCCTTAAAAACGGAAAGTCATATCAACATGGGTTTCCACCAGAAGATTTCTTATGATGCCTTGTTGGGCCTAAAAGAAAATGGTACCAAGTTGACATCCAATATGTCCAGCACAGCAGCTAATTTGAAAATCTTGTTATCACTGAATAATGTTATATTGGTTTCAGCACTCCACAGTTAAAAGGAAGATATGGTCTTGTCTTGAATTACTGGAAATTCTTTTCACCCAGTAGAGCATTAGTCCTTTAAAGGGACTCTTGTTTAGGTTTTAATGCTGCTTTCTATTGAATGCAAGTAACATTGTTCACTGGTTAGCAAATCTCTTGGAAAAATTAGAAAAAATATTCATGATTTTCTTAGGGCCTAAAACAGGATGCAATAACAGCTGATTGGCTTAATTAGCGTAGTGATACTTTTAGTCTCATATAGTCTTTCCAAAGACTGTTGCAGATACATTCATGGGGCCAAGTGTCTTTTACCATTTCAGGACTTGCTTGTATGCACCAGACATTTTTATTAAGGGGGCACATGATATAATTCTACTCCACAGATCCATCCATCATACTTGCATCTGTCTCTCTGTATCCCTTTTTCATTCATATTAGCTAAAAGGAAAGACTGGATGGACTGGAATAAAATTAAATGGTACCAAGACTGATATCAGTTGTAGCTTGGTTGAGTGTAATAACTTCAGAGTGACGGGATGGGTTGAAAACAACTTCGTTAAATGTGTCATTGTTATCTTGGTCAGTCTTTGTTTCCAGCATTTAACGCCAATATTGTACTGAGTTATGGCCCCAGAGAACCAGTCCTATCCATTTTTCTTTATGTTCTTGGAATTGTATTATGATGCAGGCTTTTATTACCTCCAGAGTTTTCTCCAAGATGCACGATAGTGCAAATCACCCAAAATTTAATGAATCCCTTCTTAAAAATTAGCAAGGATGTGAAAATCACACTGTCAGTTTGGCGTGAGCATAACAAAACCTGTTAACATTCATTAATAATAACAAAGTTCAATCTGATCATGTAAGTGTTTGACTTCTGGATCAACTACCATATTCAAGCACTTTGTAAGTGACTGTTTGCAATTGAGCAATGAAAAGCTTTCATTGATTGTGTAAATATTAAAATCTTTTTACCACCTGCAATTGGTGAGGTTGTTAATGGCAGACGTGCAGTTTTTGGCATTCAATGGTAATGTCTCTGTTGTTACATGCAGTTCTCATGCATACGACACGAGTGCCATTGTCATAACACTAGGTTTCTTTCACTGCTTTGATTTTTTAAAAAGGTCTTTGCAGTGAACTATAGGATCAATATCTCTTCCTTTTTTATGTTATTGACAATATACTGAATCGTATTAATTAATTATTATTGTAACATTTTCCATCAAAATCTGAATCTGATTCATGTTCAAAACTTGCTGTTTTATTATAATATGAAGAGTGTACATATTTATAGCAAAAAATGCACTTGTTTTGTTTTCAAACCCCTTAAAACATGTACAATTTGTGCCAATAAAAATGTACTGGTTTAGAAGTCAATCTGCAGATCAAAATTTGTAAATCTACTTGTTGAAATCCAGGTTCTGTCACGTGTATGATACTGTAAGAGGTCTGTTCACAGATACTGTTCTTGTATAAAAACTACCACCCCTACCCCCAACCTCCACCCACTCGAGCATCTCTCCTTAAGAAAATGTTAGAGGGGGCAGTGTACCTCTTTGAATCATATACAGTATATGAATGTTTTTCATGAAGATGTAATTTTTCAACCAGGTCAAATAATGTATGTTTGTTGGGTGTGTGTGTGTTTGTAAAAGAGAGATTTGATTTGGTACTTGTATCAAATCCAAAGCTATAAAAGTACATCTGTAACATAACATGATGATTCAAACTTGACTCACAAGACCCTAAAGCATGTCTTTTTTTCCATTTGTCAGAAATCAGATGATGGGGGTTTACCCAAGCAATTAGGAAACAAGACAGAATGTGCTTTGCTTGGCTTTCTCATGGATATGGGTCAGAGTTATGAAGCTGTTAGAGCGGAGTATCCTGAGGAGAAATTGGTAAAAGTGTATACTTTCAACTCTGTCCGAAAATCCATGAGCACAGTTGTACCTCTTCGAGGTGGAAGCTTCCGCCTCTTTACCAAGGGAGCTTCAGAAATCATAATGAAAAAGTAAGTTAACCTAAAAGAATTACATATATTAAATATACTGTAGTATCATTTATTTTTGTGGGTCTAAATTTTTGTGGTTTTGTTTTTTAAAAAAAGACATTTTTATGGGTACTTAAATTCCTATCAAAGTTTGCGAATTTGTAGGTATTTAATTTTGTGGATTAAACTCCACAAATACCCCAAATAAAAAATACAAGAGAACAAAACCATGCCGACAACATATGGCAGTTGCTTCAATGGTTAAAACAATACTACCACTTGTATGAGCACACATTAAACACCTGTCAAGATTAATCACTTATACTCAACATCAAAGGGATCCGACGCAGCCAACAGCACTAAAGTACATGTGTATGATCTCTTCCTAAAAACACTATCCATAAAGTTGCACCATCAAGTACTTTTTGACGATCATGATGTTAACACTGTGGCTTACAAGTGGTAACATTCAACTTAGATCCCCATCAGTTTGGATAATGTCATCATTCCACATGTGAACCAAACATGTCACCAGCTGCCCTTTACTCAATGCAATTAGTAAGCAGTGTCAACATTTGATGTGTTCTGAGCCCATTGAAGTGCGAAGATGCTAACTAAATTGAGAAGCAGTGGAATCACTCTTTTGTTTGAGCCTGCCTCATGTGTGAACGAACTTCAACCACTAGACTTTATTTAAAACTTTATCAATCAAGCTGATTCATGCTGAATGGATAGTTGCGGCTCATGCGAAAAAGTGTGAAAGATTGGACCTAATTATCTGTGGTTTTGAGAATGATGGACTTGTTTAATTCAACAATTTCAGGATAATTTACCCGACAAGCATTTGTGTGTACCAGCAGACTTGATTGACACGATGTTGATTCAGTGGTTTTGTCCACAAATCAGTGAAGTCTGAGCTTCAGTACTCTGCAATAATTAGTGTATATACTTAGTTATGTGATGGCAGAGCAGGGTCTATGTTGTTTGCTGTTGGACCTGACTTATATGTGAGTTGACTTATATGTGAGTATATATGGTAATTAGATCTTGTTGGTCCAAACTAATTCTGTATTGGAATCACAGACATGGTCTTCAAATTTGTATTGGATCATTATTTCCTTAATTGTTGTATCCCAATGCTTTTTTATTAAAAGATAGGGTAGCCTGTTTCCGAATTATCGAACATGACTAAAAACAAAACCCCCTAAAACAGTTTAATTATTATGCATTTAGATTGCTGTATGTATACTATTGGATGGTAAACCTTAGTAAATCCTGCTATCAATTTACCATTACATACTATCAAATACATATTTCTTTATTTACCTACTTGTTTGCTTGTAGGTAAATGTCTTTGCCACTTACTTATAGGAAGTAGAATTGTGCATAGACTTACCAGTGTTCTGTTCAAGAATTATTGAACTAAAAATGTAAAAACCCAATCATATTTATCAGATTTCTGTTTTGAATAAACTATTCACAAAGATTTGAGTGGAGATGAAGCAATAATGTGTGAACAGAATGTTCATTCGAATGACTTGGACTATTATTCTCTTGCACAAATTAAAAAAGTAGCTTTTCTTTTAAATGCCTTTTTCAAATGTAGTTCTAATCTAGTGAAGATTATTTTTGTTTTGCCTGTGCCAGCAGATAGAAAGACCTAGGTCCTAGGTACCACTCTCTGCTGCCTTCAGTGTGTTCATATTTTTATGGCCAAGTGAGTTTATGGTAGGGTCCTTTATCTATTGTATGTCATCTGCCATTGACTCACAATTTTTATTTACACCTTTTTTTTTTCTTTAAATACTGGTTGACCAATATGCACAAAATAAATTTAGAGCATTCTGGCATCAAGGCCTTTAAAATTTGTTCAGCTGATGCCTATCTGTTATCCAATAACTTATTCTATATAAAAAAAAAAACATTGAACAAACTTTGATCAAATTTTACAGACAGAATGCTGGGTTTGTTCAAATCATGTCAATCCACCATCATATATGGCTGATGTTACTAAAAAAAGAAAAATGCTGAAACAACTCAAAAACCATGCAACAGAATTTGACCAAATATAATTGAAACCATCCTAGTATAAAAACCTTTCAGATTTGTGCAAGTGATGCTGATCTGCCATCAGATATGGCCAACATTACTAAAAATTGAAAAAAAACTTTTAAATAACTTCTTCTCAAAGACTGCTGAACAGAAATTTGACAAAGTATTCTAGCATAAATTTGTGCAAATGATATAGATCCAACATCAAATATGGTGGCCATTACTAAAAGTAGAGAAGAAAGAAAAAAAAATACTTCAAATGACTTCTTGTCAAAACCTGCTTAACAGAATTTAAGCAGATTTTAGAGTTTCTTGGCATAAAGGGCTTTCAGATTGATACAAATGATGACAGTCCATCTTCAGATATGGCTGCCATTACTAAAAATAGAAAAACATAAACAACTTCTTGTCACAAATTGCTCAACAAAATCTGACTAAATTTAAAAGAAAGCATTCTTGCATGAAGTGATTTCAAGTTTGTTCAGATAATGCCAATCCACCAGCAAATATGGCCAGCATTGCTAAAATAGAAAATCCTTTAACAACAACTTCGCAAAAACCACTTGACAGAATTTCATCAAATTTGACCGAAATGCCCTAAAGAGCTTTCAGATTTGCTCAAATGATGCTGATCTGCCATCAAATATAGAAATACCTTTAAATGTTTCTTCTTAAAAAAAACTACAGAATTGGACCAAATGTGAGAAAAACCATCATGGCATAAAGAACTTTTAGTTCCATACAAATAATGCCAACATGCCATAAAATATGGCCACTATTACTGGAAATAGAAAAACCTTGAAATGACTCTTTCTCACAAATCACTTGACAGAATTTGACTAAATTTTACAGAAAGCGCTGTGGCATGCAGAGCTTTCAGATGTATATAAGTGATTCCAATCCTCTATCATGTATAACTGCTGTTACTAAAAATACAAAAACATTTCAATAACTTTGTCGCAAAAAAGCCACTTGACAGACTTTTACCAACTATGACAGAAAACATGGCATGTAAAGACCTATCAATATTGGACAGATGATACTGATATGTCATCTAATATGGATGAAGATTCATAAGTACAGAAATTTTGAAACAATTGTTTTCTTAATATATTTGATCAAAAGCATTGGAAGAAATTTTTACAGAACGCATCCCATTGACTCAAATTTTTTGGCCAACTTTTCTTGCTTTTGGCTATTAGGCAGATGTCAGCCAGGTGAGCAATGTCAGGCCCACTTGGTCCTTGTGTTGATCTAGTCTTGGTGGAAGCTCAAAATAGCGATCACTTTAGCATTAATGTGTGTGTCTGTACATCAGTCAGTCCATAATCTAGGCTAAGGTCAGTTGTTAAAGTTTTTTAGATTAAGCTTAATGTTTAAGTGTTTCTTTACTTTCTAACTAAATAAAGTGCACTCTAGACAAAAGGAGAGTCTCTTGTTAAGACTTGGTATGAAGATTTGATGTTGAAGGGGATTTTTTAAAATAGTATTATACAGGTCATGTGTATCATTGAATCAGTCACTTGTAAGGGACATATAAACTCGCGTTCTTCCATGATGTAGCTTAAAGTAACAAAGATTTTACTTTCTTTTCCAGT
The DNA here is from genome assembly GCA_029931535.1 of Margaritifera margaritifera. NCBI lineage: Eukaryota > Metazoa > Mollusca > Bivalvia > Unionida > Margaritiferidae > Margaritifera > Margaritifera margaritifera. Next base: position 140,614 of record JAQPZY010000853.1, on the reverse strand, counting down.
TGCAGCTATATTTTGGACTGTAGAGGGAACCCAGTTCCATTCACCATTGAAAAGCAGGAGCAGGTTGTGAACACTGTGATTGAGCCCATGGCCAGCAATGGCTTGAGAACCATATGTCTGGCTTATAAAGATTACGTCAGAGGTATTCTTTTATTAATGTAGTCATATCTTAAGGAGCTAGAGGAAGCAATGTCACTCATTTTCATCGGTCTGTTCATCTACTCATCAAGATCCCACATGCTCAATTTATTTCTTGCTGTTTCTCTGCATGTTATAAGTTTTTCTGCATATACCTTTGCTATAAAGGGCAAAGTCCTCTTCCAAGTTTTACATGGGTTACCTGTTATAAAATAATTAATGGAAACAAAGTAGTCTTTTCTATGATCTAATTTTTGACATTGACTTTCACACCCATGATATGCCCATAAACTCTGAATGCAGACTGAAATGAGATTGGTGTGCATTTTGCTTTACAAGATCCTAATTGGGGTTTAAATAAGTTTCTGATTTGAGACTTTTGTCTTTATCCCCAAAAGCAGATCTGACTCACTTTGTCTGATTTATATGCCCCTGCCTACAGTGCACTTTGAGGTTTGTGTGTACTTAAATGTGTATACATGCATGCCTGCATATATACATGTCATTAAACTGAGGTTAGACTTTATTTTAAAGTTTAACTAACTCGATACCTGCCAATGCCAGTCATAAATAGAGGCTTTCACATGAGTGCTTATTTCATGGCCAGCAAAAGATTGAAATTATTTGACTTTAATTTTAAATGAGCACAGCAGTAAGATTCTGTTTATCACATGATGAACAATACCACTGTAGAATAACGTTGTGAAATGACTTTGAAATACAGCTGGATACCTCAGTCATTATGATGCTATGTCACTGTGGTGTATTTCATCATGGTTGTTTTGGTTAACCTTTTAATTAAAAAAGTTCATATCTATATCACCATAAATATCAGTCAAGAAATTGTTCAGGGAGAGCCTCTCTGTGAGTACCGCACCCAAACCTGCATAAGTAGGTCATTGTAATCTGTATTACATTAACCCATTGTTTTGTCTCATAAGAAATGCGTTGTATCACTGTGTATGTAAATATAGATACAACATTTTGTGTATTTGGCTGTTCCAGGTACAAATGAAATGAATCAAGTCCACTTTGATGAGGAACCAGACTGGGATGATGAGGATAATATTGTACGAGAACTCACCTGCATTTGTATTGTTGGGATAGAGGATCCGGTACGACCAGAGGTAAGAGTTCTGTCCTTGTTAGAGTGCAAGTACAGTAGTATCTTGTTTATGTGAATTCCTGAGGATGGACACACACACACGTATGCATGCACAAACACATATGTCCTAATGGTCACCTGTACATAGCAGTCACCTGGTCACAATGGCTATTCTGATTTACCCCTGGCAAATTCCTATATAAATGTCCTGTGTGTAACTGTCACCTGCAGTGGTTTCTCATTGCCTTAAGCTGTCACTTGAGCATATCAACAGTGACTGCTTTAAGTATGCAAATTAAACTTGTGTTTGATGAGCAAGGCATTGTTTAGATCGGTGGTTTACAAATTTTTTTTGCTGCAACCTTAAATTGGCCACCAACAGGACCTCCCAACCCTCAGGCTTATGATATGATTTAAAAAATTTCTAATTACCCTTCATGACCCTACTGAAGACTCCCCACGACCCAGATTTGGGTCGCAACCTCAGGTTGGGAACCGCTGGTTTAGATAAAGGCATATCATGTAAATTGATGTGTAAACATTTCATATCTCGCTTGTGCTCACCATACTCCAGTCACACTGTCAGTCTAACTCGAAGGTAATATGTTGGCTTACAAAGTGGATCGGTTTTTATTCTTACAGAAAAGGGTTGAAACAATTCGTTTGCAGGATAATGGAAAAAGTAGTTGTATAGTCACAGCAGAAATGTGAGTCAGGCAAACTCAGATCCAAGGGATTATTAAGGATAGCAAGATGTTATGGCCAATTTTGAGAACAACATTAGTCCATAGTGTAAGAGACCACGCATAATTATTAATTGTTATTTTTAGACAATGAATTAAAGCCATTTCCAATTAAAAAGTTAGTCTCTGAGTAGAGATACAAATTACATCCCTTTTCATTGGGGTTAGGGGTGATTTAGGGTAAAATACATCACGATTCACATTTATCAGAAAATACAATATCAACACAAAAGCAATATTTCAATTTTAACTTTTAGAAGAGTGGATATTTCAGGCATTATTTTTAGTAGAAGATGGGATACTTCAGGCATTATTTTAATATGTGCAAATTTGTTTGTAAAGGCAGACAAAGTTTAAGTTATGTGTTACTAACAATAGCCCCAGGAAGCTTCTTTTAATTCCCCATCCATCAAAGGTCTCTCACAAAAGCTGACTGTCATTTGATCACAAAGAGTTGGAGCAACTGCTGAATTCATCTGTTGTGCACAGTGGAACCCGTTTCCACACCTAATTATACCAGCTGGCCTAACAAAAGTCAGTCTTTTGTTTCACAATCATAGGTAAACTGATAATTAGTAATGAAATTAGTTTGTCATGGCGCATGAGCTCTCCCATGTCCCTTATTAGGGCACAGTTTTCTGTATTGAATCCTTGTGAAATCAATTTTATTTAAGCGCCATTTCTACTGATAGCGAGATTAAAGTGTTTGCTTGTGCAAAAGAGAGAGAGAGAGAGAGTTGTATTAGTGAGTGCATGTACACAGTTGTATTGAGTCTTATTGATTTGATGGGGTGTATTTAAATTGGCAGATTGGTTTTATAAGAGATATTTTTATGAGTCGGTGATGATTTAATGTACATGATGGATTAAGGTTAGGATGCAGTAATCTTGTTTGGAAATTTATTTTTTTGCTAAATAGTGCTAAACTAATTATCTTGATAACATACTACTACTGCTTATAATAATACATGCATGATAATAATAATAATAATAATAATAATAATAATAATGTTATTCAGTGCATAGTATTGGTCATAACCAAGTTTGAGAGATGAATCTGTCTACAGAGGTCACCTGCATACAAAGGTCTTTTCCCATGGGTGGATATATATATATATATATATATATATATATATATATATATATATATCTATATATATATATATATATATATATATATGTGTATGTGTGTGTTCTACTCTCCCATTTGGTTACTTATTATTGCTTTAAGTGTAAGATAAACATGAAAATTTAATCCTAAAATTGGAGTGGCAGGGGTGAGTTGGAACAAAATAATTGCATGCTTTTACTACATCTCGATATAAACACCAGTAATATTACAGTTATTGTTACAGAGAGGTAATGTAATTGTCTTCACCTTTTCTTGAAATGGGGATTTTTAAAGACAAGACTTAGATTTTGTGATTCTGCCTGTTTGGATATATGTGTGTGCTTAATGTCGTGCAGCAAGTCCTACACTGCTACAGACATATAATTGTACGTAAAATGTGTAATAATTTTATGAGTTTCTTTTGTTGTGCAACTCCTCCGATGCTGCTCACGATAGAGGCTTTAAACCATGGGTTATGATTTAGATTGGTCTGTGGATGTGCATTCACCTCTAGGGAGTAGGGCTACAGGGTTGTTTTACATAAAATTGAAATAGACCCAAAGTACCGTATTTACCGTATATCTTGGGACACCGTATATGTTGGGACACCATAAAGTAATTTTTAAAGTAATTTTTTTGTGCACTGTAAGTTCTGGGACAGATCGTTTTTTTTTCAAATCGTAAGTTTTGGGACATCTTTTGAATCATAATATCGATGCTTAGCAGGTAATAAAATGCACTCAAACTTATATTTTATTAAATAAATAAAATAAAAACCGCTGTCAGTTTGTTTACACTTTTCTTCTTAACTGCAAACTTTTGAAGAACAAAATTTGATAAATCTATGGGCAATATAGGAAACTAGATACAGTAGGACCCCCCTATAACACAATGGTCAGGGTCCACAAAACGAGATCTTGCTATGTCCTGAACCGTGCTATAACCAACCTAGACAAAACCAAGTCATTTAGTTTAAGAAAATGATGCATGCACCAAAAAAATGGCGGGGGGTGGGGGGTGGGTGGGGGTAAATTGTGGGCTCAAAAAAAACGTGCTTCATTGGCACAGTTACCATCTTAAATCAATGCATATTAAACGAGAAATACACATGCAGTGAAAACAGAGATTGCACATATAATATTTTACTTTATTCAGAGAACCATGCATTGTTACATTTATATGTACATGTCTATTGTATAGCATGAATAGTTACAGGATCAACACGTGTACTCACCAACCGATCTCATGGTATGCGTAGGAGTGAGTCCATAATAATTCCATCGAAAATATGCACACAGAAGTATAATATCATTGTCTGATAAAGTTCTGAAATCCTACATTGTCGTCTAGTCATTGTAAATCATCGTCGTCTAGTCATCGTAAATCATGTTCGACTCTAATTCCTCAGCTTTACTGTCGTATGTGGGTGTTTATGCAGAGACTGAGCTTGGGCTCTGCAAGTAACACTTTGATCATAAAGTCAGAAATCTATTAAAGGATGTAACTGGACATGTGTCAATTGTGCGGCAAGATCACAGGGAGTTCAAATAACCACCCTTTATTACTTGGCACTGAACAGGTATCAAACTCGCGGCTTGATCAAAGGGTTGTCATGTGGGAAAACAACTTGAAAACAAAGTGAGCAACAATTGTACACAATGTATTGAAGACAAACACAAAGAAGACTTAATGACTTTATTGTTCATGTATCAGTAATAATAAGATTAACACTTATCAGCTTTAAAATGAACTGACATCTTTCAAAAATAAAACTAAGATCAAAGTGCAGTGATTGACTACTGACACATTTGAAATGAACATTCACAAATAGAAATGTTCAGCATCTTTATTCATATAAAGAAAGATGCAATCATACTTCACTTTTTCTTCAAGAATACAATACAGCTTGCCAAATTATTAAATCAAACTCTTGTTTATTTTGGCACAAAACTTTGCAGTAGTTCAAGAAATTGGCAAAATTATTGTAAAATTTCGGTAGCCATGCCACGATCGTATTATATCCAAATTCATACAAGATCTCTTCCCAAAATGATAATTAATATTTTTTTACACATTATTTTTCATACTTTGAAAAAAAACATTTTTTTTTCATGAACGAAAAAAAAGATGAAATTTCGGGAGCCATGCCACGATTGTGTTATATCCAAATTTGTGCTATAATGAAGCGTGCTATAGCGGGGTCCTACTGTATTTGCACTACATACAAAATACGTGCAAGTCGGAGCAACCCGTACTTGTATTATATTTTGTTTTGCTGTATAAACACTGTTTGATGCAATAAAAGTTTTGAGTTGATTTATATTTGCCTTTTTCATAAGCCATAGCTAATTCCCAAGTAATATTTCCTCAGTTATCTGCCAGTGCAAATCCCTTAGCTTGTAAAGGCAGCCTCACTTTGTTTTCCCAACCCTTTGATCGAACCGCAAAGTTGATACTTGTTCAGTGCCATGAAGAGTCCTTATATTCAGCTGACAGAATTTATTTTAACTTCCTGTGATCATGCCACACAATTGACACCTGTTCAGTTGTGGCAAATCCTTTAATACATTTCACAATGTATGCTCAAAGTGTCGCTTACAGACCCAGACTGTTCCACTGTTTCAATTTATTTTAAAAATTCCTGTGAATACTGCTAAAAAGAAACCAAAGCCAGCTTCCCTTGGTCAGCCGACTTTTTATATTAAAAATCTGCACACTTAAATGAATCCAAAGTCAGCTTCCAGGGTCTGCTTGCTTTGTAATAAAATAAACTTTGTATTTGATATCCTACTGGTAAGTTGAAACTGAGTTTATTGCTTGCTACCAGCTGTGTTTATTCACCACCTAGTCTTTAAATGTTTGCCATCTGTAATCATAACTGATACAAACAGTCATTGATGTCTGCAGGGTAAATAGTATACACGTCATTAATTGTCTTTAAGAATACGTTCTGTATCCCATGCTAGCGAAACTATTGTCATTTGCTCTCACAGTGAATGTATTTCCTAATTATGATTTTTATTTGCGAAATATTGTTATATTGTTAACCTGGATATAATACACTCTTGGTTATTTTGCACCATACACCATATCATGCATGAATTGCTGGTGCCTTCAAGCAATCGGTTGTTATTTCTCTGTCTCTCTCTTTCTATTGTTTGTGATTTTGCTGGATCCAATTTTCAGTTTGATAATATACCGGTATTCAAACTTCTGAAGACAATCAAACATGATTCGTTTATCTATATTCACATCAATAAAACAATGTGTCAGTGTTGTTACCTGATATAAGCGATACACATTACCGGACCATGTGGTGTTAGTGGATACATTAGTGATAGTGGATACATTTGTGTCTTTTATACATAAATTGCTTACGAAGAACAAAAAAGAGGAATAAATGAGAACAGTGGAAGGTTAGTTTCTTTCAGTTTATTATCAAATGAACATTTAATTTACCTACCTTATTGTAACATGAAGTGCGGGGGGGGGGGAGGGGGGCAGCAAATTCAACACAATTTGTTTTGGTTCTTAAGTTTTGGGACATATGATCTAGTTGAAAAAAAGTTTAACCATAAGTATTGGGACAGGAAAAAAATCATTTATTTTATCTTGTCCCAAGATATACGGTAAATACGGTAAGTCTTGTATGTCTCTGAACTGGTATGTATGTTAATTAACCCATGTGTCAACACATATAAGATTCGGCTTTGAAAGTGAGACCCCTAGATCATACCCCAGGAGCATACAGAGATGGCCCCTGGGTCATAACTTGGAAACTGTTGAGATTCTCATTCTATTCTATATACACTAACTGGGCATGAAAGATGAATTTAGACATGCAACCAACATTGGCTCCTGGGTCTAACCTTACTCCCACCCCCATCAAGGTACAGATTTAGGTGATGGGACAAAACAAGGGGAGCATGGGGATGTGTGTTTTACAACATTTAAAATGAAATTGACTTATGACCACATATAATTCTAGGAGGATAATCCTCTGTTGATTTTGGGTTTCGTTTCATATTTCAGGTGCCAAATGCAATCAAAAAATGTCAGCAAGCTGGGATCACTGTGCGTATGGTAACAGGAGACAATGTAAACACCGCTCGCTCAATTGCTACCAAATGTGGAATCATCGCCCCCAATAGTAGTTTTCTGGTGATGGAAGGGAAAGAATTCAATCGTAGAATTAGAGATCCAAAAACTAATGAGGTAATATTTTCAACAGAATTGTCTTTGACACGGAAAATTTACATGCCACTGATTTATATTACAACATATTGTTCATTAATTTAAATAATTTCTTCCATAACTAAACATACCTTATTTAGTTGTGTATAACGCGTACTTTTTTCACCTAATTTTCTTATTTTCAGTGAGGGTGCGCGTTTTATAGAAGAACTAAAAATATAAAAAGTTTTTTCCAGGTTAGTCTGACAAAAGGATGAAGGCACTATAGCTGCCTACATGTGTCACATTTACTTGTGAAATATTAAATCCGTTGCACGTTGAATCATAACTAAATTTTTTACTGGTACTAGCCTTATTAAAGAAATAGATAATGCTTACAAACCTTGATAGTCTTGTTCTTCGATTGCTTATGTTAATAAACTCGTTTCATTTCACATCACTGTTTTGCGTTTTATTCAGTGCCTTGACTGGAAATAGATGTATATAATGACTGGTAACTTGTTGTTCTAAAGCTGTGCAAAGTACCGCATTGCAGTGGAACAAATTTGATTACTGTACCTGTACCGTAAATGTTCAGTATTCCATAACTGTGGATCTAATAAATTTTTGTCATTATTTATTTTTGGTTGAATTGAAATATAATATTTAGAATTCAAGCAGTGTTAATGTTCTCATCAGAGGCACATTCAGGGGACATCTTTTTTGCGACTACTTTTAGTATGTTACGGTAACACTGACACATCGTGAAACAAAATAATCAATTAATGTATGAATTTAGAAAACATTCTTTTATTTCTTTGGAAAATAAACTTGGTTATTAGTTTTATTTCTAATCTTAAATCATAGTATTTGATATATCTTTGCAACTATACAGTGGTCAATGCTTCATTGACTCAGTATGGTCTTTTCATGGTTATCAGTGCCAGCTAAACTTTGATGCGTTAAACATAGTTTCAATGCTTTGTCTAGGTAAATTTGCAATTGATTTACTCTTTTTCGCAAATTAAGCGTGGTTCTATGTTTTATTTCTCATCTTAAACTACAGTATTTGATCCTTCTTTGTTACAATAGAGTGAGCAATATTTAATTGACTCGGCATGGTGTTTTTACAGGTAATCAGCACCGGCTAAAGTTTGTATGTGCCAACATAATTACGAAGTTTTGTCTTGGTAAATTCTATCTAGGGCACTGAGATATATTTTAGAAGTGTCATGATAGTCCAAATAAATGTAAATACTGGACCTGAACTTTCACATAGCATCTTGTGTTTGATCATGAAATGCCAGGAATGATGACAGACGAGGACATAGTGACTTTTTGAGAGTGATGACAATGAAGAGGAATTTGAGGGATTTGATGCAATAGTATAAACTTCATCGACGAGGCCAACCTTAACAAGGCCCTTTTTATGATATATGTAAAAACAAAGTATTGGTCATAATTGGGTGCCACATACTGATAGGAAAGACCAGAGAAACTGTCCTGTGCTAGTTTATTGTTAAGAATTCAAACATCGCGTAACAAATAATGATCAGTGCACTATCCCAAATGGCAGTCTGTTGTCGCACTATGAAATAGAGCGAAGTTATCAAGATTTTAAAGTGTATTATATCACATGCGCGTTATATGGTAGAACTACGTTTTTTCCCCTTATTCTGGGTCGAAAATCAGGATGCGCATTATACTTCAGTGTGCATTATGCACACCAAAATACGGTATATTGTTGTTGTCTCTTTCTCTGTCTCAGCTTCAAGTTCAAAAATAGTCATTTAGCTCACTTGGTTATAAGGTCATGTGTGCTTATGGTATTGCCCTGCATCTATTGTCCATCATCTGTCCATCAGCAATTGTTGTTACCACTCTGGAATACATATTTCTGATATGATTTCAGTTAAATTTGGAATATGGATTTATATCATCAAGATCATGAGCAGGAGCCAAACATATTTATTAGGTGATCTTGCATCTGATTGGCTAACTTTGTTACACTCCGGAGGCCATGTTTCTGATCAGATTTTTGTTCAAACTATTTAGCATATATCATTAAGATCACAGTCAAGTTCAATAATGAACGAGATCCACAGATACTAATAAGTGATCTTCTGATTGACTAAACATCTTAACACTCTGGAAGTTGTATTCTGATTCAGTTGTGATCAGACATGGAATATATGCTTATATCATTAGGATCTTGGACAAGTTCAGTAATGAGTGAGATCCACACATATTGAGTTGATCTTTCATCTGGTTAGCTGAGCCTGTTACCACTCTTGAAGCCATATTTCTGATCTGATTTTGATCAAACTTAAATTATAGGTTTCTATTATCAAGATCTTGGAGGTTTCAATAAAAACAGATCCACACATTAATGAGGTAATGGGGCCAGATTTCTGATTTAATTTAGATCAGACTTGGAATATATGCTTATATCATCAAGATCTCAGACTATTTCGATACTGAGCAAGATCCATGCATACTAAAGAGGTGTTGTTGCTTCTGATTGACTGTGCTTGTTGCCACTCTGGAAGCTATACTTTTATTCGAATTGTGATCAAACTTGGAATATTTGCTGATATCATCAAGATGTTGGATGTCTTCAATTGTGAGCAAGATCCATGCATATTAATGAGGTGATCTTCCATCAGATTAGCTTTGTTATCTGATTTTGATCAAACTTCAAATATAAGGTTATATGATCAAGATCGTGCACGAGTTCTATAATGCACAGGATCCACACATATTAATGAGGTGATCTTGCATGTGATTGACTCAGCTTATTACCACTCCAGTTTTGATAAAATTTGGTTAACTAAAATCATTAAGATCTTGGATCTTGTATCAATACAATTATGAGCAAGATCCATGCATAATAATGAGGCAGTATTGCATCTTATTAATTGAGTTTGTCAACACTTTAGTGACTTGGTATATTATCATGGTCAACAGACTTGTATCATCAAGATATTTAATGTGTTCTACTATGTACAAGATGTATGCATATTATTGAGTTGATCTTGTATATGATTGGCTGAACTTCATACCACTTGAGACTATTTCTGACCCAATTTTAATAAAACTTGGAAAATAGGCTAAGATGTTGGATGAGTGTTTATTATGAGCAAAACCTATGCATTTTTATTTGATCATGCATCTGATGCTGAGATTTTTGTGTGTGCTACACTAGAGACTATTGTTTTTATAAGATTTTGATCAAACTAGGTCTTTGTCATCAAGATTTTGGTTGAGTATGATTATTAGTGAAATTTATGCATAATAATGATGTGACCATGCATTTAATTGGCTGAGCTTGTCAACAAAGTAACAACTACATTTCTAGTCAGATTTTGATCAGACTTGTTAAATAGTCTCATAATATCAAGATGTTGAATGAGTTTGATTATAAGCAAGATCTACACATTAAGGAGGTAATCTTGTATCTGATTGGCTGAGCTTGTTACCACTCTGGTGACCAAATTCCAATCGGAAAGCTCTACCATAAGCTTACATTATCATTGTCATAGACAGATTCTCTAATAAGTGAGATCAGTGTATATTAATGAAATACATTGCATCTGATTGGCTGAGCTAGTTACCTTTATAAGTATATTTTTCATCCAATTTCTGTCAAACTTGCTAAAAGGGTTTGTATCATAATAGATCTTCGAAGATTTCAATTATGAGCAAGAGACTGCATATTAATTATGCATTTCTTTTTAGAAAGAAGTTTCATCAGGATATGGTAAAATAGGTTAAATAAACATGATGTAAAGTTTGGGAGATAGTTAACAAATTGTACATGTTGCTGTCTGTTGTTTTGAAAGCCATTCTGATGGTGCCAGTATAGAAATGCACCTCCATGTATAAGGTCCTGATTCCATTTACTTGATAATCGGGTTTATTTTCTTGCATCCCCTTTGTGAGTTTTGTTGGCCAAGGTAACTAAACTGCACTAATAATTCGTAGATATAGTTTTTAAGAAGCACTAAGTGTGATTTAAATTTTATCTGGGGGTGGGGGATTTATGCTGCTGTATACCTTGCATGATGTGATCTTACCTGTGTCAAATGGCTGTCATCGAGGAAGTAGTTGTTAAATGTGGGCTTGTTATTGAACGCAGAGCTCCTTTACTATATTATTTTGACTACATTTGATGGCTTTTATCAATGAATATGGGTGTCATTTGCTTGATCACAGTTTATTACCATATCATACTGTGTGAAATCATTTGGCAGAACCCTTATTTAATTGGGAGACAAAACAACTGAAACCAAGCATGTCACTTCATGGACACATGAATTCATCAGTTTGAAGGTTTGGATAGTTGTTTATATACAGTAAACAGGTAGTGCACATGGAAATGCTCAAAGGTTATAGGATCAAGAAACATCTGTTTGTTGAATGGAACACAAAGGAGAAACTTAACATTTACTTACAAATAATTCTCTTCCAGATTAGTGAAGATGTATATACAGCATTACATTGGGTTCTGCACTTCAGAGAACCATTGAATATAGAATGCCAAGTGTAGTTACCTTGTGGATTAATTTGTTTGGTTTCTACACTGTTTGATTGGCATCCTTCTTTTTTTGAAACTGTAATCCCTTGCAAAAAATTTAAAAGTGAGATTATTTGATGACATTATTTTTGGGCTTGTTCAGTGAAGAGTGGTAACAATATTTTGAGAAAAGGTTCACCACATTCATGACACATGAAATCCATGCGGGGACCTAAAACATTAGGCAGATGATTTAGTATTTAAATAAAGATGTGTGTGTTTTTGGTTCATTATTTTCATTATGCACTTCTATCATGATGTCAACAAACCATCAACTAGGTCACTGTGGCACAAGCAGCTGTACACAGTCATGCCATAATTAACATCAGGAGTGGTAAAGTAGAGTGTAGAGCACATGTGTTTTCTCTGTCCAAATGTCACTAAGATGATTTGTGTCCAAGCTAAAACCAAATCCACCATTAAAAGTGTAGTAGACAATCATCTGAAGACAGTGCATGTTTACAGTTTAGAGAAAGTCTCATTTTCACTCACAACACAAGGGTTTCCCAGAAATTAAAGAGCCAAACAGGACAATCTAGGTGGATTTTGTTACTAAGACCATTGTTTTACATTGTTAGGCACTGCAAAAATCACACTCGTAGTATTAGTTAAAAAATCATTTTTTGGAGGAAGGCAGCTTTTACGGCTGTATTATTGCATCATCATTTGTCTGTGGTGATTTTGTGAGAAAAGCTCAACTTTGTTTTGAATAATATATTCAGATATGCTGCCAGGGCACGTGAGTTTGCAAATTGCGCACAATTTGTATGAATTCATGCACTTGAAAAGCAGTAATGCATACCAACTCCTGCAAATTAGTTCAAAGTCACGCATATAAAAATGTACTCTGTGCAGTATACAATTTTTATTTAGTTGTTAACCCTTAAAGTACTTGTTGTGACATAAGTTGTGCTGCTGTGAGAGATCTCAGGTTTTTTCAGATAGGCAACTGTTTACACATCTGTGTACTTCAGCTTGACATGAATGGCTGTTAAACTAAATTTGATTGGTACAATTGGGCCCTGGAACAGGCATTCTGCCAGGGTTTTAACCTTGCACTCATCAAGGAAGTTTTACAAATGCTTGTTTAAAATAGGGGCTACCTAGAAAACCCATAATGGCCGACTCATAACATGGTTCATCTTCAGATGATGATTTCATAAAGCAAATACTGGCTGACAATAGCAATGATGAAAGCTTTGAACTATATCAGATCATTGGAGCTGGAAAAGTGTTACTGGAAATACCAGTGAGTGATTTTGAGCCCAAAATTGATGCTGAATACAAGTCCGATATACATACTGGATGGACAAAAGCAGACGGAATGCCAATCAACTCTCTATTCAATGGTAGTCCAACATTGAATGTGGACATGGAGAGTGCCAACCTTAACTAAAATACAGGCAATTTAAAAGTAGAGTGCAATTTCCATTTTTCTCAAACAATTCAGCACAGAGGGATCTTGTGCTACAAATCTATGTAGCACTTTAAGCTGGCTAAGCTAGCTATGCATATGTCCCCTCAGACAGCAGACTGTGAAAGGGGGTTCTCAGCACAGATAAGGAACCGATTAAGCTCTGAAACTGTGAACAGATTATTGTTTATACAACTAGAGGGGACATCTTTTGAGGACTTTGATTTCAGTAGAGCCCTAAATGAGTGTAGCAGGAAGAAAGAGATGGATATTTAAGTGTTAGGTAAATATTGAACTATGACTGTTTCCTCCTCCAGCCCCCCCCCCCTTTTTTTTGTTTGTTTTGGTTGTTGTCTGCTCCCACCTTATTTTGGCGACAACGGGGAAAATCCCCCCATTTTGATAAAATCCTGGCAGCATCTCTGTATATTTATGGTTTTCTTCTTAGTATTGATCCCAAATTATGCTGAATTAATTCTGCAGGTTCTTCAGGAAAAAGTAGATGAAATTTGGCCGAATCTGAGAGTGCTGGCCCGCTCATCCCCTCAGGATAAGTATGTACTTGTAAAGGGAATAATTGACAGCCAGCTCACCAGCAACAGAGAGGTGGTGGCTGTAACAGGAGATGGTACTAATGATGGACCTGCTCTTAAAAAGGCTGATGTTGGCTTTGCTATGGTAAGTAGTTCTGCTGTTATGACATTTTTGAATGGGAAACTCTTGATTTTAACACTTATTTTACTTATCATTTAGAAACATGTAATACCATGATCTCTGTTTTAGAGTTATGTATATATAGGTATGCACGATTTAACAGTTTTACAAGTAAGCATGTACAGGTAAGATCTTGAATCTTTCATACTATTTTTGGTAAGTACCTGTATACCTTTGAAAAAATTATACAGGGTTCACACAGTCGTGAAAAGTGCTTGAATTATGGTGCTAGCCTTGAAAAGTGCTTGAATTTGAGATCAGCTCAGAAAGTACTGTAAAAATGCTTGAAAAGGCTCAGTAGTCGTTGAAAAGTGTTTGAAATTTAAAACGCGTTTCATTGAAAAAAATGAATGACATAAATATCAGGAAACAAAAAGAGCCGTTAAAAATCTTAGAAACCAGATTTTCCTAGAATTTTAATTCCATGTTGGGTTGCTTGTATATTTAGTAAAACTTCTGGTTGGGTTGCTTATGTGCTCATTAGTACTCAGTCTCGATTGAGATTGTAACCACCTCATTATATAAATGAATGATGCTGTGCTGACTGGGGCATTAAGGCCATTAAAAAAATGTTGGTTAAGTGCTCTGTGATGGAAAGCATATGTTCAAACAAGATTGCCGTAAGCACTATACATATTGTATATACAGTGGTCCCCCTCCTATAAGGCCACCCCTTCTTCAGCAGGAAAGTGGCCTTATAAGAGGGGTGGCCTTTCTAAAGGGGGATCACACAGATATAAGTAATAACTACATATGAAGTATGAAAATCGTAACTAATGTTAAAATATTTAATATTTTCATTTAAAAATCACAGGAATGTTATCAGGCTATGGACTTGATGTGATAAAACTAATTTCAATGTTTTTGTTTTTTTTTAAAATATGAATAATCATCACTCGTGGTGCAAAACCACCTTGTCGGTAAAATCTGGGTACAAACATCCAGCTGTAACTATCCCTGTATGTCCATCAATTCCATTTTGCCACTCGCTGCAGTTGAATGTATATTGACGTTTATTTGAATCAATCCGACATCAATTTTCTCAGTAGAGATCAAAGGACTCTCCCACTTTTCATTTAGTCGAATTGCTTTAACTTTTCGTTCTAAACTGAGAATGTCTGACGACATTTTGCACTTTTTGCAGCAGCTTGTTCCTTCAGTGGCAATTTGTAGTTATCACACAAGATGCTCAGTGTTTACAAAGGTCGTGAGCTTGTCACGGGATCAACTTTTTTTCTCTCTCTTTTGTCTGATACCCAGTTAAGTACATTTCGTAATCTATGAGTGGGAAGCCACAAAGGTTAACATACCATTTTACTATCTAGCGACCGGATGTCATGCTGACCTGAGCTGAACAATGCTGTGCTTCTCAGTGGTTAGCTTGATGGCCAGTAATTATCAAAGTGACTAAACCTAACATCTAAGTAACACACAGCGGTTAGGATAATCAAATTACTTACCTCTTTGTATGGATCAAAATTACTTTATCTGCATGGCACAAATACGCTGGCCACATTAGACAGGTGGCCGTCCCTGAGGGGTACTTTTAAACACAAACTGATTGGTGCCATGGAACTCTGGCCATATAAAGCTGGGGTGCCGCTGGTTGGGGGGCTGTTCAAGAGGGGGACCACTGTACAGGTAAGGTCAAGCATTCAACAAAGAACTGTGTGTTGTGTTTGTCAAAAGACATTGGATCAATGGTAGCTGAAGTCACCTTAAGTTACACTGATGGTGGGAATATTGCCATCTACTTACGTACCAACCACGGTAATCAAAAATAAAGTTTCAAAATGGTACATAAAATCATTTGAAACAAGTAGAAAATTGCTTGTAAAATACAGTATTATTTTTTATTTAGTTAAAATCGATGAAAAAAGAACACAGAACTAGAGGCAAGTGCAAAATCGCCAGGATCTGGCAACTCTGCTGAAAATGTCTGTGCATTTGACCTTAGCTCAGAAGTCCCCACTATCAGTATAACTAGGGACTCGTAACTCCAAACTTGTAACCTTGTATGGAATGTACCTTTTGAACCACTAGATATTTTAATGAAACTGTAAGCATTTATATATCATTACTAGACAGTGTATCATATACTGTAGCCACACACCCTACCTCAGGGTCAAGGTCACAGCAAGGGAAAATATAAATCAGTGTTGTCTATTCATGTACAGGTATAACTGCTAAACCAACAAGGTCAACAGAACATGACCTCTTTTCTGTGTCCATCAGATCTCCACATAGGACGGTGGAGATCTGATTTTAATCCAATTGGGTTAAGGTGAAAACAAGGGATAATTTAGTGCCTGTTTCCTCAACCAGGTTGTCATGTTTTAAGTCCTACAGATATTTTGATGAAATGTTACCCAGGTCCACACCTTAGCATACAATAGTCCAGTCCTAGGACCTAGGTCATAGTCATTAGTAAGGAAAAGGTCACAAGATGGGAGTATTATGTGCAGTTTGTGGTACTCTTATCTTTTTTTTACAGGGCATCTCAGGAACAGATGTAGCCAAGGAAGCATCAGACATTATCCTGACGGATGATAATTTCACTAGCATTGTGAAGGCTGTCATGTGGGGGAGAAATGTGTATGATAGCATTGCCAAATTCTTACAGTTTCAGCTGACTGTCAATGTGGTGGCCGTCACTGTGGCATTTGTTGGTGCTTGCGTCATTGATGTGAGTAAATAACATTTTTTACCCAATGTGACCCATTGTTACGTCTTCTATGTGCTTTTATGTGCAAATCATGTGTGATGTTAATGTAAATCTGAACTTTTCCAGATGTTGACTTGTTTGGGTTTGGTCCAGATCTGGGTTTTAGACTCGGTGGAACTAGACTAAATTTACAGGGTGTACCTCAGACACTTCAGTCTACCCATGTTCATGTAAACCACTGCATGATCAAGCTTTGCATTTGTTTGGGGTAGCTTACATTTTGGATAAGGAAGAAGTTCATTGATTTTAGGATCCAAAGGTCAGGGTCATTGTGGTTAAAAGATAAAAACTGGTTTCTGCACAGAAATTTCAGCTATCAACCATGTACCTTCACCAGATGGCTTACAATTTGGGTGAGAAAAAAGCCTATTGATTTTGTGCTGAAAAGGTCAAAGTTCAAGGTCACAGAAAGAAGAAAAATGTTTTTTGTGCAATAACTTCAGTTCTAGATCACATACCTTGACCAGAGTTTGTGGACAGATTGTACTTAAAATATGGAAGAGGCCTATTGAATTTGGGGTCAAAACATAAGAGATCAAGGTCATTATCAGGGTAAATGAAAAATGGGTTTTGCACAATAGCTTCTGTTCTAGGGTTAGTTGCTTGACCAAATGTTGTGGATGGCTAGCACTAATAAAGAAACAGATTTTGGAGTAAAAAGGTGAAAGATTCTCAGTATAATAAGAAATAATTTTTTTCTGCACAGCAAGTTTAGTTTAAGATTGCATACTTTGACCAAAGGTCAAGTCAATTGAGACCTGTGATGCCCTACTGGTGCAGGGTTCTATATAGGATATGTAGTTGGGAAAATACCACAAACATTTAAAATTTAGTGCACAATTTTTGAATCTGTATGGGCATAATCACACCAAAAATAAGGATTGGGTGCAAATTTTCATCATGAATCATGTGCTTTATTTCCAAGAAATGTGGAAATAACCCAATTTGCTCCTGTACAGTGTTGCTCTCGTGGACCGCCATTTCATTTGGTTGAAAAGCAATGGTAGCCTATTAATGCTGGATTTAAAACTACCAGTTATGTTTCTTTAATAAAATGAATACGTCTAATCACATTTGCTGAATGTGATTAGACATATTCATTTTGTTACAGAAATTGCACCCCAAGTTCAGCCATCTTTGGCATTCCTCAGGTACCATCGTTCATCAAAGAAATGAAATGGCAGTCAACAGAGTGAGAAAAACACAACTACTAGATTGTGCCTGGATTTCAGCATTAAGGGGGGGGGGGGGGACATAGCCCAATTTTACAAAATTCTACATGCAACCCTGCTACTAATGTCTACATAGAGGACTATTAAACACAGGATGGGCATATAATGTATCATACTGTATCATTCACAGTATTTTTGTTACACTTGATCGGACCCAACATTGGGTACAAGATACCAGGGATCTTGGTGGAAACAGTAAGTATTCCTTATTAATTTAAAGAGGTGATGCTCCTAAATATTACAAAATATTCTCACACACAAACTCAGTTTAAAATTTTGACATCAAATCACTGACCAATCATACCTAAAAAAATGTTAGTTTAGTATGAGAGAGATATTTAGTGTAATATTGCAATCAGATTTTAATTGTAGACTTGTGTACAGATTCAGTTTTATGCTGTGTGCAGTATTCAGTCTTCATCACTAAATTTCCTTTTCAGGACAGTCCTTTGAAAGCCATCCAGATGTTATGGGTCAATTTAATCATGGACACGCTTGCCTCTCTGGCTCTCGCCACAGAACTTCCTAGTGAAGAACTTCTAGAAAGGAAACCCTATGGCCGCACAAAGCCACTTATTTCTCGCACCATGATGAAGAATATCCTTGGCCATGGAATATACCAGCTTATTGTTATATTTACTCTTTTGTTTGCAGGTAAGTAGCAGTTATGTGTGGTAATCATATCAATTGATAATGATCTTGGATCATTATTGAGTCTTAATACTATCACAAGGCAGAGTATATCATGTTTTGAACAGAAGGCAGTGTTACCTTGTTCTGGCATTGTGCAGTCATCTGTCTGTTCATCAGTCTCTTCATTTTGATTTTCACATCAGTAAATGCCTGCATATAAAACAGGGTAGGAGTAAAATGTATCGTTTTTCTGTACTTTTTTGTATAGTTATGCTAAGAATATTTCCATCTATGCAGTGGCTGCAAACAGAAATTTAAAAAGAATTTCATTCAAGCCCGTATTATGTTTTCTTCAAGTCTGGTGCAGCACTTTGACTAGGCATATCCTTCCATTTTCGGATAAAATAAATATAGCATCAAATTAAAAAGGATAAGTACAAACCTTAACAACGCAAGAGTTCAGTTATTTTGAACAGGTAAATGAATTTAAATTTCTATATATGATTTTCTAGAAGACAATTAGAAAACACAAATTTATGTATAAATCAGCAAATTTTGGGGAAGTTCTGGTTTGTGATTTTCTGTAAGGCATTGTGTGCAAAATTGGTTTCTATATTATATTTTAAGTAGTACACCCTTATAGCAATGAAAAATCTTACAAAGGTGAATCTGATACCACTCATACCCATGTTGTTGAAGAAATTTACCCACAATGACTTGTAAAGATGCCTACAATTTGAACTGGAATTTCTGCAGAAGCCATTATCTGCTACAAATCATACTTCCAGCTGAAATTGAAATTCATTTACCACCTCAAAATAAATGAACTCATGTTTTCAAGGCTTGTACTTGTCATTTTTAATTTGGTGAAATATTTTGTCATAAAACTGAAAGCAGGGTTTGTACAAAGTCTGGAAAAAGTATGGGGGGAAAAAAGTGCTTTTTCCAGACCTGGAAAAAGTATGGAAAATAAAGATTTGCCCAAAAGGTCTGGAAAAAGTATGGAATTTCGGCTTGCTGTGTTTTATTTTTGTTGTCGCTTGAACATGTTCACGTGTTGCGCCGATGTTTATCTTTGTGGGGTTGGATGGTCAGCTTCTGCATACCGGTTCAGTGTGGTTGGCAACACGAGCGTGACCTATCACCCACACGTGATAGGTGGATGCTATTTTAGATCATGTGGATACTACATGCTCATTTATGGTTTGTTCATTTGAATTTCGATTGGCAGTTCAGTGCATTGCATGGTTGTGTTTGTTGTAGCGAGAAGTTATTTTACGCTGCAAATGGATGTGATTTGCACGGACTTTAGAAGATGGGGAAGTGTGTATTTTCAAATAAGTGGTTGCATCATGAGAAATTCAAGGACTAGGTTGCCAGAGACCCTTCCTCGAATAAGAGAGCGAGATGTACAGCTTGTTATTGTTAAAAAAACATTTGAAATTTCAAACATGGGAGAAGCAGCTTTGATCAGCCACATTAATGGCAAGAAACATCAGAGTCTTAAGGCAGCAAGGAGGTCTTTGTATCATTTGGAAGTTTCTTTTCAGTCTGCATGGACACGAGAACAATGTATGTATAACTTTTTTTTTTCTGAACCCTCTCCCCCCTCCCCCACTGAAATTAAAAAAAAAATTAAAATGCAGCTAATCAAAATCCTGGGATTATTTTAACATACCTGCCAACCATTACACTTTTGGCGTAATCATTACGCTATATTTCACTGACTTATTTCTAACGCTCAGTACTGAATTACCCAGTAGGCAGACTAAGCATGTGCTTAGGGCACCAGCAAAGCAGGGGCACCAAAAATCAAGAGAGAAATTACAGCTTTTTTTTTTTTTTTTCTAATTACATAGGGGGTGGGCACCATAATCTTTTCAGTGCTTAGGGCCTCCAAAGGTCTTAACCTGGCCCTGCTTACATCCGGCTCTATCACGGGCTCATATTGTTGCTTAAATTTACCTATCATACATGTACTATATAAAACTACAAGGGAGGACATTTCTCTCCTTTCTCACATGACCTATTTAAGAATCGATGCTGATATTTCAAGCTACACTGCACATGGCGTAATAAATTTGGTACCGATGTTTAGCTCAGGCATTCGACTTTTTATGCCTACACAAAGCATACCTGCCAACCATTATGCTTTTGGCATAATCATTACACTATTTTTCACTGAATTACGTCTTCCGCTCACATGTATATAGATTACGCTTTTTCGTTTAAAAATAAATTTAAAAAAAAATATATACAAATAAAGCAATAAAAAGTTGTATTCTCCTTTTTATTAACAGCTCATTATGCCCACACATCATATTCCAGAAAAGAAGGCTTCTGCGTAACTATCGTATAAGAGAACACGTGACCATCTTAGACCTACATGCACTTTCCAAAAGTACACTATCATTATGTTCTATTTATAGCAGCTGTCACATTTCCAATAAAACAGACTGGTTATATACTTTTAAACCCATTCCATCAGATTCGTTGTTCTGATTCATATTTGGTAGAGAACCAGTCCATAGCTAGTTTGTTGAAAGTCAGTACAGTTGTCCACGGTTGACCTACATGTACATGTACTTTCCTAACACTATCCTTACATTCTATTTATAGTAGCTTGTAGTGCATATTTCCAAGAGAACAGACTGGTTTTCTACTTTGAAACTTTGGTCTCAGATTTGTTCTTGCGATTCATATTTCACACTGAACCAGTCTATAGTTATTTGGCGCTAAAAGTCGTAGAATGGATTCTGTTCAGTGTGTAGGAGAGGAGAAATTTATAAAGTAATTTTAACAAGATGGAACAGAAAAAGACAAAAACCAGAATCCTCCAAAGATTCAAAGATGAATACATGGGTGACGTAATACAGCGCCCCAGTCTGGGGCAGCATCATGCCCGATGCAAGCTCTGTGGAACGGATTTTATGATCGGTCATGGTGGTAAATTTGATATGGAAAAACACTTGAAAACAAAGAAGCACATCAAATTAGCCAATATCACTAATTCGAATACTAAAGTAACTGCCTTTTTACAGCAAAATCCAGTAGAGACATGAGTGTAATAAATGCAGAGTTGTTATTTACCTAGTTCTTAATAGAACACGGACTTCCCCTAGCAGTAGCAGACCTTGCTGGTCCTTTATTTAAACAGATGTTCCCAGATTCCAAAATTGCAGAAAAATATGCATGTGCAAGAACAAAAACATCTAATATTGTTCAGTGTTTATCAAAAGATACTTCACAGAAAATAGCAGAGGCCATGAAAATTGGACCATATAGTGTTGCTACAGACAGGAGTAGTGATTACGATGACAAAAAGTTGTATCCTATCTGTGTTAGATATTTTGATAATGAAAAGGCAAAATCATCAGTGTACTTCTTTCCTTACCAGAATTGATGGTAGCTTCCACTGGAGAAAACATTTTTGATTTGCTTGACAATGTGTTGAAAAAACGTAACATAAGTTGGCAGAACTGTATGGGGTTGTCTGCTGATAATGCATCAGTATTTCATAAATCAGTTGCATCCTACATTTTGAAAACATCTCCATTAGTCTATGTAACAGGTTGTCCCTGTCATTTGATGAGTTTGACCTTGAAGATTATAAAGTTACAAAGCATGTGTGTACAAGATGGTTATCTCTTGGCAAATGTATTAGCCGTTTAATTGAGCTTTGGACAGCTCTACTAGCTTTCTTTCAAAAGGAAAGTGAGTCTGCAGAGAGAAACAGGGAAAAAAGAGTGAATAAGAGTAACACTAAAGCAAAGTCTGTTAGAAGTCAGAAGAGAAAAGGAGATGAATGTAAAGGTAGAAGTAATGAAGAGGATGGGTCATCAGAAAAAAAGAAATTTAAATCTATGGAAATTCCCATATGGAGATGAAGTGCTTTTATATGCTTCAGTTTGCTGATGTAAATGAGAGACAGTCAAAAAGCTTTAAGAGTGTCAGATTCTTTGTTAAGAGATATCCCTTTCCATTGCCTCCTTCATCTACTTTGGATCATCTGGAAGGAGAATTCCTAAAGTATCAAGTTGACATTCTACCTGACAGTGTACTTCATGCAGACGGTGTTGATGTACAATGGCACCTTATTTCCCAGCTAAAAGATCCAGCAACTGGAAGACATAAATTTCCTCTTCTGTGTCAGGTTATGAAAGGAATATTGGTTCTTTACCATTCTAATGCTGACTGTGAGAGATTGTTCAGTATTGTCAAGAAAATTAAAACTGAATTTAGATCCAGTCTCAGTAACCCAGTGCTTAGTGCTCTACTGGTGTGCAAAACATTCATGGCAGCAGCTGGTGAGAAGTGTTTTGAATTGCAGCATGACAGTTTGTTGCTTTTTAAAAGTGCTACATATGAAAACTTGAAGCAGCAAATTTTTAAAAAAAGAGCAAGACCAGAGGATTAAATAAACACTTGTAAATATGTTTAACATGTACTGATCTATTTATATTGTGTCCATTTTTGTACAAGGACTGGAACTAGCTGCTGATTCAGGTTAGTAGAAAATATAGCATATTATATGTAGATTACTCTTTTTTTGCTTGGATTACTCTTTTTGTCCACTTGGATTACACTTTTGCCTCTCAGGGGGTTGGCAGGTATGACAATGTTTGACTTGCTACCACACCTTAAAGGAATTAGAGACCATTTCCGACACTACTGGTCGACATGGCCATGATAGTGCCTACTTAATATGCAAGTGCAACAAGCTGAATGGAATACGGCCCTCTCATTGGTCGACTGAAAATGACGTACTGTGCCTACTGATAATCTGATTTTCAGTCAACCAATAAGGGGGCAGAATTCCATTCAGTGCATTGTACCTGCATATTAAGCGGGCACGATCATGATCATGTCGACCGGTAGCAATATAATGTTGCAGACCTGCCAACCCTTACGATTTTGCCGTAAGTCATATGAAAATTATGCTAAAATTACAGACTTATGGAATATTAGCAAAACTTATGAAAATATGATCGTTTTTGTCTATTTCGGATATTTTTTGTCATGGTTCGGTCCAGATCCGGATTTTCATATTAGACTCCGTGTTCGGATCTGGGGTTTCATCTTAGACTGAGTGGATTTTGTTAGGGAACCAGACTAACTATATAGTGGTACCTCAGACGCTTTAAACCTGCCTATGTTGTTCATGAAAAGCACATACCTGATCAAGATTTTGCTTATTCGTTTTGTCATCAGATCATCTGAAAATGTCGTCCAAACGAGAATGCGTTGAAGGTGGAAAGGACAATCAGCCTCGTAAAAAGTTAAAGTGGTCACAAAAGTATAAAAAAGATTACTCAGATACTTGGTCATGCTTGGAAAAAAGCAAGAAAGGCGACCATTACATTTATTGCACATTATGTCGTGTTGACTTGAATATTCCCCTCGGTGGGCGAGATGACTGTCGCCTCCACATGAATTCCAAAAAGCACACAGAATACGTTGCAATGAAGTCAGCTTGTAAGTCGCTGACCTCTGTGGGATTTGGATCTGCAGAACCAGAAACTAAACTGGAGGTTGTAAAGGCTGAAGTTTATTTTACAAACTTTTTGGTTGAGCATAATGTTGCACTTACTGCATCAGACCATGCTTCTAAACTATTCAAACGCATGTTTCTGAAATCATCAGTAGCAAATAGTTATCAGTGTGGTAGAACAAAAACTACTGCTATTGTATTATAACACTGCAAGTCAATTCAGGAAGACATTGTAAGCAATATTTGATCCCAGCCTTTCAGTATAGCAACTGATGGTAGCAATGATTCTGAGAAGACGTACCCAGTTGTTGTTAGATATTTTGATCACACAGAGGGGGTTGTAACTGAAGCACTTTTGTCAGTTCCAACATGTGATGGAGCCTCTACTGGGGAAAATATTTTCACATTATTGAATGATGATTTGAAAAAGAGAAATGTAATTGGAATAACTGTATTGCATTTGAATCGGACAATGCTTCAGTGATGACAGGTTGCAATAAAGGTGTGATACACATATAGCTAAAGTGATTCCCTATGTGTACTTAAGTGGATGTTCATGCCATTTGATACATTTAGCAGCTAAAAAGGGGGCTTATAAACTACTGAGTTTTGATGACTGGTTAGTGGACATCTCATATTATTTGGATAAAAGTATGAATAGACAAATGGAACTGAAAACATGCTTGAATTATTCAATCAATTGCTGGTCAGATTTGTAAAACCTACAGAAATTTCACAGGCCAAGGAACTTACTGATATTGAATATCATGACTGTAAGAAACAAAAATCCAATGATACACTTACAGTAGATTCAGAAACAAGAAAATACATGGCTGAAAGTAAGCTTTATGAAAGTAGCCTCTGTGAATTCTATAAAGATGTAAGAAACTATTACACAACTGTTTGTGATTACATTGTTAAGAGATTTCCCCTGAATTATGAACTTCTGAAGCACAGTGCAGTTGCTGATGTGACAAAAAGAATGATGATTGATTTCAGCAGTGTGATGTATTTCCCATAAAGATTTGTTTGTATGGAACCCAAGGAAACCAACTGGCAAGACAACTTGGAAGCAGAGTTTTTGAATTACCAAGTAGATGAATTGAATCCTGAGATCTTAAGCACTGAAACAGTTGACAAGCAATGGAATCTCATTAGTAAACTCAAGGATGCAAATGGCCAGCTGAAATACAAATTGTTGTTTAGCATCGTGAAGAATGTGCTTATTGTTTCACATTCAAATGCAGGTTGTGAGAGGGTGTTCTCATTTGTTGCAAAAAACCACTCAAAATCCAGATCATCTATGTCAGTTGATACCTTGGAAGCAATACTAGTGATGAAAGTGAAGGGAGGAGAATGCTTCAGTACGGAGTTTGACCAGAAGTTTCTCAGAAAGTGCAAAAGCGCCATGTACCAGTTACAACAGTAGCTGTATAGTGTAAGTTTTTAGTTATAATACGGAAATAAACTGTAAAGGTTGTTAAACCTGTACTTGTTGCCAGTACTTGATATTTTTTACACCTTACTGAAAATTGATCCAACTTACTGAAAACTTTCGACTGACTTACTGAGGATGTCTCTTTAGGGTTGGCAGGTCTGATGTTGTGTTTGTTGTTTTTATTATCATTTCTTTAATCCCACACATCATTTCAGAATATTCTAGAAAAGAAGACTGCTGTGTAAAAATAGCCTAAGAGTACGCTTGTCCATCATAGACCTACATGTACTTAACTATCACTATCATTATGTTCGATTTATAGCAGCTGTATATGAGAAATTTCCAAGAAAACAGACGGGTTTCTTCATTGTGAAATTTGATCTTGTAGATTCAATATATTAAAGAGAGAATTCAGTAGCGGACCAGTCTATACTTAAAACAAGTAATGCAAGATGTTGAGCGAAACAGGTTTTATCGATGGGACTCGTGGATGTTAAATGACTAACAAATGTTAGAGGAGAGAGATCTTTCTAAACTTTAAAATGTGTCAGATCAGAAAAAGGACAAATCACTAGTGCTTTACGATTAAAAAATGAATATGGGAGTGATGTAATGTTATTTGTTTATTTATTTTTATGCCTAATTTCAGGACAAACTTGAATACTACAATGGCAAGTCATGTAGTACCTAATCCAACCATGCATGATTGGTTGACTACATCAACTTGTGCTTCATCTATGAGCAGTTTTGTTTCTGGAAACAAAGTCTTGACAGGAGAAATCTTCTGGACCCGTGACCTTGTCCAGCACAACCACTCATTCAAGAGTAGTGAAAGGAAGAACATCCTGTTTAAGATGTTTCCTCAGTGTGAGGTGGTCAGCAATGTGCTTACCTGACCACTTTTGGTATTTCTCCATATTTCAGTTCACTTTTGGTCTCCAAAGTTAAATCAGCCAGTGACTATGTTTTACTTTTTTATGAGAGCTTGAATACTCATTTTCAGGCTAAGCAGATGGATGTTCATGTGAGATTTTGGGAGGAAGGCCAGGTTGCCACACAGTTTTATACTTCTGAATTCCTTGGCCATGCCTCTGCAGATAATCTCTATGATAAGTTGAAGGATGCCTGCTTTTCCTTTGGGAGACGAGGACTCTTGCAACTTTCAATGGACGGACCAAATGTCAACTGGAAGGTATTTAATCTTTTTGAGCACGACATAGCTGATGAGCGAGGTCAAGATCTTATTAACATTGGAAGTTGTGGATTTCACATTGTTCACAATGCTTTCAGACTTGGGAGTACTGCAACTGATTGGGATATGGAGCATATATTGACCTCTTTGTTTTGGCTGTTTAAGGATTCCCCTGCTCGACGTGAGGATTTTACACAAGTGACTGGATCTTGTATCTTCCCAAAGAGGTTTTGCTCTCACAGATGGGTTGAAAATGTGGATGTTGTTGAGAGGGTCATTGAGATTTGGCCAGATGTAGAGAAATATGTCACAGCAGTCAAGCAGGGAAAAGTTACCCACCCCGAATGCAAATCATTTGGAATTGTAGCCAGCAGTTGCACTGATTCACTGTTTTTAGTGAAGGCAAATGTTTTCCTGTCAATGGCAAGAGATGTGTTCCTCTTCCTAAGTAAGTACCAAACCGATGCTCCGATGGTGCCCTTCTTGGACCAAGACATATAAAACACCATAAGGATTCTCATGGACAGATTTGTAAAGGAGGACAAAATGAAGACAGCCTCTTCTTCATCCAGGCTGCTCAAGATTAAGATTACAGACTCCTCAGTACAGAAAGCTACATCAAATGTAAGTGTTGGGTTTGTGGATGAAAAAATGATGAAGGAGCTGAAGGCAAAGAAGCAGCTCTCAGAAAAAGCCTGCTTCTCTGTAAAAGCAGATACAAAGAAGTTTCTTGTAGCATCTGTATCAAAGCTTTTGGAAAATGTCCCCATCCGGTATGGACTAGTCAGGAACCTGGCATGGCTTGTACCTCATCATATTTTGAGCCAGCCTGACCACTGTGTGCAGCAGATGCAAAGATGTTTGCAGATTTTGACTGACTCCCACCATGTCAAGCTTTGCCACTGTGATGATATCCTTCGACAGTACAAGGATTTTGTTAAAGCAATAGAAACGAGCCTTGGATTTAAAGAATTTGTGGAAGAAGAGTCTCATCTTGATGTGCTTATGTATGACCACATGGCCAAAAAAGAGTTTGATCAGCTGTGGCAAGTGACAAAGAAGATCCTATTGCTGTCACATGGGCAAGCCACTGTTGAAAGAGGTTTCTCAGTCAGCAAAGAGATATATACTGACAATATCTCTGAAAAAACACTGACAGCCAGGAGGGTCATCAAAGACCATTTGAAATTTGCTGAGGTGTTGAGAACTTCACTGTGAACTAAGAGCTGCTGATCTCTGTATCTTCAGCTAAACAACGGTATCAAGCATTTCTCGATGAGGAAAATAAAAGTGAAGAAAAAAAGTCTGCTGACAAGAAGAGAAAAGCAATGATGGATGAGTTGGATGACAGATTTACCAGTGACCAAACAATGGCAAAGTTAGCTTATATTTGGTTGTCACTTGATTGTTGAAGTGGTGCATTATTTAGTCTTACAAAACAGATGTAAAATTGTTTAATCTTTTTTAGACTATGATTTTATTTTTGGACATTAGGATACTATTTTCCAAGGGACTTAATGACATGTGCTAATAATGAGAGTCACGAAAAAGAGGATTAGATATGTAACTGATCAAAACAAAATTCATGTATACTGGTTCTTTTAAGACTTATGATCAGAAGTGTAGATTAAACACTGAAAATATATTGTTAAAACACCTGTGAACAACAGAGAGGATTATTGACATAGATAGATTACTTGAGACATGAGGGAGACATGTGCCAGAAGGGTCTGGAAAAATTGCAAACCAGTCTGGAAAAAGTCTGGAAAAGGTGTGGAATTTATTTTACCAACAGCTGTCTGAACCCTGTGAAAGGATAAGGATATATATATATATATATATATATATATATATATATATATATATATATATATATATATATATATATATATATATATATATATATATATATATATATATATATATATTCAACTATGTTGAACCAAAGTTTAAATGAATAAATGATGTAGTCAATTATTTTTCATACAGCATTTTTGTCTATAGTAACTTTTATATCACAGTTACATGCAGTCTCAAAAAAGAGTTGAATAAACCAGTTATATTCAAGTAATAATCGGGCTTTTAGAGAAACAAAGAGGTACAACTATCTGTCACTATAAAACCTTTCAGTATACCACTAATACTGATATGATGCAGGTCTTGTCATGGATGTCATTAAATTGGTTAATTTTTGTTTCCTCATTGTTACATAAATTATTTCACTTTTATTTTAGTTCTTGGCTGATGAGAGTCAATTATATATAATGATTTCACATCATTAATTATCCTGTTTTTGTGTTTTATTGCACTTTCAGGACACAACCTTCTTTGAACATCCCTCGGTGTAAAGTTACCTCACTTAATAACACAAGTAACTTTCATTAAGAAGGAGCAATGTACGCCTTTTACACCTGCTGATAGCAACCCACATGTATCTTCTTTATGTGGACAATTTCACATCATAGACCAGAAGAGCTTATGGGATGGCCTGTTGTCCTTTGTCCATGTGTTAGCACAAGTTTGTTATCGCTACTTCTCCTAACAACTCGGAGGATTGTCATGAAACTTTACACACAACTTCATCCAGAGGTCAAGTTGTACCTTAATGAAAATGGTGCCACTTGGACATCCAGTATGGTTGTCACAGCAGCCATCTTAAAAATTTTGTTATTGTTACTCCTCCTGAATGGATGGTCATATCAACATGGGGTTTAGACTAAATGACTTCTTGTGAGCTCTGTCTGGTCCTAATTGTAAATGGTGCCGTGTCTTATATCGAATGTGGTCACTATGGCAGCCATCTTGAAAATCTTGTTATCGCTACTCCTCCTGAAGGAATGGTGATATCAACATGGGGTTTTCACCAAAAGACTTCTTATCATATCATGTTGGCCATAAATGAAAATGGTGGTGGTCTTACATCCAATATGGCTGCAGTGGTGGCCATCATATAAATCTTGTTGGCAGTTGCAGAGAAGAAAAGATCTTCTCTTTGATTCTTAGAAATTTCTTTTTGGCCGATAGAGCATCAGTCCCTTCAAGGGACTCTTTTTTTTATTTCCAATGGCTGTTCTTGCCATCCTCATTTTGCCTATTTAATTGACTTGGGGGGTGGGGGGTGGGAAGCAGTGTTATATCCCAGATCTGTTTGTGTTAAAAAGTTTAAGACTTGATATCATGCTTAGTCTCTGCTGTGAATAGTATTTTATGAATATTTCCTTTAACAGTATTGCATACATTTTAAATGCTTTACAAAAATGTTGTGATTACAGTACATTGCTTTGTATTTTTGCAGGCTCAGGTTTGCTGGGAATTGAGGATGGTAGATTTAGGGGTCTCCATGCTGTACCCACTCAACATTTTACAGTAATCTTTAACACGTTTGTCATGATGACTCTATGTAATGAAATCAATGCTCGCAAAATCCATGGGCAGAGGAATATATTTGCTGGTTTACATAGGAATCCCGTGTTCGCTGGGATATGGATAGGAACCATGGTTGCACAGGTAGGTGACTGAGCTTTTTCATCACAATATTTTTAAATAAATTTTTGTCACAAATCCTTTGGGTTAAATGTTAAGAAATTTGTGGGTTAACCTTAGCATATACTAGGGATAATTCTCACATAATTACCCACAAGATAGAGAGGGATTTTTTAGCTCTACTGGTCATAGACCAGAAGAGCTTAAGGGATGGTCTGTTGTCTGATGTCTGTCCATCCATTAGGACAACTTTGTTACTACTGCTCCTCCTAAACTACTTCGAGGATCGCCATGAAACTTCACACACACACATTCATCCCATTGTCTAGTTGGTCCTAAATGAAAATGGTGCTGCTCAGACATTCAATATGGCCACAATAGTGGCCATCTTGAAATTCTTGTTTTCACTACTCCTCATGATTTGATGGCCGTATCAGCATGGGGTTTTCTAAAACAAATGTCTTATGATGTCTGGTTGGTCCTAAATAAAAATGGTGCCAATACGGCAGTCATCTTGAAAATCTTGTTATTGCTGTTCCTGAACAGAAAGTCATTTCGAGATGGGGTTATCACCAGAAGACTTCTTATGATGTCTAGTTGATCCTAAATGCTGCTCAGACATCCAATATAGCAACACAGTAGCTATCTTGAAAATCTTGTTATTGTTACTTCTGAATGATGGTTATATCAACATGAGTTTTTTTAGTAAAAGACTTTGTATGATGTCTAGTTGGTCCTAAATGAAAATGGTGCCAATATGGCAGCCATCTTGAAAATCTTGTTATTGCCACTCCTTTTGAATGGAAAGTCAGATCGACTTGGGGTTTTCAGCAGAAGACTTCTTATGATGTCTAGTTAGTTCTAAATTGCAATAATAAAAATGTGAACAAGTAAAAGAATCAAGTCCACTCTTAACATTAAGATTAAAACAAGATGGACAAAAAATTTTATATTCTGCGATTTAGCTTTCATCTAGAATTGATTTTCCTTTAATAAATAATAATGAGAAAATGAATTTTAAAAATAACAGTAATAACTAAGGCTTTTTCAAGAGAGAGAGTATGTATATGTATGTATAGGTTAACAGTACATCCTGGCAATAAAGTGCTGATTAACAGTTAGTAAAGCAGTAAAGGTAAAATCTTTAAGAAGATAAAACCTTCAAAAATTTACATAAACATGTACTTCTACAAGAAGAAAGATAAAATGTAAAGATGTGAAACTTCTTTTAAAAGGTATATATAATAAGAGATCAAGATAAAAAAAATTAAAATTCTTAAAAGAGGGGGGAAGAGAGAGCTTCAGTTTCATAGGTGACTCTGTATTTGATAGCATACTTCATGCATCAGATTTTTTCTTTTAATGAAACTTCATGAATTATAAATCTCATTTCAGATAATAATTATACAGTTTGGTGGTAGAGCCTTCAGCACAACAGGTTTGACACTAGAGCAATGGTTTTGGTGCCTATTTTTTGGAGTAGGAACTCTAATATGGGGACAGGTACATAGCTTAAACTTTGTATATTTTCATTATCCCAACATTTAAGTATTGGGAATATTGTGATACCTTATGTTCCTCTGTCTGCCAATCTCTTGGAAGCTTTTATTTCCTCCTAAACCATTGGGTGAAAAACTATGCACTTATCTGACACAAAATGCAACAGCTGCTGGAACCTGAAAGTGCTTGTTTCTCATATTGTGTTTTATTATAATTTCAGTGTGAATGCCTTCTAGGAACCGGGGGGGTGGGGGGGGGGTGGGGGGTGGGCAGAGGAAAATTAAGTACAATTATTTGGGATGCATAGGGGCCATTCTTGTAAGACATAGGTGGGACCCAGTCATAAAAATTATCATAACCAGATGGAGTAAGCAGAGTATTTTTTTTTTTTTTTTTTTTAGTTGCCTCTGCTGGGTCCTTTGAATCTTTGAATATAACAGCCCTAAAATGCTGTAGATTTACTATTTTTAACTGTGTACACTGCATAAAAGAAGGGTAAGGGGAGGCAACTCCTATTATTCATTCACAGAAGTCTACATAATCAGCATATTTGCATATTTTTTGCAGATAAATGGGCTCGAAATGCATAATGACATTTTTTATTGCATTTAAATTGTGCAAAAGAATTTAATTATAAGCATTTAGTCCAAAATTGTCGGCATATATTGCTCCTGCAGTAAGCACAGTCCATGTTTTATGATGATGCATGTAATCAATATAAATTATAAATTTGAACATACCTGGAACTGGTCTTGGTCATGAAGCAAGTATAAGCATTGAGAAAGGCTTCATTATTAACATCTTGATGATTAAGACTTGGTCTTGAATATTAACTTGGTGTTTTGTGGTGTCCACAAAATACTTACCCCGTCAAATTTTTAAAAATGCAATTGGTTCCAATCAGGGAGAAAAACTGACCATTTTATTAAATCCTTATCTAGATCTGTGCCTTCATTTGAGTTTACTGTCCTATCCCCATGTGTCTGTGTGCAAAATTATTGGGTAGGGGGTATTTATATTTTTTAATTGTTTTTATGTGTGGCTATTATTACAGATTAATCCTAGTTTTGATAACTCTGCACATATTGATATATAAACAAAGGTGTTTTTTTTTTAATGCTCCTTGTATTAATCCAGGCAACAACTTGTATAGCTGCCTACCAATGTATCTTAAAAGGCCATTGTGATATATTTTTAGTACAGTATTTAGTTGCAACAATGATTACTATATAACTCAAAGTGTCCTGTCTTTTGTCACTAAAATAGGTTACTTGAGTCTCTTCATTCAGGTAAATCATACAGTATAGCTTCAAACACTTAAAGTACTATGGGGCTCAATTTCTTGTTTGGGTTTTTAGCTATTTAAGTTTGTGAAGTCGCACACGATGGAGCAAGCCAATCAAGTTATGCCAAACTTGTCAGTGATTAGTATTTAACTATCATGGTTTTCATATATTACTTATAATTTAATTTTTCTTCAAACTGACAAGCTCATATTCAACATTTTGTCTTGCAGCTTGTCACAACAGTACCTACCAGCATATTGCCCAAAAATATTTGCACTTTTGGCCGTGAGCCAGATGCTGCAGATGCTATGACTCCTTTGGACGAAACGGATACAGCTGCTGCATCGGATAAGGCAGGTCGCGGTCAGATTTTGTGGGTGCGTGGGTTGACACGACTGCAGCAGCAGGTAAGTGACATGATTCTCCCAATATTCCCATGTATTCAGAACAAAATTATGCCTCATGTGTCTTGCCAGATGTAAAACCATGGTGTTTATTGTTTGAACAGCAAGTTGTATATCTTGACAGAGTTTTTCCACAGGTATCACCTGTACCTCCATTCAAAATTTGAGTGTACTACCAGTTTTTGGCACCACAAAAATTATCAAAATTTTTGGCACCACAAAAATTATCCATTATGTATTGCCTCATGTTGGTAGTTGATGCCACAGTTCTGTGACCTAGAAATTTTTAAAAAATAAGGTGGAGTAGGGTTTGATTGAGGAAGATTTCCAGTAATAAAAGTGGCCTATGAAATGACGAATAATGTCAAACATAATACAACTTCCCAAAGCATTCCACCAATTTTATTGCAATTTGTTATCTTTTCATTTTTAGAACTTAACTATTTATCAGCACTATATTGCCAGTTTTGTATTTGCATGCTGTTAAACTCTGTGCATACATACATATCCAGATGATGTCAGGAAAACTGAAGATTTAGGGCTGGCATCCCATGTTAGCTACTGCATTTTCTGCACGTCTTAGGATGGCATAAAATAATTACTTTTTTCTCTGTCTGAAAACATCTTAAAATATTACATTCAGTGACCAAAAAGATACAAATGACAAGTTACTTGTATGATTTAAATTGTCAAAAATTGGGAGAACCATGTTTAACTTTTCGTTACGTCACTGACCCTGATATAACGAATAGCAATTGTATAAAACTATGTTACTCACCTGTAAATGAAAAAATCTCTATGGTAAAAGCAGAAGAAGAATAGCCCATCCTTTAATAATGAGGTAACTGTTAAAATGAAAGTCCTTATCCTAAACATTTGGTTTCACACCTCCATTGTGGATAAGGCTAAAACTTGCACCCGGTCACATACCGATTCCAGTTTCTGTGTTCTGGTACCAGAATATTTATAAGACTAATAGCAAACTGAATTATATTCGAATTTGTAAAAATTTCTAATATATAAAACACATGATAAGAGGATCTGGTTTGTTTGCTATTATTTAAAAAAAAAACTAATGCATATATATGAAACCTGTATGTGAGCAGGGGCAGATGCTCACCTTAAGACATATCACTTTTAATAAAGGGCGACATAGTCTTCTAATACATGAGGTTTTTTTTTTAATCCACAGGTGAGTAATTTAGTTTTAAATGGATGCTCTTTGTTATATCAGTGTCAGTGAGCTAATGAAAAGTGAAATGTTGGTTTGCCCAATTTTTGTCAGTTTGGATCATACGTGTAACTTGTCAAGGATATTTCTGATTACAAGAAAGCTATTCCCCAGCTTTTAGAAAGTGGTATTTGTCTCTCTATCTTCTATTGTCACTCCAGAACTGTATTTGTGTCTGAAAACATGTGAACATAAATAAAAAAGTAATTTAAAAAAATGTATGAACATTACAAGGCAAGAAAATGTGATTTTGCACAACAAAAAGAACTTTGGTGTCCATAACCAGACAGTGTCTGAAGGCATACAAAAAATACGGTGTTTTTGAATTTTAAAAAGTGGGGAATAGGGGTTGGGGATGGGGATGGAGTCTGGGAGACATTGATCATGTGATTTGGGAGTTAATACTTTCAAAGTGCCTTATTTTGGTCATTTAGTGATAACCTTTTCTTGAATGCAAATTTCATCATTGATGATCTTCATCAGTCCATATACATTATGATCACCCTTCACTTTAACATGAATTAAAAGCCCACTAGGTTATCATCTGGCAAGACAGGTTATGGAGCAAAGTTTCAAGCATGGTTTTTGGTAGTATGTTTTAGATCAATGATGCAGTATTGTGATTTTAGACCTAACACTGTTTGAACAAACATGATATTAACATTTCACTTAAATTCCGAATAATGCACATCAAATGGTTAAATTAGTCATTTAGTCTCAGACTTCTGGCTTTGTGACTAAAAATGTAGAAAAGATTTTTTAATATATTAAATGTATTTAATTCATTTATTTGTATATAAGTAGAAAAGCTTGATGCTTAATTAGAAAATTAAGTATGATTTATTAGAAAAAAATGAATACCTATCTACATGATGTATGCAATTTAATTCTTAATGCTGGAGTGGATGGTGGTTTCCCTATCCCAAACCCTCATAGGTCGGAGCTAGAAGGTTTCCTTGGCTTACTTTTTTTGTTAATACAGTTTTCTCTTTGCTCCTTCCATGCTTTCTTTTCTACCAATTTCTTTGGTTCTATGTTTGCCACTGAAGGAAGTAACTTAGCATAACAAAATCAGGTTGGAAATTTTTTGGGGAACTTAGAATGAGTAATGTTTACAGGCCTTTGTTCATATTTTTCCCTCCTTAATCTGTCATCAACAAGCACTCTTCTGAAAATAATTGTTTTTACTCTTGTGATAGAACAGACAAACTATTTTAGATGATGCTCTTCCAGTTCATTTGTAAAGGTTTATCTATGCAAGGCTATAGACTTCCAAACCACACCCAATTGTACCCCCACTCACCAACCCACGCTCTACCTACCTTAAAGCTGAAAGCTACAAAATAGAATGCAATTTGTTTTGGGAATTTAAGTAGAGCTTATTATCTGTTTTAAAATATTTGGGTTTTTTCCTTGGATTGAGTTGTAGGTATGGAAAAGCACTTTTGTTTTTGCACTCCTGTGAAGGATTTACTCATTTTTTACTTTGCCTTTAAGTTTATTCTCCTGTAGGCTGGTACTAAAACGTAGTGCTCTCCCAAGACTTGTGTTAAGTTTTCCCTTGTCAGGGCTGGAAAGGCTACCAATACATATCTTGCTTTACATTGTTTTAAACATTACTTTCTTACTATTAAAAGCATATGTGTTAAAGCTTCACCGAATATAATTATGCTTTTCAAATATCTGCCATATGGGTTCATTTCATTTCCATGTTAAAGACTGGGATTGATCCTTGGACAGGAATATCTTAAATTCTGAAATATTTTCGGATATTTTCACTGAATTCTGCCTTTGTCTTTTCATATTTTCCAAACAACCTTTCAATTTGTTATTCTTTCTTTGTACATTCTTAGTGTGGACCGTCCATTTTGAAAATATTTGCATAATCACATTCACACACATAATTGTTTGGACTTCTTCTCCAATAATTCAGACTTATTTTGTTTCATCTTTATTTTCAAGAAATAATTCTTGTTTGCACATTCCCTATTCTATACATTCAAGGATTTTAGGATTTTGTCTCCTTTCTGTTTTCAGCTCACTGGCTGTAAAGCCAGATGAGCTCATGGTATGGCCCTGCAGCTGTTGTTTGTAGTGTGCTATGCATATGTTTACAGTTGCTATTTTGAACTTTGCAAAACCCACTGAAGGGCATTCAATTTTTAGCTCTACTGGTCATGGATCAGAAGAACTTATAGGATCATCTGTTGTCAGACGTTTGACATGGGTTCATCTGTCTGTTAGCACAAGTTTGTTATCACTACTCCACCTAAACTACTTGGAGGATTGCCATGAAACTTTACACACACATTCATTTGAAGGTCTAGTTGGTCCTAAATGAAAATGATTCTACTGGAACCTCCAACATGGCCATTACAGCAGCTATCTTGAAAATCTTGTTATTGCTACTCCTCCTGAATGGGTGGTCATATCAACATGCAGTTGCACTAAAAGACTTTTGATGGTGTCTAGTTTGTCCTACATGAAAATGGTGCCAATCTGACAGCCAATATGGCCACTACTGTAACAGCAGCCATCTTGAAAATCTTGTTGTCACTACTCCCTACTCCTACTGAGTGGAAAGTCATATCTGCATGTGGTTTTCACCAGAAGACTTCTTATGATATCTAGTTGGTCCTAAATGAAAATAGTGCCGCCAAACAGCCAATATGGCCACCACAGCAGCCATCTTGGAAATCTTGTTATTGCTATTCCACCTGACATCAACATGTGGTTTTAACTAAAAGACTTCTTATGATGTCTAGCTGGTCCTAAATGAAAATGGTGGTGATCTAACATCCAATATGGCCACCACAGCAGCCATTGAAATCATATGAGCATCGGGTTTTCACTGGAAGACTTCTTATGGTGTCAGATTGGTCTTAAATAAAAATTGTGCCAATCTGATACCAAATATGGCCATCAAAGTGGCCATCTTGAAAATTTAACTCTGTTCCTCCTTGATGGAAAGTCGTATCAACATTGAGTTTGCACTAGAAGACTTTGTAAGATGTCTAGTTCATACTAATTGAAAATGGTGCCAAACTGACGACCAGTTTGGCCACCATGGCAGCCATCTTGAAAATCTTGTTATTGCTACTCCAAAATTGAAAGCCATATCGACATGGAGTTTTCACCAGAAGAAGTATGATGTCTGGTTGGTCCTGAATGAAAATGGTGACGATCTGACCTCAAATATGGTTGCCATGATGAACATATTGAAATCTTGTCACATCTCCTGAATGGACAGTCATATCAACATGGGGTTTTTCACCAAAAGTCTTCTAATGGTGTATAGTTTGTCCTAAATGAAAATGGTGCCAATCTTACATCCAGTATGGCTGCCACAATGGCTAATTTGAAAATTTTATTGCACCAGAATATCAGATATAGTTTCAGCACTCAGCAGTTAAAAAGAAGAAATGGTTCTCACATGAATTCCTGGAAATTCTTTTTGGGCAGTAGAGCATCAGCCCCTTCTAGGGACTCATGTTTACAAATGATGCCAATTCACCATCAAATATGGCTGCCATTACTGAAAAAAGAAAATCCTTTAAACGACTTTCTCAAAAGCTGCTCAAGAGAATTTGAGCAAATTTGATGGAATGCTTTAAATTTTTACAAATAATGCTGATCTGCCATCAAATATGGCCACCTTCACTAACAAAAATTAAAAAAATAAAAGATGAACCTTTAATCAACTTTGTCTCAAAAAATACCACACAGAATTTTACCAATTTTGATAGAAAACAGCCGTGTACAACTGTCTTTCAGTATTAGACAAAGGTTGCTGATATGCCATGAATATGGATGAAGATACAAACTACAGAGAAACCGTGAAACAGTTGTTTTCATAAGATGCACAATCAACACCATAGGAAGAAATTTCTTAAGAAAGCATACTACTGACCCAGATTTCTTGGGCAGCTGCTCTCGGATTTGGCTGTTAGGTATATGTCAGCCAGAGGAGTGATCAGAGGCATACTTGGGCATCTTACCTTGAATTTCCTATTGAAGGTTATCTGTATTGAGAATTGAATAAGTCTCAGTGTATGTTTCTTTTTGTTTCTGAGAACCAATCTTAATGGCATGGTGTATAATTATGTAGGCCCCCATTAGTTATTTTTATGCTTAATTATGCCTCCTCATTTTTTACTCAAAAAACCCATTACTTTTTGCCTCAAAAAATTTGGCAAGAGTTTGAAATTTCCGTTCTTTTCTTCTCATTCTTTGAAAAGAAAACTTTACTGGTATACTTCATAGCAAAATCATACAAAGATGATTCAGGATAGAGTTGCTAACTGATTAAATTCTTTACTGGATAAAATTTTTGTAATGTTTTGTTTTTTTAATTTTAAATAAGCAGTATTGATTTCTTAACTGTGATACATCTAAAAATGAATAGTTGCTGTGTCATTCATTGATGGTGGAGGTACATGAGACTTGTGGTTTATGGACGAGTGTTATTTTTACTTTGCCAGTGTTGTCAGGGTTTTCTGCCAATATTTATTACCTGGACAGGTTCCTCTGGTTTGTTTTGGTTATGGATCCTTTTCTTTTACTTGTTTTAGAAATGCTTTTGGGGGGCTTTTCTTTATTTCTTTTGTTCTTTTTTTGTAAGCTCATTTCTCTTTGAGATATTTTGTATTTTTTCAGCAGTTTTGGTTTCTTTGCATTTGATTGATAACATCAATTGATAACCTGTCAAATTTGAACAGGTTGTTGTTACTCTGATGAAAGAGGTATTAATTGTATCACCATTTCTCATCTTTGTTGGAAATTCAACTGGTAATAAAATATTTTGAAAAAAAAAAAAAAACGAAAGAACTTCCGCAATAGTTCTATATTTCAAGTTAGGTCATTTTCTAACTTAATATTGGTAAGTTATTTGCAGTACTAAACACATCAGCGTGCAACCATTGTTTTTAGTGTAGAAATTACTAATCCTAGATAGACAGTTCATAGAAATTTGTTTGATTTTGGTTAGTTGTTTTCATTTGTTCTTTCCTCTTCAATGATATCACTGTACACCTGTGTTTCACTGATTTATGGAGATTATGAGAACAGGATGACATCATTTAATAGATATTGGGTATTTTTAAAAATCAGCAGTTAACTTTTAACACGAGCATTATTTACCTGTGCATAATGCACAGCCAACTGCAAATGGGTTAGACCAAGATATATTATCTCTTGAGGTGCTGGCAAATCAGGGTATGTGCTTTTTTTTTTAAAAATTGAGACTGTAATCAAACATCATATACCCTCATCTGCTGGTGCATTATGTGATAGTAGAGCTCTGTCTACATTGTCTGCAGTTGGTTGTACATATACAAAGGTCAATATGATAGTTTAAAACACTATCCTTACCACAGGTGATGCATGATATCATAGCATCTCCCTCACATCTTAATGATCAACACCTCTTTTGTTTTATTTAATTTGACCCTAGTTCTTAGCATCTTGTGCATATTCAGTTTTCATCACTGTCACCCCTGTGGTTTGTTTTTTGTTTTTGGTTTGCTTCATGGTTTGTGTTGTTTGTTAGTTCCTCCGATTGTTGTTGTTGCTGCAGTGGTATGTAAATTATATCTTTCGGGCATGTAACTCGTGTTGGAAATCCCCTGTTTGGGTTGCAGGAGCACTGACTGATGATTGACTCCGAGTCCTTTTCTCTCATTGACAGCTGCGAGTAGTGAGAGCCTTTAAATCCACTCTGGAAGACCTGGAAGAGAAGCGTAGTATTCACAGTTTTCACAGCTTGCACAGTATTCGTACTTCTCGCAGCCACCACGGGCCACGGCCCATTAGCGAGGGAACGTTCAATTATTACCAAAAAGTCTTGTTACGCACAACATCCTTTCCCATCCGAAATGTTTACCCAAACCTGAACTCCCCTGAATCCTCAACGCCGCATGAGCAGTACAAAACCAGAAGCCAGTCATATGAGAGCGTACCACTAGTTACAAAACAGCGCTCGCCACTTATGGCCACTATTAATCCAGCACATAAAGTGTTCCCACCCAAAACATTGAGTAAATCAGATGGCAACAGTAATGACACAGAAGTAACAGAAACATCTATATAATAGGTAGCATTAAGGCAAGATGCCAGTTGGCAATAATTTGGACTTAAGAGTGCTTTCCTGTGATGTTAGAGAAGAACTTGCAATGCCATTTTTAAACTTGGTGCAAATTATGTCCATATACTTCATTAATTAATCAGTGATGTTGAATTCTTTTATCATGATACTTTACTTCATAGTTTTTTTAAAATAATTATCAGTCATTTTTTCAGCTCTGATTTGATTGGAGTTTCTGTAGTTTGTGTACAGAAATATCAATTTTTTTGACGGGACGTGTTAAATGACGTTTATGTCTAAATAAGCATTTTATAAATATTTGTTAATGAAATCTCTTCAACATGGAGCCTACAACTTTGTGGCCTCTTTTTCTCTCCACTTTAAGTAGGATTTTCATGGCTATTTTAATGTTAGAATATAAAACAGCTCTAATTGAAAGATGAATCTCATAGATAGATTTTTGTACAAACTGTCATAGATATGCATAAAAAAATGATGTGATACATGTTCATGTAAAATTCATGCTTTGAATGACTTCTGTATTTCCTTCAGTCCATCCCAAGCTTGCTGGTAGCGCTGAATTCACAAAAAAAACTTTTTCTTGATTCTCACCCACCCCTTTCAAAACTTTCAAGTGTATTGCTGTTTACAAAGTACCGCTCTACTCCACCTTCACTCCACAAAATACTAATTATCAACACCATCTTTAGGTACTGTATGTAATGTGTATGTATCTACATGTTTGTCAGTGATGGTAGACAGAATATCATCATGACCAGTTGGTAAACCTAGCCTATAGCTGCTTAAGTACTTGACTCAATTTTGGGTTCAGTTATTGAATTGACATCAAGTCTAAAACTAGCAGACTGGACCAAATTGACTATCAGGTCAAAAACTAGCAGACTGGATCTAGATAATTGTTATAAACTGCAAACATCTTTGCCCCAAAAACTGTACAGATAAGATCTCTCTTCTATGTTCTTGTTTGATCTGATCTGGCAGTACATGTACTCGACATCACTACCGACTAGACATACAAATATGGTTGTAACCAGGGTATTTCTAGTACAGACTTAATATATTATTTGCTCTGGCCTTGTCAGAGAAATCGATGTGGGTATCAAAACAAAAGTAAAATATCAATGATTTC
Organism: Margaritifera margaritifera; assembly: GCA_029931535.1. Lineage (NCBI taxonomy): Eukaryota > Metazoa > Mollusca > Bivalvia > Unionida > Margaritiferidae > Margaritifera > Margaritifera margaritifera. The sequence continues at coordinate 98,793 of JAQPZY010000853.1, read as the reverse complement.
TTTTTATTCAAATGAAAATTGTAGCCATTTTAAAAAAGGTGGTGGTAAGAAATTTTCAAAATGTCACTGTTGTTATGGATGGTATTAGGCTAGGTTTACCATAAAGTCATCCTCCACTATATTTGGCTCAGGTCACATGTTGTGAACTTTCAAATATTCCCAGGAAAAACCTTTCTTTTTGTTTGGTCATGCCTTGCTTGCGTTACCACTTTTTTATTTTCTGTTTTTCCAATTTTGTTTCAGATTCGTGTTGTAAATGCTTTCCGTATGGGCTTAGACACGCGCTATGACAGTCGTAGCATGTCATCAGTCCATAGTTACCACTCTCTGCGGAGTGCCACCGGCACAAGAAAACCCGGCAGTCCAGATGTGGACTCTGCCGCGGCATCGCAGGCTAATCTACAGTCAGAAACCACCACGTTTTGATGGATCATCATGTCATCAATTATCGTTGTGTTGTTTTCGATTCAAACTCTTGATAAGTGTTGACGTCCTATTTGTACAGACTCATATTTTTGTTGACTTTTAGTCATTACAGCATGATCCAGATGGCATTTTAATGTGTACTCTGCTTAGACTATATGAAAAGAACCCAGTGTGAAATCAGCAAATAATAAGAGACTGCATACTTTTGCCTGCTGGTTTTTTGCTGCTTTCTTTCAAGCGATGTTACCATTATGTAAATATGGAAGCGTACACCTTGATACAAAATGCCATTGCTGAAATTTCTTAATGTTCATAGGCAACTACCGACTTTTCTGTAAAGCAACACAGAAAAAGGTCAAAACAAAAGCAAACAGCACAGTTGATCATTATTTGTGGACAGGTTTATATTAGGGCCCACACACACAGAACTGTAAAAATAATAAATCTAGATTTGATAGAGCATTATATACCTGCATTTAACATATTGCTTGCTGTTAGCTCATGCATTTTTCTTTCTTTAACCAAATATAAAAAAATATATGGGAAGGTATTGCATAAACTGTTGTGACTATCAGTGTTCATGACAATTTTAAGACCAGTTGTTGTTAATCTTGGCTTTTGATCCTAAACAGTGCAGCAGTGATAAAGTATTACTTGAAAAATAACAAAAGATTAAAAGAAAATTGAATTTATTGTCAAAAATATTTGCATCCATTATGCTATGTGCCATTATGTTGTTGTGTCTAGCGCAAGTCTGTTTTTCATCTTTATCATCTTCCTCCCCAAGAGCCAATATGTAAACCAGACTGCACTACATAATTATTTACCAAAGGCCTTTGTGTGGTGAATTACAATTGCCTTTAAAGCTTAAGACTTTGACTGACCAATTCTCTGTATATTTTGTCAGCGAATATTTCAACTTAAAATTTAAATCTTTGAAACTTATTTATGAGGATATTGTTTTAATAATAATCCTGACATAACATTTTTGTGAACCTTAAGGTTTGTTGTGCTACATTTGTATATGTATTTACCATTGTCTGTCCATCTGTCAATCCCAGGCTGGTTTAGCTAAGTGTTTCAGGCCATTGTTTTGTGCACTGTTGGCCTTGCATGATTGCATGTGAGAATACATCTTGGTAAGTACAACATTGTCTCACAAAAAATAGATGGGTGTGACCTAATAATATTAATCACAGTCTCTTTCAGTCAGGAAGTGTAAATAGAAGAAACGGAAATGGTGTCAACAATAACATCAACAAAAGTAACCACAGTTAAACTCCATGAGCTTAAAGTTTACATGTGCCATTGATAACCAATTTCTGCCAGTGAAATGCATCATTGTCGAAATGGCCATCTAAAGGGTTATAATTTTACCAGATATCATTGTGGTCCATTATCATTGAAAAGACTTCAAAAGTGTACATTTTATTGCATCCACATTCAGGTCCCACTTTCATAAAACCTTTCAATATTGAATAAAAGTTTGCTGCAGTTTTGCTTGCTGATTATTTGTCAAGTAGTTAACTGTATGAAACACAAATTTGTTACTTCAGGATTAAAAAAGATTCTGACCTTGACCTTAGATCTTACCACTAAAATTATACATAGGAATAAAATAATTCTCCTCAGTGGGTTACCTATCTCTGGAAGGATAACACCACAACCATAATGCTGTAGATTTGTCGATAAAAATTACACCTGAAGAAACCACATGATGGATAACTGCATCACACTCAATGTATAGTGCATTTTCTGTGATTTTTTTTCTTCTCAGCAATGGCTTTAAGCTCTTGTCTGACAACATTACAAGGTAACATGTGACAGATGTTACAATATAATGATGACACCACAATGGATTTCAATCTGTGATTATAGAAAGAAGGTAGGATCCAGTCAGTGTGCATGTGTACTGATGCGCCGGGACAATGGACGCTGGTTTAGATGAGCCAGGAGTCAAAACAGCCTTTTAGCAGCAATATATTCTGAAAGAGTACGAACTTTGAGGAGTGTAGGATAAAATTGTTAGTTGAGTATGTACTCGTGTTGATTAGTTTTATGAAAGCGAGGCTAGGTACATTGGTTCCCTGCTTTAAAAGCCATCCCATCTGCATTGAAAAGCTGGTCCTACACAGTAAAAGATCAGCCTTTTATGAGGGGAACAAAATGGTATATTATTGGCCTCTGATCCTCTTAAGAGGAACCACAGTATTATAAGTCTCAGGAGCTGTGTAGGTTTGGACTACAGATTTTCCCATGTGGAGTGCAGTCTGTGTTTACATAGGACAAGGGGTGTGAGATTGTTTCAACATTGGTTGGATTTTATTCAGGCTCAGATATAAATACATTAAGCCTAGTAAAACAACAATATGCTACAGTAGCCAGTGTTGTATGTTGTATATTTCACACCCTCCTGAATGTATATTCCATTATCTTTGCTACCTTTTTCACCCTAAAAAATAGATTTTTTTTCCTTCAAATATGTATAGAATACAAGAACACTTTTTGTACTTAACTAGTTTATCATTATGGTGTATTTGCATTATATAGTTAAAGAGAATAGAAAGAATATGATTGTGAAAACATGTATGGTGTGGACTTGTATGTTGCAACTATTGTATTTACACTGGTATAATATGGTATATGTCACATCTCTGCACTTGAATCACACTCATAGTGTGGTGTATTTCACATCTCTTTAATTGAATCACATTCATACAGTGTGATATATTTTACATCACCCAATTTTAAATGTGCTTCTAGAGCTAATACTCCAAATAGAACTTGTCATTTATATTTAATATACACATCATTCCTGTGAAGAGATTTTGTCTCCCCCCCCCCCCCATCCCTCTTGGGGCATATTCATTGTTTTTACATAGTATATATGTAGCCATTCATTTGCTGCATCCATTATATTTCTAAAATAACTGGCTTAATAGGGGAAAAGACTTTTTTTCATCACACAGAAAAACTGAGATAAAAGAGATAACCAAAGTTTCCTCCTTGATCATCTCCAAAGTCGAAGTTACATCACAGTTATAATTAGTGAATTGTTGCAAGTTTTAAAAAAATAATAATTTGGATATTTAAAGCAAGTAATTTAATTAAACTTCTAATTTATAAAGGTGATTTAATCTGTGTCAAACTGCAGTTACTGTGGCTTTTAATGTATTTTTAATTATAGATATAATGTTGTCCAATAATGTAAAATTCAGTGGTAAGAATGGTTTATAATATGTTCAGTTATGTAAATGGAGAAAATTTGGTTTACATATAGTATGGCAGCTATGTTGAATTCAATTATTATCCAAACTTAAGGAAATAAACTATTTAGGATAAGCACTTGTTCACTCTAAATCAAGAGACAATATGATAATATTATTCTTGGATATCTTGTGCCATGGTGTGTGTGTATATATATATATATATATATATATATATATATACACACACACACACACACACACATTCAATTTGCCATAATGAATTCTGTTTCAGAGTAAAACTGGATGAACATTAATCTGTTATTTTGGTTTCTTATGGATTCCTTCAAAAAGAATGCATATTCCACCATAATGTTAGATTGATATATGGCAAATTCGCTTTTACATGGGCTTACTTGTTCAGTGATGGAACTACATGAAAATGAATAATTTATTTTGACTTAATAAAAGAAGGAAAAGAAAACATAAATATGAATGGCAATGAATCCTGATGTTTATTTCCAATTAAAATCATAGAAATATTGATACTTAATAAAAAAATTTATTAGTCAAGCATCTCTTGTGAAAGTGAGCAATTTTGCCTCTCTAGTGTCTTTTTTTCATCTTTTTTGATGTGTATAGAAATGATGTTATTAAAGGCCTGATACAACAGAAAATTTAGCACTCAAAAGTCCCATAGAGTTTTGTTAAACAGGAGGGAGTACTTTTAATAATAACACAAAAGACTGAAAATGTTTAGAGATTTTCAGTTATGAATGAATTTAATATATTAATTACACTGTTTCCCCACATACTGTATTTCAGAGGGAAATAGAGCATATGAGGAAATGATGTTAGTTTGAATTTTACTATCAGATCAGCCCTGGTTGGCTACAATGGTGTGTCCCTGGGCAAGGTACTTTACTCCAATTGCCTTTGAACTGAATAATCTTCATCTGTTGCTTTGCCATAAAACCAAACCAAACAACCAATCTATTTCAAAGCTTGGATTGCAAGGAAAATATTGTGACGGTATGAGAGCATGCTTGTATTTATTTATCATTGTTATGTGTTTTAGAATAATTACTTGTAAAAACAGCAATATCAAGATTAAGTAACCTTGATTCATATCTTGGTACTGTATATAATGTCATTTATCTTATGAAATAACGGAGCAAAACATTAGGGGTCCATCACGTTTCCAAAACTGTATATTCAAATAAAATAATGCTTTTAAATGCTTTTCGTTTTAATGTTTTTCATTCTGTGTACAAAATAGAATAAAATAGTGGAGGAAAGGAATGAAGGAGAATCTGATCTATGATATATATATATATATGTTTTTGTTGTGTTTTATTAATATGTTGGTTTTAAATTTTGACCAGTTTTCTAGCTGATTTGTTATTTTAGAGTCAGGGACCACTTCCCACAAATGTCAGTTTTGATAACAAAAGACAAATTACTGTCTTCAGGATATCATATTGCAAGAATAATTGTCCCAAATTGCCCATTCCAATGCATATTACATGTAGTATATACTCGCTTATAAGTCGAGTCCTAATGCAAACAACATAGACCCTGATATGCCATTGCATTATGTGCCAGCAGATCAGGGTCTGTGTTGTTTATTCTACTGATTACTGCTTAGAAACTGCATAGACCCAGATCTGCCGACACATGTGGTGGCAGATCTGGGTCTGTGCCGACTGCAGTTGGACTTGGCTTATAAGCAAGTATAGACAGTAAATGATCAATATGCATTTGTCATTGTATTTTGAAGGTTCGCCCTTTCTGTGTAATAAGTGATAATTTTTGGAACATTCCAGACCATTGATACATGCATCAATACATATTTGTGTTTTTTGTGTATATGTATTTGTTCTTGTGATGTTGCAATATTTTTATTCTCTAAAATAATAATTGAACTGTTTCTAATTCTTTGTGTAGAAATTAGTGGTCATTTTTGGAGTCATTTCCGAGGTCTGCAATTCAACAAATGTTTTCAGATGCTTCTTGTTTGGTATATAGTGTGAACCTGACTCGAGACAAATTTGTCATCGCCTCCAACATTTTATCCACAAACAGGCAAACTCCAGTATGCTTTAACAATCTTAAAGGAGATTACAGGTTACATTGTTAAAATTGTCTGAAAGGAGAGTCATGAGGAAATGGGCAGAACTTGGGGACAGCATACACACTACCGTATATACTCGCGTATAAGTTGATACCAACTGCAAACTGCATAGACCCAGATCTGCTGTCGCATAATGCACCAGCAGATCTGGGTCTATGCATTTTGTAAGCACTAATCAGTAGAACAAACAACATAGACCCTGATTTGCCATCACATTATGCGACGGCAGATCAGGGTCTATCTTGTTTACATTTGGACCTGGATTATACCAGAGTATATATGGTACAAAAATTTCGTCTTTTACCAGATAAACTTTCTAGATGAGAAGAATTTAATTTGTACAACAACAACAGTCACATCTTGAGTACAGAGGTAAAAGAGTTTCGTTTGGTTTTCCTACAGATGAAAAAGTGGTTGATTGTATTGCACCCATGGAATTATTGAAATCCGAGTCAGTGTTACCATATAAAATCAGTAATATTTAGGTAAAATTTAATGTTCAACCCACTTTGTTAAGAGGTATTAGTTACAGAGATACTTTTTCATTGGTATGTATTCTGTATATAAAATTCTTGCTGTGTAAGAAAGTGTGGTAATTTTTTTGTATAAATCATTGTAGATATATTTCAAGGTGTAATTGAGTTTTTTTATTTCATACTTTTGAATAAAAGAGAATCATCTTTAGATATATTTCTATTTGTTCCATTTTCTTTCAAATGAACATACTCTCTTTGAATGCATTAATATATTTGCTGTTGTATAAACATCATTTAAATTTACTGGGAATTGGTTTTAAAAAAAAGTAACTGAAAAGTTGGAATCATACAAGAGAGGGTTTTGTTCTTCAATGGAGGAAAATCTTTTTAATTTTTTTTTTATAAAGTATCATTTATTAAATAACAAACATCATCTAACTAACGTTACCCAGGCACCAACATAATACAGACTTTCATTCCAAATGATGAAGCATTTACCAGACTTGCTTTTCTATCATTTTTATGTACCATAATAGCAAATCATTCCAACAGACCACATCTACATTTATGGGCCTGATTAATCTACTTAAACTGTATTTGTTGCTTATAATTACCTTGAAAATTATCATTGAAATGTGTTTTATGTATTTAAAAAATGTGTAGAAATTTTATCATTGGTGGATAGTACCAATAGTAGTTAATTTGTATGATGTAAGATATTAATGCATATTATATTATTTTTACTTTATTTTGAAAAATCATAAATTCCATGACTTTTTCCCTACAATGATGTAGAGACTGAACTAAGTGGAGGAATATTAGGACCCTTCATATGCATTGGTGTTGGATAGAAATATTTAACCTTAGGCTAAGAATTTTGCATCAGACACAAAGCTTAATCAAGTGTCCAACACAAAATTCTGATCCCAAGGATGGAATTTTCCTATCCAGTACTGATGTATAATGAAGAATTTGCTCACATTACTGAACAGCAAATGAATCGCAGTCGAAAATTGGCATATTGTGAATACTGCTGCAACTTTGAAATAGCAAAGAACCCATTGAAAATTTCCTAAGTCAGAGCATAAAAAGTTATGTTTACACTGAAAAATTCAGTGTAAACTTTAAATGATGTTTAAACAGATTTTAGTATTCAAAGAACAGTGGTCAAGACTGGTGAGGTAATGGCAATACACAGCATCAAAATTGTTTACTGTGGACCTTGTGCAATGATAAAAATGTGAACAAGTTAAAAAAATCAAGTCCATTCTTATCTCAAAGATTAAATGAAATATAAAAAAATTATATAGTTCTCGATTTAACTTAGATGTAGAATTGATTTACCCTTCATAAATAATAATGAGAAGATGAGTTTTTAAAAATTGCAATTACAACAATGGCTCTTTCAATGTGTAACCAATCTGCAGGATCCATACCTGTATTTAGGTTAGTCATGGCAAAATGTCCTGTTTGCAAGACACTAACTTCAATACCTGCACCTTTTAGGATGTAAATGTGTTGCAGTTAATGTTTTTCTTGATTACTGTCAAAGATTGCTCAAGTGATGATGGAAATCATGGAGGTTTGCCAGTTTGTGTGCACTATGATCACTTTAGAAGGTTAAGTGATAAAAGATAGCAGTCACTTGATGAAAGATAGAGGTATTACTGATTGTTGTTCTACACCGATCATACACACATAAGAGTTTGAGAAAAATGTGCAGTGTATTTCCTCTTGTGTAACACACATCCACTGTGAACAGCATAGATGCAGATCTACCAATGCATAATGTTAATAGATCGGGTTTTTCACTATTCTCCTCTTATGTTTTCTTTCTTTTACAATTAATTCTTAAGATTTCACATGAGGAACATAGACCCAGATTTCCCAGCACATTATCTGACACTAGATCTGGGTCTACACTGTTTCCAGTAGGCATCTCATCATACACGGGTAAATAAAATGTAGGTGTGGGTCTGAAATGTGTGTAAGAATTCTTTTCTTTAATAATTTGCTTATTATTCTGAACCTCAATGTAACTTCTTTTTTTTTATAGTTAAAAATGTTTAAATTCATAAAAGCAAAATTATTGGTGACACTGTCTTAAATATAAAATTAGTTGTCCAGTCATTCACTTCATTTCAGGTCCTAAATTTATTTGATGAGAAATTGTAATATTTTTTTTTTATTTTAATTTTTTTTATTTTTTTAAATTTAGTGTTTATTACCTTATTTCCATACTGGTGGATTTTGCTTTCACAGTTATCTTGTTTTGTTTTTTTTAAATATACACATTTTTTTCAAGATGCAAGTTGTACTTGCTGTCAATCCATTTATTTTCATAGGTATGAATTTTTATGATTTTATGAAATGAAACTTTTTTGTCAGTCTTAAATTTGCGGATTAAAAAGAGTCCTAATGTTCCCACAGAAGGATTGCGTTTGTTATGTCGTTTGAATTTGTGGTTTGTAGCAACCACAGAATCCACAAAAATTCATGATCCATTAAATATAATAAACTCGCAGTATTCCATAGCAATGCCTCGCTGTTCATGTTAGCTGAATGCTTGTATGTCAGTAAATTAAAAATTAATTCTAAGATGAAAACCTACCTGCAATAATGTTTATCCCAAATCATAATATTTTTTTTACAGTATCGAATCCCATGTTAGCACTGTTTTTTTCAGGCATCAATGCAAGATTTTGAATTCATAATAACTGTGATGGGGAAAAATAGGTTTATGATCCTGGTAGATTTTGATGTTCAATTTACATGTTCAGATGCAATCACTGAAGTATAATAAACACGCTATGCTAGAAAAAATTGTGCTTCACATTATTTGATTCAATAAATGTGCTTTTGCTAAAATGTATGAAAGACACCTGCATTATTCAAATTTACATTAAGATGTATGTACTTAAACTCAGTTATTATTCTTATGCAATTCATTTACTTTTGTAATTTTCTGATTTTTTTTTTATGTACTCAGTATTCCAGTTTTGTTAATGAATTTGTAACTACTTGGTTGATCTTTAAAATGAAATGAAAGTACTCATATTTTCAGAAAGTGTAGTGTACTCATAACTGGGTCATATCTCGATGGATTACTTACATAAAAATATACTAAACCACCTATCATAATAATTTATTCATGTGGGTTTTTTTTCTGTATATAAAGATAAAGTATGGGTCTTTTATTTTTTCGCTTTCTTTAACCCAGGACACTAGTGTATGTATCTGTAATTCATTAACCCAGGGCACTAGTGTATGTATCTGTAATTCATTAACTCTATCTATTTTTGTTTAAAAGTGTAAGGTTATTTAATGTAATTACATTTGTACAAGTTTATTCCCAACAAAATTAAACTATAACCAATTTGCTAAGTTATGTCCCTTTAGAACTTGTATAACTTAATTACGGTAGCCTGTCTTTAAGGGTTCCTTTAATGTGTTAGATCTTGTAAGGAATGTTGCTTAAAAGCAGATGATAAAGTATATATTCGCTTATAAGTTGAGTCCAACTGCAAACAAACAGAGACCCAGATCTGCTGTCACATAATGTGCTGGCAGATCAGAGTCTATGTTGTTTGTTCTAATGATTATTTAGAACAAACTGCATAGACCCAGATCTGCCTTCGCATTATGGGACAGCAGATCTGAGTTTGTACAGTTTGCAGTTGAACTAAACTAATAAGAGAGTATATACGGTATTCAAATTATGGGGGGGGGGGTAATTTGCCTTGTAAAACCTTGATTAATCAAAAACAGCTGACAAAACATAACAGAAACATTTTTATTACTTTATGATACTGGCAAAACTGTTTTTGTGTGTTTGATCCTGGATTGAAATGGTAAAATTCATAAACTGGTATTTGTTATTTTCTTACTACATACTGTCCCCAATTGCAGTACATATTGGCAACTTTACAACCAATGCTTGAAGAATTCTGTTGTATAGTGTGCATTTGAACATGTTGGTCTAGGGTTTCTTTAGTTTGGTTCACGTAACTTGTACATGTGTATAATATTTACCTTTTTAACGAAAATACATGTAGTATATAGACTATATCTTGTGTAGAGAGTCAGTTTTGTACTTATTTCTTTTTTTTCCTTCAAATGAGAGTATGTTTCTTCAATTCTGTAAGGTTTTTAAAGAAATAAAGATTTTAATTTGAAAATGTTGATATCCATTTCTTCCCCTGTGTGTGTCAAAAACGTACAGTTGTTTCCTTTCCTTGATCTGTTAAATATTTAGGGCATGTGCTCTTACATGTTGAAAAATACATATATACAGTGGTCTGCTCTATAGGGCTCTTCAGTATAACACATTCCCTGATAAAACATCTGTATGGTCATGGATCCAGTTATAGCTATTTGAATTCTATTTTTTGTTTAATATACCTCAGAATGAGGTGGCCTCACATATAACATGATTCTCCTATTATGACTGCTTTGAACAGCATAATAAACGAGGGTATACTGTATATACATACTTGTATACATACAAACATACATACTTATATACATACATATACGCAAACATACATACTAATTAAATTTTATTGTGAATATTTAGTATCTGGGCATAAAACTCCTTTGATCAAAACATTTTATTTTGGACTATATTTTTACTTTGAAAGAAAACATCAGTAATGCTAGAACAAATACATAGAAATAAGATAGAAAGTTGATGGGGAAAAAAAAAGAGCTCTCAATACCACACTAGCTTTGAAGACACATACTTTAACAGTGATGTCAAAAAAATACATAGTTAACAACAGAAAGCTGATGAGAAAATTAATGTCCTTAGTCATTTTGAAACAGTTTTGTAGTACTTGACCATAACTAAGTTTTGTAGTACTTGACCATAACTAAGTTTTGTAGTACTTGACCATAACTAAGTTTTGTACCATAACTTGACCATAACTAAGTTTTGTACCATAACTTGACCATAACTAAGTTTTGTAGTACTTGACCATAACTAAGTTTTGTAGTACTTGACCATAACTAAGTTTTGTAGTACTTGACCATAACTAAGTTTTGTAGTACTTGACCATAACTAAGTTTTGTACCATAACTTGACCATAACTAAGTTTTGTACCATAACTTGACCATAACTAAGTTTTGTACCATAACTTGACCATAACTAAGTTTTGTAGTACTTGACCATAACTAAGTTTTGTAGTACTTGACCATAACTAAGTTTTGTAGTACTTGACCATAACTAAGTTTTGTAGTACTTGACCATAACTAAGTTTTGTACCATAACTTGACCATAACTAAGTTTTGTACCATAACTTGACCATAACTAAGTTTTGTACCATAACTTGACCATAACTAAGTTTTGTACCATAACTTGACCATAACTAAGTTTTGTACCATAACTTGACCATAACTAAGTTTTGTAGTACTTGACCATAACTAAGTTTTGTAGTACTTGACCATAACTAAGTTTTGTACCATAACTTGACCATAACTAAGTTCCCTCTTTGAAAAACTCCAATCAAGGACTAGGAAAAAATTTCTGTGCATACAAAATATTTAACAAGACACGCACACACCCACACCCTTTTTTTTCTTCTTCGGGTATTGACTAGTTTAGAAGAGAATTGTTTAGTACCAAATTAGCATTATGAGTATGGCCATGAAAATAATATGCAATTTATTGAAAGGTTAATATGCCAAAGGTTTCTTTTGTAAAATTTCTTGAATAATTTATCATCGCTATATGAAGTTTTGTAATTCTCATGTATCAACGTGGTTTTCCAAATGTTTTAAGAGAGACACAAAACTACTATATATACTCACCCACAACTGCACAGACCCAGATCTGTCATTGCATAATGTGCTAGCAGATCTGTGTCTATGCAGTTTATTAGGACTAATCACTAGAGAAAACAACATAGACCCAGACCTGCCAGTGCATCATTTGATATCAGATCTGGGTCTTTGTTGTTTGCAGTTGCACCTGACTCATAAGCAAGTATTTACAGTACTACAAATTGAGAATACACAGATACATTGTTGACTTATACCAAGCAAATCGCAGTTTTAAAATATTTTGATTAGTAGATAACTTCGACAAGTAATTGGACATGGGAGTGTACTTTTTGACTAGATACTGGTGTTTTGTGAAGTGAAATATCACTGTTCCTCTTCAGCGTTTAGATGTTTGTGTGTCTAATGTTGCTTTGTGTGTGTAGAGACATACAAAGAGAAAAGACCTACCAGTACATTTCTAGGGTTTGTTTGATCTTTCAGAAACTGCCTTAGAAGCGCTGAAAAACAAAAAAAAGTTTTCAACTCGCAGAGAATGTTCATCAACTACCAGATGAAAGTTATATATGTGTACAGATGGAAATATAACTTACCACACACTTTTATATATGTATCATGATCATTTTATGATATGTGAAATATTTGTCAGCCTTTCACATCTTTTTTGCACAAAATGCACCCCTGTCTTGTTTAATTTTGTCTCAATCTACCTTTATCATCCACATTTGCTCCACAAAACCCTTCAGCACCCACTTGCCTCAATACCTTAATTTTATGTTATCAGTTAGTTTCAGCTGTGGTAAGTTTTTCATAATTTTCTCATTATTTGCGTCCATTTTACATGGTATTTGACTATTGTACAAGTTTCAATTGTGTCACATTTTACATGGCATTTGACTATTGTTCAAGGTTTAGTCATGTCACATTACAGTGACACTGCAGCACTTATCACTCATTCATTCATCAGTCAGTCAGTCCATCAGTCAGTCGGTCAACAATGCATGCTTTGCTATATTTTTATAGTGATACCTTGCATATCCTACTTAATTTGCTACTGCTTTGCTGTGATATATATGCATGACTAAAATTGCATTCTTAAATATTTGGTTCAGATTTAGATTGGATTTATAAAGTTCGTAAATATTACAACAGATTTTAGAATTTAAGGTGTTTTTGACAAAGTTTTTAAGATTTCATAGGGAATATTTTACTATTTTTATTCTGTATTATTGTGAAATAGTAAATTCAGAATAATAAATCTTGTTCCCCATGAAAAACAATGGAAGGGGCATATAGTGTTACCCAAGTGTCTGTCAGGTCACATCCTGTCCATCACAAACTTGGTTTCCACTTGATAACTTTTCAAGAACTTTATTGTTTGCAATCAAATTTGGTGTAAGGGTTTACATTAGGAAGACCCAGATCAAGTTTGATTTTGACATTTGCCAGCAAAATATTTTGGACTTGTGGCCTGTTTGACTCACGACCTTGTACTTGAGTTTCCTTTCAATAATTTGTGAAAGATTTGATGGATTACAATCAATTTAGTATTAGGCTTACATTAAGAAGACCTGGGGCAAGTTCAGTTTTCAGTTTTCCAACAAAATTTGATGGAGTTATGGCCCCTTATTGACTTTGAACTTGGCATTTTAATCTGATCATAAGTCTTTGAAGGATTTCATGGCTTTAAAATAAATTTGGTACAAGGCTCTATATTAAAATGACCTAGGTCAAGTTTTATATGAAGAAGACCCAAGTCAGGTTTGACTTTAACACATTTCTGGCAACATTTTAGGTTGTTATGGTCCCAGTTTGACTTAAGAGTTTGCACATTCATTTCTGCCTAATAACTTTTAAGGTTTTCATGGATTGAAAAATAATTTGGTATGAGGTTTTAATTAAAGAAGACCTAGGCCATTTTTTGGGCAGAATTTTACAGAGTTATGAATCTTGTTTCAGTGAGAACTTTACACTTTCATTTCCAGTAAATAACTTTTGAAGAACTTCAATGATTGAAACCAAACTTGGTATGAGGCTTTACATTAAAAAAATTGGGTCAGGTTTGATTTTAACTGTTTTCAGATGAAAGTTTACAGAGTTATAGCACCTGTTTGACTTGGCACTTTGCCCTTCAGTTGCATCATATATTGGCAGGGCATTTGTGTCATTTGGATACATTTCTGTTCTTAATAACATACTGGAAGAAGAAAACCTATTTTGTCTAGAAATCAAAATATACTATTATGATGTACACATATGTAAATTTAGTGTACGTTTTTTTTATACTTCTCTGTAAAAAGTGCTTTTGTGGGCCATGAAGTTTTTGCACAGTACTTTCAGCCTTGAAACTTCCATTTACACTTTAAATGTATAAATCTGATATTGAGATGTGGACTTCCTAGAAATGCAGAAACCAGCTATCCCTCATTCAGAAAATCAAATTTCAAATCCAGATAGATTCAAATCATTATAGTTCTTATTGACCCTACCAGCAAAACACAAGAAAGTCCATAGAACTCGTTACATTTATTTGTAACATAGCCTGTTTAAAAAGTGAAAGTGGACATTTAAAAATCAGGTTGGTGGGGGTGATAGCTAGGGTTAGGGATTCATTTGAGGGCTCCATTTGGTAAAATTGCTTATAATTAAATTTGTAGAAGACTCTGTCTTGATCGAAATCTTTCACTGCAGTAGCCACCTACAGTGAATGACCATACCTAGGTTCCCACTTTCTCCATTAACCCATATATATATACTGATGAAAACAGATGAAAAGAGTTCTGCATATAACCTTTCATAATGGAGGCATAGTGATTTGACCTTTCAGAATTTTACAAAACATTCATTAAATGGCCTTCTCAGAATGTTCTATATTTAATACCCAACAAATATTTCTTTTCAATCACAGTTTCATTTTCCTACAAGAAGCAAAATTAAGTGTATTGGAATTTCCCATACTGTATATGCTTGTTTTTAAGTCAAGCCCAACTGCAAACTGCACAGACCTACATCTGCTGTCACATAATGTGTCAGCAGATCTGGGTCGATGCAGTTTGTTAGGAGTAATCATTAGAACAAACAATATAAAGGTGCTGCTCTGCCACCGCATTATGCGACGGCAGATCAGGGTCTATGTTGTTTGCTGTTGGACACAACTTATACATCAGTATATATATACAATTTAATGGGATTTTTTAGAGTGGAAACTCATTTATGGCCAATCCAGATTTCAACAGCTCTTGAGATTGCATTGTCAAACCTTGTTTAAGATAGAAGATTACTGAAATTATTAACATCCAGAAGTTGTTTATATTGAAATATGTTCAATAATAAACTTTAGTAAGTACATCAATGTGAAAAAAGTTGGGGGGGGGGGGGTCACTGAACTAGTTTGGTAACTATGGGTATCTATTTACAATTACTCGTGATCGGATTTTTGTTGAGCCAGTCTTGATGGAAGCTCAACATAGTGATGACTTTGGCATCCATGTTTGTGTCAATACATCTGTCCACATCCAATATTAAAGTGAATGTTAAAGTTTTTAATATAAATGTAAATGTTAAAGTTGTTTCCTCTCTAACTAAATAAAGGGGGTCTCTTTTACCTGTGATTCAATACAAAATTTAGTGCTGGATGAACCATTTTTGTAACAGTGTACCCATTTATCACATCAAGATTCTTGAAATATTTTCCAAGATATTATGAATGATAGATCTGCTTTTGAAAAATAAAATAAAATTCATAGGTCACCAGGCATGAAATAAATCTCAAATTAAGCCGTTTTTTTAATGAAGAACTGGGAATGATAATCTACTGAACGTAACAGAGGTACCATAATGCAGATTGGAATATTGTATTAATTTCACCAAGTGCATTTGACCTTTAATTTTAACACCGATCCACAGATTGCCTCAATTGAATTGCATAGCAACAGATTATTATGCCAAAAGGGGCATGTTAGGTCTGAAAGTAATGCTTTTTTTGGGACCATTTTATGGTATATCGTAAATTTAAATATATCATACATGTATTTGTTTCTGTAAGTAGTTAATTCTGTAAACTAGCATTTTTGTCCTTTTTATTGATGTCGTAAAATCTTTGCTAACCCGTCGTCTACATGTGAGTATACTTCTAACTTAATCTGCAATAAAATCTTCAATAAAATGCAAGTTCATTTATGAAGAATCAATAAATAAATGACATTAATGCAATAAAAAAGTAATGCTACTTTTAGGACATGACCATAAATAATATACAGAGTTTATCTCAGAAGGCTAATTTGGACCTTTCAAACAGCATTCATCTATTGGGATCATACATTCCAAATGATCGATTTTAATTAAGTCAATACACAAGTGTAGTGTAAAATAATTGGATGTCAATTTCCTGGACTTTCCAACTTACCCAAATTAAAGACCATCCCTGAAGCATACACATTATATCATTATGTATCATCCAGAAGTTAGTAGATGGTATGTGTCTCCTTATTTGTGTCTTCTGATTAGTTTGGATTGGGCAAATTCAAGGTTCCTTCCAAATCTGGATGAAAAAAATCCACATCTCCTAAATCTGGGTCAGACAAAATGTGTATCTCCTACTGAGCTTGGATGAGATAAAGTCCACATCTCCTTGAGCTGGGTTAGGTAAAATCCACATCTTCTGAATCACAATTAGACAAAATATGTATTACCTTATGGATCTGGATTTGACAATACCAACGTCCCCTTCTGAATCTGGATTAGAATAAGGCAAGTTTTTTAAAAGTATTGATTGTACAAAATTCCATGTCTCCTTATAAATTTTCTGACAAAATCCTTGTTACATTCCAAGTCAGAATTGGAAAAAATTCAGGTCTACTGGTGGACTGGGATAAGGTAAATTCCAAGTCTCCCTCTGATTCTGGATTGATGAAATCGATGTCTATCTTTAATCAGTTTTAAACAAAATCTTTTCTCCTGATGGATCTCGATTAGATACAATCCATGTCTCTCAAAATCTATGTTGTCTTTTGAATCTGAAATAGACAAAATTGATGTAAACTTCTGGATCAGGATTAGACAAAATTCCCACCACCTTTTGAGCCAGGTTGGAACATAATTCCTGCTTCCTCCTGAATTTACAGTCAAATTTCTAGTGTAAGTTAATGGCCTTTGGGAAGGACGAGATTTATTTTGTTTCACATTGTCAGAGTTGTATCTTAATGTAATAAACTTTTTCTGACTCCAATGTTCCAGCAAGATTCTGATAAAGGCAGGGCACCAGTCCCTAAAAATGGCACAGAGCACTTGCAGTTCTTGTGAAAAGGCACCTAGCTGTACATTATTGTGCAGGAAACAAGACCTGTCCAGCTATAAATTTACTAATTAAAAAATATATCAATTTTACAAAATTTAACTGTTTAAAATAAGTCAAGAAACTTATATTTGCTGCCACTGGATATACAAATGATCGACTATTTCATACATTGCATCATGGGTAAGCAACAATTTACATTCCCTGCACAACTTGGACAATTCTTAAAACTAAAAGTGCTCTGAAATGAGCATTTTTAATATGAGACTTTACAAACATTTTATCCAAGGTCAAAGTCTCAGCAGGGTTAATATAAATCAGTGACCTCTATCCATGTACAGGTATAACTTTTAAACTAATGAAGATATTTTAATGAAACTTTAGCCTGTTATATATCTTGATTTGACAGTGTCTTGCATATTTACAGTCATACCACTGCCTCAAGGTTAAGGTCACAACAAAGAATAACGCAAGTCAGTGGCTTATTTCCTTGTCCAGGCGGTAGCTCGGCTGGTAGAGCACCAAACTTGTCATCCAAGGGTCATAGGTTCGATACCTGCACAGGCCAGCCCAGGTCACCTGCCTCAGTGTGTCCTTGGAAAAGGCACTTAGCTCCCATTTCCTCATCATGATATAGCCAGTACTGTGTTAAAAGTGCCATTATAAAAAACAGCAAAATGAAAACTTATCCAGGCTGTCACTTTTTAACCCTTACAGAAATTTTGTTGAAACTTTACCCAGGTACACATCTTATCACACAGTAGTCAAGTCCCTAGCTAAAAGGGGTCAAGGTCATTAGTAGGGAAAATGTCACAAGAATTGGCATGTCATGTGCTGCTTGTGGTATCTTGTTATAGTAAGTTGATCAGATGTCATTGTTATATGCCCACAATTAGGCAGAACACATGTTATAATGTCTGTCTGGCTTTCTTTCTGTTACCAGTTTCATTTTTGCATAAGAACTCCACATAAGTTCTCCACAATCTACAGTTCCCAAACTTCGTGGATGACTTGCACTTTGGGCAAGGAAAAAGCCTATCGATTTTGGAGTCAAAAGGTCAAATGTCAAGGTCACTGTGACTGAAAGTAGAAAAATTGTTTCTGCACAGTAACATTCCTTCTATATCACAGACTTAAGTTGATGGCTTCCACTTAGGGTAGGGAGAAGGTCTGAGGTCAAGATCACTGTGATGGAAAGAAGAAACCTGGACCATCACAGACCTGGACCAAATTTGGGGGTGGCTTGCACTTGGGATAAGGAGGAAGTCTATTGATTTTGGGTTCAAAAGAGCAAAGGTCAACATCATTTTGACTGAAAGAAGCAAATTGGTTTCGCACAAAAATTTCATTTCTCAACCATGACTAAAGTTTGTCAAGATTTGCACTTAAAACATGGAAGGGGCTTATTGATTTTGGGATCAAGAAGTTAAAGGTCAGTGTGATACTGGCTCAAAGAAAAATGGATTTTGCAGAATAAATTTTGTTCTAGAATAAGTTCATGAACCAAACTTTGCAGATGGCTTGCACTTAGGGAAATAAAGAAACCTATAGATTCTGGGGTCTAAAAGTCAGAGGTAATGGTCATATTAACTCTAATAAGAAAATATTGGTTTCTGTACAAGAAGTTTACTTCAAGACTGCATACCTTGACCAAAGGGTCTACCTAATTGAGATCCATTGGTCAATAATCTGGAGAGTCAAACAGGCACTACTAGTGCCTACAAATAGGACTATTCAACACAAGGCAGGCGTATAATGTGCCTTTCACAGTATTCTTGTTATGGCTTGAGTAGATTGAAATCCCAGAGTAATGTTTCAATAAATATCATTGTATATATTAAAACAAGTAAAAACAAAAGGTTTGAAAGAAAATGTGTTTCAAAGGACATCTGATTTAAAAGAAGGATAATTATCAAATCTGAGCCAGGAAGGATTGGAAATATTAAAATACATTTATGTAGATAAGTGTTTTGTGATGACACAATATTACTGAGTCACTGTTAGTATGAATTAAAGACTTCAGACGTATGTAGCTGTTGCAGTTTTTTTTTCTCACCAGTAAACTTTGACTAAAAACATTACAGTAAACCATAATTGCTACTTTTGAAGTTTACAGATTACAGGTTTCAGATTTTTTGCACACTTTATTTCCTCAGTCTTATTTGTAAAGCAGCACACATTGCCTTTGTTTGAATACATTTAAACAAGCACCAATTTTTTTTATTTTTACCTATTCACAAATATTTACTGAGGATTTTTTGTTGGTTTATTCTGTAAGAAGAAAGGTTGATAATTTCTCAAGTCAATAATGCATATTTCCTGAAAGGTAAATGTGACTATTAAAAAATCTTTAAAAGCTATGCTTAAACATTTTGACTTGAACTTAAATTGCCACCACAATCTTGAGAAGTAAAAATTAAACTTTGTTGAATTCTTTCCATTTATGTTGATTTATTTAATTTGCATGCCTTGTCTCCAGCAAAACTTGAAATTGCAGAATCACAATTTTTTAAAAATTTTCACAAATTTTGGTTGCAATGTTCTTTTTTGATACTTTTGTTTTAGTGGCACTTCTCCTAAATTGTATTATGCTTTTTTCTAAATTTTCATTGGAAGACCCTGTGTACTTTGTCCTTCAGATTCGCGTGGTCAATGCTTTCCAAATGGATATTGAGGTTATGGGCGGATTTGACAGTTACGACACACGAAGCCGTCCCTCCATGATCAGTCTGCAGTCCCTTCAGGCGGCCCAGGCATTCAGAGGGATTTCCAAGAAGCCCAACCTACCTAGTTCCCCTGAGCGAGAGGAACCTCCGGCCCAGTTCAGACGGCAGGAAAGCATTCCGTACGCTGATGAATGAACAACTGTTTGAATTGTAACCACTCTCCGATATAATTATGCACTTGTACCATTTGTGATTGGATGGAAATGGGAAAACTTAATCTTACTTCCTCTGGGTTTTTAGTTGACCTCATATCATACTTTAAAACATTGAAACCTCATCAGATATACCTAATGTTTATTACTAAAGATAGAAAAGGCTAACATAAATTTTAGGTTGTAGCTAGGAAGTTTAATAAGGGATATAGAATGCATATGGCACCATGGACTTCTCAGCAAGGGAATTCAGCAATTGCTTTGTAAGGATTTGGTGCTTTTAAAAGATTTCCTTCTCTTTATAATTGTATTTTTAACAAAAGTGATCAAGAAATTGGCAAATGACCAAGCTCTATCTGCCTGCTAACAGCTGTCCATCAGATTCTAATGGACCATTGACCAATCCCATCTTAAAAAATGTAAGAATCATCACCTTGTGGCATCTTGGCATTTCAGTATTTCAGACCTTGGGCCTGCATAGTTGGACACTTTGGCAAGTTTTACTGTACAAGATATAGAAAGTATTGCAAATTGACTATCACAGATTCACTATCCCCCATTCAGTATTCCTAAAATTTTCATTGTGAACCCAGTATTTTGTACAAGGTCACTTTTTGTTTGGGGATAACACTTTGAATTGAATGAAAATTATGTTCTAATTCTAGGCAAGATTGTCTTATGTGTTTACGTGGAGTCGGTAGCATTTGACCCAAATTTTCTTGCTGCTTAATGTGTACCATATATACTCACTTGTAAATTGGATCCAACTCCAAACTGCACAGACCCAGATCTTCCATCACATAAAGTGATGGCATATTTGGGTCTGTGCAGTTTGTTAGGAGTAACAAACGTATTGTGCAGTGGCAGATCAGTGTCTATGCAGTTTGCAGTTGGACCTAACTTGTAAGCAAATATATATGGTATTTATGTCATACAGTTTATGTTCATTGTAAGAACTGGCGATTTTTCATCTTGGCACATGATGTTAAGAATACATTGACATGATTTAACAACCACCCATCAATTGAACACCATCATTATCTACTAATTTAAGCTTTCATAAAAAGCATTTCGGGTGTTTAAACCATAAGAGGGAATGGGGGGGGGGGGGACACAAGTTAGATATGAAATGATAAAAATAGTGGAGTTTACAAGCACAAAATAAAAAATATGTTTCATTTGAGTATAAAGTAATTTTATATGATAAATTGTTTAGCTTCTTGATACAGAAAAACTAGGGATATGCAAAAACTGGATGATAGAAGCAATATGTACAGTTAGGGATTTTGTTTTCCCCTTAACAAAGTCTTTAAGAAAAAATAAATAAAACAATCTCAGTATTAATAACATTTGAATAGAATTTGTAAATAACATATCATCCTTTGCATTTGTCTCAAATACCTAGATTTGTTGTAAACCATAAAAAGAAATTCCTTGTGAAGAAAACATCAAGAAAATATTACCATTTTTGAAGTGTTAAGAAGTACAGTATGAACATTTTTGTACTTATCGCCAATACATCATGCAGATTTTGAAATGAAATTTCTTGTAAACAGCTCTAAAAGAGTCATGGTAATCTAAAGATTGATAAATATTCATAATATACATTTACTTTTATTCATTTATTCATGTAATTTAGAGCTTAAACTACTAAACAAAATGGATTCTATAATCTCAGTACAAGCATGATTTTAAAATATTCTGGGAAAAGGTCAGAAAAGTCTTATAAGTAGCCCCTAAGTGAACTATCCATCATGAATGAATAGTGTTGTCTGTTATTTTTTGTACACTTGTTAAAAATTATATTTGAGGTGTAAAAATAATGATAAGTAAAAATTATTTTCAATTTCGGCTCATTCTTAAGTGCACAAATTTGCAGTTTTATTAAGAAAAAAGTTCTTTATACAAACAATTTAATGGCATGAAAAATTACAGATAGTTTATTACTTAAATAAGGTTGAGTCAAATTATGGGCTCTAATATACAGAATTTAAGCTTTTTTTTTGTTTGAAATAATCTTTTACTGTCATAAATATGTCTTATGTAAACCATATCTGAACCTCAACTGTAGAGTAATGAAGTAAGTCATGGAGAGCATGCAAATATAAATAGGGATTCTAATGGGAGTGGCGTGAAAATGATTTTAGATTTATTCCATGTAAAGAAATATTCAACCTTTATACATAGTTCAAGTTTGGGTAGTGTAGATTTTGGAATTTCTTACATTTATTATATACATAGAACAGAATATTGGTATACCATCTATACTTGCTTATAAATCTGCCCCAACTGCAAACAACATAGACCCTGATCTGCCATCATTTAATGTGCCAGCAGATCAGGGTCTGTATTGTTTGTTCTACTGATCTGCTGGCACATTATGCAACGACAGATCTGGGTCTATGCAGTTTGCAGCTGGACTTGACTTATAAGCAAGTATAGACGGTAGTTAATTTTGCACTCTTTTTACTGTTATATAGAAGTATCTGCAAAGTAAACTTTATGTTCAATTTAAGGATGTCTGCTTTTGTAAAATTTACGCTTAATGCAAAGCTTAAAATGACATGATCATTACATTATGATGCCATCTTAGTGACATCACTTTTTACCTTAGTGTATCTATGATCATTACATTATGATGTCATATTAGTGATATCACTTTTTACCTTAGTGTATCTTAGTGCTTTGAAGTCCTGGAGAGATGGGAAGTAAATTGAGGAGGTTATGACTTCTATCTCTTACTAAATAATGAAAAAGAACAATGCTTTTACGGTTTGAATAATTGCAATTGTAACAGTTCTGTGAAAAATAAAATGATAAAGTCACCAACAAGTATAAGAGATCTTAGGAAATTTTTAGCAGTTTACATCCTGCTGTAAATCAGCAATGCAGGCTTTCTGTTGTGGAAAATCTGTTGTGGAAAACCAATGTGATCTTACAAATTGTGTCACACTGAAAAAATTCACGTACCAACATACACTTTTCATTGTGTATTTAATAAGAGGAGTCTGTGATCCACAACCTGTGTGCAAAATTTTATGAATTTTTCAGTATTCATTTAGCTATTATTGTATGGACAATTAGTGACATGATTTTTTTCCCCATACATTCTTTGTAATGATACTTACTTGGGGATAGATATTTAACTTAAATTAGTGCAAGAAAATACACACCAACTTATAACTTTTTTAGTGGGATTGCTTGAACCCTAAACTATGTCAAAAAATAATTTCTTTTTGAAAAGTTAAATACTCAACAAGCAATCATCCTGAAGCAAAAATTTTAATAGAATCATTATCAATTTTCTATATTATTCAGTTTAATGAAGTGTATGTTGTATTTGTTGGAAAATATTTACCAGTGTGTTGAACAGTGTTTTAACAGTGTGTTATTGAGCAACAAATGTTTGCATAATTAAACTGCTACAAACCACAAAAAAAGATTCCATCCATTTGTTGATTTTGTAATATTTATGTACATTTACTTGTTTCTTTTGTCACCATGTTGCTGATAGAATGTACATATATTTTGTTGTTAGTGTAAAATAATTTCAGTAAATATCCTCTGTAAATGTTGTCAATTTAATTTAAACTCAGATTACCAAGGGAGGTTACCCAGTCAGTGACATCATCATAAAATGGGAAGATTAAATCTGCAAAAAATTTACAGTTGAAATTTGTGGAAGCCGAGAATAATGTGTTTTCTGTTCTTTTTTTTTTTTATGTACTGGTACTCTTACTCAGTGGTATCAGTGAAACTGAGTTTGTTTTGCTTGATTAAATCTTGATAGCTCAAACATCCAGGGGTCCCAGCAATTCAGTTCAGGAGATCCATAATTCAAGTGAATGAGATATAATTATAACCTTCACTCGGGTCACAATACCATTTGTGTGATACTGGGTGTTTGTGTCATCCATGTTTAAGCCAACAAGATTCCACTATAATAATTATTCAGACGAGTCATTGCACTCGTTTAGTGGAAAGAAGTTATTTAAAGTTGTACAGAAAGTTCTGAGTTCCTCTAAGATCTAAGTTTTAACATGAAAAAAAATGAATAATAAAATTTCTTAAGGTAAGTCTAACAAATCTCACCAAAAACCAAATAAAATGACAATTTAGAAAATTAGTTAATGAAATTGCATTTTTTTAAATTTTGATTTCCTTACTTTATAATGAATTGAATCATAGTACCCCAAAAGAAAGTCGTTTTTTGCAGATAGGACAAATCATTTTGTGCAGCTTGTTAATCACCTCTACAAGTTGACATATTGATAAACTTTGAAAGTAGAATCACACTGATAAAGGGATGATGAATGCCTATGATTTACATTTAACAATACCGGTAAATATTTTGTTAATAACTTAAATATATTTTATCAGAAGCATTATTTGACTCTAAAATTTTGACAGCCTGAGTGGGAAAAAAGATTATTTGATTCAGATGAAGGGAAAATTCTACTATGACATTGTAAAATTTTTAATTCCATCCAAATTGTAAAATGTATAAAATGAAAATGAAAACTGATGACACATCACATTTTATAATAGCAACAAAATATAAATTGATGGATAATGGACCTTTTCTAGCCAGATGTGGATATATCACGATATACTGGATTCCTCACTATCAAGCTTTTCAATGGAGCCATAAAAGTGTACAGAGTTATATGTGAGGTTGTGTTATAATGGGGCACACTGTAATTAGCATTACAATTTTATAATAAAATGGGATCCATGACAATACCTGTCTTATAGAAAAGGAGTGCATTATACTGGTACATTATAGGTAAGGATTACTGTATAAGCCAGACTTTTTATGCTTTTCGGGGGGTTAAATTGATTAAGGTATTTGGTAGCTAGGATATCTCTGATATAAGATTATTGCAGATAATATTTTGTATTTCTTCAAATTTCTCATTTGTTGGAGTTATGTTTGTGTTCATTTACCCACCTCCAATTCCTTTTGACATTTGAAACAAGATTAAGAAGGATATTATACATGATTAAAAGATTATTCTATATATTAAAGAGCTCATTAGATCTGTTAATGGTGTTATCTGTTTTATACACACACACAAATTGAAATATAAAACAAATTTGTGTATCAAAGGTTGACTTGTTTTGTGTTTCAGCTTTAAGATCTTGGAAATATTACTAGACGTGGGTTATTTATCTGTTGTGAATTCAAATCACTTATACAAGCCTACTGAATAAATTGGGTCAGTTGCAAGTAACCTTGAGGCAGGTCAGTAAACAATAGATTATACAATGTGCTAACAGTTTGGGTTGCAGGCCACGCTCCAAACTTCACAAGTTCTGGTGCTTTTCAAAACCGATCACTTTTATTTAGGCATTATGGGATTGTGGACTACATGCAATATTTTACTGACCTCTGCAATTGAAGAGCTTGACAACATACAACAACTACACACCTCAGAAACTGAAGATTTGACAATGGAAGTGCTCCAATGAGCATGGGCAATTTTACATTTTGCAAACACACATGTTAACGCACTTTTGTGAGGAATTTTACTTAGTTCAAATTACATTCGAGACATATATTAGACTGACTTGAGCAAGTCATCACAACTAAAAACATAAAGGGGCCAAGTGTTTGGAACTATTTTGTTACACTCTTAGCATACATTTCCATGTCTGTGTAAGGATCCAAAATTGGATAGTAAATCGCTAGATTGAAGAGGTGCTTACTTAATAGTGATGGTGCAGAGTGGCCACACTCAAGGCAGAGATTCAAGTTATTCCCCCTGTCCCATATAGTAATTTGTAATCTCCACACAATTGTAAGATTCCTGAGACACAAGTGTAGTCTGTTAACACAGATACGTGTAATTACATTTGCTTGTTTCCATGTCATTTAAACAAAATAAGATGTCGGTTTTAGTAAGTCCAAACGTTATTTTTTTTAAATCATAGCAATTTGAAATTCTTCTGCACAAATAATGTAGAAAGTTATTGTTTTGGTCATTTGATGTCACTG
Source organism: Margaritifera margaritifera (assembly GCA_029931535.1). Lineage (NCBI taxonomy): Eukaryota > Metazoa > Mollusca > Bivalvia > Unionida > Margaritiferidae > Margaritifera > Margaritifera margaritifera. The sequence continues at coordinate 72,604 of JAQPZY010000853.1, read as the reverse complement.
CTAAGGTGTTTCTCATCATTGATTTTCACATTAACATATGAATACTGTACAATGTTGAGCAGATATACATAGAGTTCAGTACTTTGTGTCAGAGAGCAAGTGGATGTAACTTGAATCTCTGCATGGAGAATGGATCCAATGGGTTTTTTTTTAATACACTGCACCAGAACATTTAATTGACAAATCCCCAAACTCCACTTATCTATGACCAGCTATTAGTAAGTTGTTGTTTATTTGAAATTCAAAATGGACTGCTAGATAATCTCCCAGGTGAAGTGTGATCAGTTATGTAATGACACCTATTGTGAAGCTTATCTAAGATAATGTCTTCTGCCCTAATATGGTTTGACACCAGGACAGTTTGCATTATATAGCCTGCATAAATTCAGCATTTAATAACTTCATAATTTTTCATCCTTATTGTGTGACATTTGCACTCTACTGAAAATATATCTCATATAAGGTGATAACATTTTCGAAAGAGAAAACAGTTTAAAAATAAATGTAATGTTATCGAGTAAGCATGGTTCTGTTGATTCATTGATTAGCATGTATTCATGTCTGCTGTCACCAAATAAACTTGGCATTTCTTATGTTGAAGTGCACCTCACATATTTTCTTTAAAAACATTCATTGTTTTCTTTCATTAGTAAAATTTACTTTTTATAATCTCATGGTTTTATTTTTAGCTCACCTGGCCACGTGAACTAATGGTATGGCCCTGCATCAGTCGTCTATTGTCAGACATCCATCACGCATCCATCAGCAACTGCTATTTTCAACTTTTTCTCAAAAACTACTTAATCAGTTTCAACCAAACAGCGACAGACATCATCCTGGTATGAATCCCTTCAAGTTTGCACAGAATGATGCCTATCTGCCATCAAATATGGCTGCCAGTGCTAAAATTTGAACAACTTTATATGACTTTGTTGCCAAATATTTGAAGGATTTTATCATTTTTACCTTTATTTTTGTATTTTATATAACACATGAAATATTTAACATCTTTATCTTTACCTTTTTTCTTGTAGAACTATATGTGTACCTTATTTTGAAGGGTTTATGTTCTGAAGTATTTCTGTTTGCTATTTTTTATCTTTACATTTTTAGAAATTAACTTTTAATTAGCACTATATAGACAGTATTGTGCTGTCATGCTATTAAACTATACACATATACTAAAAACATGCTTAACAGAATTTAACCAAATTGTACAGAAAGCATTCTGGCATAGAGGGCTTTAAAGTTTGTACAGATGATGCCAATCTGCCATCAAATATAGCCACCATTACTAAAAATAGGGAGACCTTTAAATTACTTCTCAAAAATCACACCACAAAATTTTACCAAAGTTTACAGAGAACACTCTGGCATTGAGGGCTTTACATTTTATACAAATAATGTCTATGTGCCATTAAATATGGCTACCTTTACTGAAAATAGACAAACCCTTAAGCAACTTCTTTAAAAAAAATAGCCCAACAGAATTTAACCACATTTGACAGAAAGCATTCTGCTTTGAGGGCTTTCAATTCTATATCCGATTTGCTATCAAAAATAGCCGCCATTAGAAAAACCTTTAAATGACTTCTCAAAAATCACTGCACAGAATTTCACCAAATTTGACAGAAAGCATCCTTCTATTGAGGGCTTTCAGTTCTATATCTGATTTGCTAGTGAATATGGCCACCATTACTTAAAATAGAAAAACCTTAGACGATTACTTATAAAGAAAAGCCAGCTCATCAGAATTTTACTAAGCTTGACCAAATTTCACGGAAAGTACTCCAGCAGGTAGGCCCTACAAGTTTGTACAAATGATGATGATTCTTGACTCTCAGAACTCTATAGAGTCCCCTGCTATTTTTTAAGAGTAACAACCCTCAGTCTAGAGGTGCCAATTTTTCTAATGAGTTCTTGTGAATTTTTTTAAGTATATAAATATTTATTAAAAATTATTTCTTCAATATTTTATGATAAATGGTTAAATAAGTGGGTAACCAGTGTAAAAGGTATCCTAAAAGTGTGAATCACACACATTTGATATTTAAAGTCTTAAAGACAATCAAATTTGTAATGGATTTATGAATATTAAAAACATATTCTTTTTAAGACAATGATTGTAAGAACTCACCATTTTTAATAGATTTCTTGCCAAATTATTCATTCAAGTTATTTCTCTTTTCATAACAAGAATTTTATTCACAAGAGTTATTTCCCTTAGAGACATGCAGTACAACTTTGTTAGAGAAATCTTAACATAGGATTTGTTGATCAACAATATGCAGAAAATAAAATTATCTGCAATTCTTTTGTATGTATACCTGAAAAAAATTATAAGTGGAAACAACAGAATATACTATGTTCTTGACATTAGAGCTCAGAAGTGACCATTCAAACTAGTTGCAGTTACAACTAGTTACATGGATAAACAGAAGAGCATTAAATTTTTTCTCCTTTGACTAAAATTGTCAAAATCTTTTATAACTTTTCTTAATCTACTTGACAGAATTTGACCAAGATTGACAGAAAGCATGCAAGTTTTATTAAAATAAAACTTAACTGAATTTGACCAACTGTGACAAAGCACACTGGCATTGAGGCCTTTCATTACTGGACAAATGATGCTGATGTGCCATCAAATATCGATGAAGATACCAGAAAAAAGAGAAACCTTGAAACAGTTGTTTTCATTATATATACAATCAACAGCATTATAAGAAATTTCTACAAAAAGCTGATCCAGACTTCTTGGTACACTTCTCCCACATTTGGCTATTTGGCAGATGTCAGCCAGGTGAGCGATCTTGGGCCTCCTGTTATTAAATGGCATTTAAAGTGCTTAAATGTGGACATACAGAGGGTATTAATGGTGAACATGTTTATGTCTGTTTTAACTATTGGCTTTTAGTTAGGAAACTTTCTATATACCTCATCAAGTTTGATGCCGTGTGATATGCATTAATTGAACAGCTACTCTCATCTGGGCTAGTAACGTAATAACAATAATCACAATATAATGTATTTTCAAGGGTTTGCACAGAATTTTTTGAATGATTATGACCGTTTTTATTGGTAGAATTATATTATAATGAAATAAGTATGTATATTTATAAAATCTTTAAAATTACCAATTGTAGATTATCTTCAGCCTCTTATGGAGACCATAATGTTTCAGCAATGCAATGTATCTTGTCAAAAATTTTTTTAAAAAGATAATACTTTATTGTTTTTCAAGAGATTTAGTTGATGTGGTAATTGGAAAAAGAGGTAGACATCCCCTGCCCCCATTTCCTGCTTACCTCTATACTTATCCTAGTTGCAATAATCTTGTTTAAAATGATATTGCTTGGAAGAAAATCTTACATTGCAACCCATATTCAAACGGTGCAGACCATTATGTTTACATCTATTTTTCATCTTCATTTTATGTTGGGCCAAGTGAACTTATGGTATGGTCCTCTGTCCATTGCCTGTCATCCATTCATAGTTGTCATATACAGCTTCTTAAGAACAGTTTGACCGATTTTGCACAATTTTACTGTGAGCATTCCAGAATCAGGGCCTTCAGATTTGTTCATTTGATGCCATTAGTAAAAAAAGAAAAATCTTTGAACAATTTCTCAAAAACCACTGAGCAGAATTTGACCAAGTTTGACAGAATTCATTCTGACATGAAAGTCCTTTCAATTTGTTCACTTGATGCCAGTCTGCCATCAAATATGGCCTCATAAAAAATTGTAGAAACTTTAAAACGTCTTAAAAACGGCTCAACAGAATTTGAACAGATTTGACAGAAATGATCATAACATGAAGGCCTTTTAAATTTATAAGCATGATGCCAATCTGACATCAAATAATGGCCACCATTACTAAAAATATAAAAATGTTTAAATGACTTCTACCAAACCACTCATCAAACCACCCTAACAACAACATTAAACAAAAAATTCTCAAACACAGCTCAATAGAATTGGATCAAATTTGATAAAAGGCATCCTGTCAGATTCGTACAAATGATGCCAGTCCACCATCAAAAATTATAGCTGTCATTACTAAAAATATAAAAACTTTTAAACAACTTCTTAAAAAGCACTCAACATAATTTTGTAAAATTTGAGAAAAGCATTATTGCATCAAGGGCTTTCAAATTTGTATAAATACTGCCATTCTGCCATCATGTTTAGCTGCCATTAGCAAAAATAGAAAAAAGTTTCTTTTCAAAGAGTGCTCAACAGAATTTAACCCAAATTCAAAAGCATCATGGCATAAAGGATTCTTAAATTTTTATGCAAATGATACTGATCCACCTGCAAATATGGCTGCCTTTACTAAAACAGAAAAACATTTAAACAAATTATCCAAAAAGTGCTTAACAGAATTTGACCAGATTTGACATAAAGCACCCTGGCATAACTGTCATTCAGTATTGGACAAATATATATGAATATTACAAAAATTGAGAAACCATGAAACGGTTCTTTTCACAACATATGCGATCAACAGCAGTGAAAGAAATTATTACAGAAAGCATCCTACTCACCCAGATTTCTTGACCAACTGCTCTTGCATTTGGCTATTAGGCAGATATAAGCCATGTGAGCCATTTCAGGTGCACTTTGGCCTCTTGTTTCATTTCCCAACATAGCACATTACATATGAGCTCATTTGAAAGACTTGGATATATATATATATAAATGGCATTGACCAAGATGTATCATGGTATCTTCTGCCAGCCAGTTAAGGTTTCAACTGTTAGAAGTAGCAAAAGTGTAGACGGTCCATCACCTTTGATCTATTCATGATGAGTTTGTATGGTATGTAACATACAGTTTCATTAAAAATATGCATTACCATTACATAAGGTGTGTATATCAAGTTTGAGCATTTGACCATGATGTACCACTTTTCACTTTTTCCCACTGTGTATATAAGGATTGTTACATATGTTGAGTTTTTTTGTTTTCTTTTTCCACAGCTTTTGCCAGGGTTTAGGTGTTTGAAACTTGAAGTTGTGTGTTTATACTTTGATACATGCTGTATTTATATCTTGCTTTCAATTACTCATCAATAAGGCAGTGTCCATCTATTACAAATGAAGATCAAAATAAGCTTTTCACATAATGTGCATGAAAATCAGACTGTTCATTTACAATATAATCCATAATTCAGACAAGAAGCTTTTGAAACAATCTGGATTTCTGCACAAGTATATATGGATGTGACATACACCACAAACTGCTTACTTTTCATTAAAAAGTACTTCTTCAGCAGTCTTTAAAAATCTAAAAAAAGAATACAAAACTGTGCTTTATAGAGATATGTTAAAATCTGATTTGTGTATTTAACAAAATTTGTTTTATTCATGAAAAAGCTCCAGATTTGCAATTCTTGAAAGATTTGAGCCAAGCACAACTTACCTCAACAGTCATAGGCATAGATACCATTATGCAATTATACATTTGCTTGCACCTTTTTTTTTGCTCACCCTGGCCACAAGGCCAAGTGAGCTGAAGTATGTCTTTTGTCCGTTGTGCATTGTCTCACATCCATCCATCAACAATTGCTATTTTCAACTTCTAAACAAAAATCCACTGTACCAGTTTTAACCAAACAACTTCTAAACAAAAATCCACTGTACCAGTTTTAACCAAACAACTTCTAAACAAAAATCCACTGTACCAGTTTTAACCAAACAACTTCTAAACAAAAATCCACTGTACCAGTTTTAACCAAACAACTTCTAAACAAAAATCCACTGTACCAGTTTTAACCAAACAACTTCTAAACAAAAATCCACTGTACCAGTTTTAACCAAACAACTTCTAAACAAAAATCCACTGTACCAGTTTTAACCAAACTTGGCACAGAGCATCCTGGCATTAAGACCTTTAAAGTTTCTGTAAATGGTTTCTATAAATGATGCCAATCCACCATAAAATATGGCCACTGTTTTTAAAAAATAGTAAAACCTTTAAAAGACTTCTTTTCAAAAACTGCTCAACAGAATTTGACCAAAGTTGACAGAAAGCATCCTGGCATAGAGAACTTTAAATATGGCCATCATGACTTGAAATAGTAAAACTTTTTAATGACTTCTCAACAATCACTGAACATAATTTGACAGTATCCTGGCATGGGTGCTTTTACAGGTTTGTGCAAATGATGCCGAACTGCCATTAAATATGGCCAGTTACTAAAAAGTAAAAAAAGCTTTGAATGACTTCTCCAAAACTGCTGAATAGAATTTGACCGAATTTGAAGAAAGCATCCGGCTTGAGGACCTATCAGGTTTGTACAAATGATGCTGATCCACCCTCAGATATGGCCACCATTACTAAAAGCAGGCCAGCCTTTAAAAGACTTGTTTTAAAAAAACTGCTAAACTGAATTTGACCAAATTTGATTGGAAGCATTCTGGCATAAATGCCTTTAAAGTTTGTACAAATGATGTCAATCTGCTATCAAATATAGCCACCATTACTAAAAAAATAAAAAAAATAAAAAATGTAAACAACTTCTTTGCCTAAAAGACTGAACAGAATTTGACCAAATTTGACATAAAGCATTCATGGCATAAAGGCCTTTCAGTTTTGTACAGATGATGCTTATTCATCATCAGATATGGCCAATATTACTAGAAAGAGAGAAACTTTTAAAAGACTTTTTCTCAAAAATAGCCAAACAGAATTTGACTAAATTTGATGGAAAGCATCCTTCCATAAAGGCCTTTAAAATTTATAAAAATTATGCCAGTCTACCATCAAATATGGCTGCCATTAAAAAAAAAAAGGAAAAAACTTGAAACTTCTTCTCCAAAAATTGCTTAGAGATTTATACCAAATTTGACAGAAAGCACTCTGGCATAAAGGGCTTTTAAGTTTCTAAACAATAATGCCAATCTACCATGAATGAGGTTTCTGTTACTTAGAATATAAAAAGCTTAAACAACTGCTCCAAAACTGCTGAACAGAGTTTGACCAAATTTGACAGAAAGTATTTGGGCATGAAGGTCTTGCAGATTTGTTTAAATTATGCTAATCTGCCATCAAATATGGCCAGCATAATGAAATCAAGATAACTTCAAAAGAACAGCCACTGACCAGAATTTGACCAAATCTGGTACAAAGCATTCTGGCATTAAATACTTTTTAATTTATATAAATTACACTGATCCAGTGTAAAATATGGCCAGTGACTGAAAATAGAAACCTTTAAACAACTTCTCGATAACTGTTTAATAGAAACAGCATCCTAGCAAGAAGGTCTTGTATGTTTATACAAATGATGCCAATCTGTCATCAAATTTGGCCACTTTATTAAAAAACAAAAAAAAAAACAAAACAACAACAAAAAACCTTAAAATAACTTGTCAAAAGCTGCTAATAATAATTTGACAGAAAACATCCAGACAAGAAGGCCTTTCAGTTTTGCACAAATGATGCTGATCATTCATTCAATGTGGACATTGTTACTAAAAATTGAAATTTTTTTAAACAACTTCTCAAAAATTGGTCAACAGAATTTCACCAAATTTGACAGAAAGTATCTTGGTGCAAGTTTTCAAAGGTTTGCACAAATGATACTGATCTGGCTTCCAATATGGCTGCCATTACTAAAAAATATAAAAACCTTTACATGTCAGAAAGCATCGTATTAACCCAGATTGCTTGGTTGACTGCCCTTGCGTTGACTTTTAGGTAGATGTTGGTGATCTCAAGCCCACTTGGGCCTCTTTTCTCTTTCCTGTCCAAGTTTCGAAAGATGATCTTTCTTTGTTTTTTTGTTGTTGCAAAATTGCCCCTCAGAATGAAAAAATTCACCAATGTTCTAGAAACTTTTTTTTTTTTTAAGGGGATCATGCGCAGGACTGCCCCAACCCCTTTAATTTATGCCACTCATTAAAGTGTTTGCACTAGCATTGAAGCCCAGCTACACCTTGGCAGTATAGATTGATCAAAATATGGTTGAGCACTGTCTTATCTGCTGAGTAACTGCAGTATCGAGTCCATTCTGTTGTCATGGAAATAATTTTTGCAAAGTATCCCCTCTCCTTGTGATAGTTCTGTACTGTATTGGGATTGTAATGTTGGAAACATGGACAAGTCCAGTACTGCATTGCCATATGTCATCCTTTCAACCCAAGCTCCTTCTATACATATATTGAACTTGTTGTACTAGATTTAAGTTATAATAAATGATTTTGTACAGATTATTCTGCCTTGTCTATTTATTTGCAGGACATGTATTTGAACATTCATTGTGGAGCACATATCCTTTTTATCTCACTCTTCTTTTATTAGTTGATGAAGACAGTACAAAATGATGCTTTCCAGATATATCTCAAAACTTTCTTTGCAAATGAACTGGAATGTGGTATTTTTGCCAGTTCCTGCTCATTTGGCACACTTTTGTATCATGAGCTTTAGGTAGCACTCAAGTTTTCACCAATGACAGGGGTCAAGGATGGTTCCACTCACCTTTGAAACCACCTTTCTCAAAATAAAACTCTATAACCATCAACATATATACTTTTTCAAACTTGTCAAATAATGGAAAAGCTGAGCACAGCAAAGCTGATCCTTTTATGACGAGTGCCTTTCGAGTCATATCAAGCTCCTCCACACGTGAAAATCCCCCCCCCCCCATTTTCAACCCTGTAAGAATCTGTACTCGACAAAATCAGAGATATTTCATAAATAAGGTGGTGCCAATTGCATCCCAGATATTTCTTTAATGAAGAGAAAAATTGACCACAAAAGGATCAATTCCCACAATTAGTCGCTATGAAATGTTCACTCATAAAGCACATAAAAACAGAGCTTGAAGAAAATGGACAGCCACTCATGCACATTGTAAGCCAAAATTTAATATCAAACCCAGCTAGCACAAATGTGTTTCAGCACTTGAATAATTCGCTTATGCATAGAACATGAAATCGTGCATTATTGACATCATTGAATATAACGAGATAGAACATGGAGATAAAGTATGCATGTCTCTTATGTCAAAACTTAGCCCCAAAACTAGTAATGCACAACTATTTAGCACTACCTTAATGAAACATTGGAATTGCGTACGTTCAGGCCTGCAAAGAGGGAAGGGGGAGACAATTGCTCAGGGGCCCTGCGATTTCTAGGAGCCCGCCGTCAACTCGGGTAACAAAAATAAATCTTTGTAGTAAATATTCAAATTTGTTCCTTGCAAGAGTCCAAGTTATGGTAGATTACTAAATGTTTTACATGCAAAACTGTACACGTTTTTATAAACAATAATTTATCTAGTTTTTGGGCCCATGACTGCTCTGCCCAGGGGCATGTAATTTCTGTTGGCAGGCCTGCATACATTTCTCGATTAGTTTTATTCTTAAAAAAAAATCTTATGTAGATTTCATGTATGAAGGGGGTAATTATTGTTATTCATGTCAGTCCATCCCATCACGTTATGTTGAAAATTGTTTCCACTCAAAAGATTTTAAAGGACGTCATAAATTCAAACCCAATTTGGTACAAGGCTCAACATCAAGAAAGTCTAATCCAGTTTGATTTTCATGATTTTCAAACAAAATTTGTTCGAGTTATGGCCCTGTTTTGACTTAGAACTGTGCCACTCAACTTTTGAAGGACTTCATAGATTCAAACCAATTATTTGGCACAAGGAATTACATTATGAAGACCTAGATTAAGTTTGATTTTCACAATTTTCCAACAAACTTTAATGGGTGGAGTTATGGCATAAAACTTGAAACTTTATTATATTAATGAGAATAACTTAGTTATAATATACTATCCTTCCCCCAAGACCCTCAGGATGAACAAACTATCGTATATAATCATGTACAATCTGGGTCCAAATGCAAACAACATAGACCCTGATCTGCCGTCGCATAATGCACCATCAGATCAGGGTCTATGTTGTTCTACTGATTAGTCCATACAAACTGCATAGACCCAGATCTGCCGGCGCATTATGCGATGGCAGATCTGGGTCTATGCAGTTTGCAGTTGGTATCGGCTTATACATGAGTACATATGGTACTGTGAATACAAAGAAAGATAGATAATGCATGTTTGAACACATTAAGTCTAAGAGGTACATAGTGTATATGATATGCATTAACAGTGTATATGATATGCATTAACAAAATAAATTTACAGTGCATGCTTGTCAATATTTTACAATGAAAACTGCCTTTCGAGATAATGGTCATACAATTTTGTGTTGAACACATTAAAGATTTGTTTCTGATCTAATGTTTTAGAGGATTTCATTTCAAAGAATAGCACCAAAGTAAGAAAATGATTTTTTTTAATGTCTTTGTTTTAATGGCAATGGCATCCTCAATGATTATTTGTGATTGATCTCGCGTTAGAACCTTGGTATTGTTCTTCTGGCTTAAAATGAAGCATATCATGCAAATATTGTGGGCAAAGTTTATTCTTTACTTTAATCAGTAATATTGATTGTGGTAGGCTAACCTGTTTTCAGATTTCAACCATTTCAATTCAGATAACAGAATTTTTTAGATGGTGTATCAAATAGTAAATTTACTATCAGTTTTATTTCCCAGATTGTGCAGAAGTAGTCCAAACGAGAAAGAATTATTGCATTATAACATAATTTCCTATAGTTGAGTGCTAGGTAATTTTTATATGACTGCTATAAGACAAGTATATTTTGTTATGATTATGTCTGTCCATATGTTACCTATTTTGTTTCTGCACAATAATTTGAGTTGACCATCATCTACAGTCACCAAACTTTGCAGATGACATGCACTTGGCGGTAACTAAGAACCCTATAAAATTCATGGTCAAACGGTTGAAGGTCATGAACAGCGTGACTTAAGAAAAAAAATGTTTCTGCACAATAACTAGAGTTCTTCACCATTTAGTTACCAAACTGTGTGAATGGCTTGAACTTGGGGTAAGGAAGAATCCTATCAATTTTGGGATCAAAACGTCAGAGGCCAAGACTGACTGAAAGAAGTAAAATGTTTTCTGCATAATAAGAAGTTCGCCACCATCTAGTTATCAAACTTTGTGGATAGCTTGCACATGGGGCTCAGATAAAGCCTATTAATTTTGAGATCAAAGGTCAAGATCACTGTGACTGAAAGAAGAAAATGGTTTTGGCACAATAACATTAGTCCTACACAACACATCTGGACCAAACATTGTGACTGGCTTACACTTAGTGTTGGGAAGATGCTTATTGATTTTGGGGTCAAAAGGTCAAAGATCAAGATCACCATGACTGAAGGAACAAAAAATGGTTTCCACACAATAACATTAGTTCTACATCACAGATCTGGACCTAACTTTGTGGATGGCTTGCATGTTGAGGTAAGGAAGAAACCTATTGATTTTGGGGTCAGAGATCAAGGTCACTGTGACTGAAAAAAGAAAAAAGGTATTTGGGTAATAACTTGGTTTTAGACCATATACAGTGGCCAAAGTTCATGGAGGGGCTTGCACTTGAGGAATGAAAGAGGCCTACTTATTTTGGGTGCAAAAGGTCAGGATCATTATGGCTCAAAGAAAAATGGGTTTTGCAAAATAATTTTTTTTCTGGTGTAAGTTTCTTGACAAAACTTTTTGGATGATTGGTACTTAGAATAATAAAGAATTCAATGCTTAGGATAATAAAGAACTCAAAAGGATTCTGGGATCTAAAGTTCAGAGATCATGGTCGTGGTAAGTAAGGTAAGAAAATAATGGTTTCTGTGCATGTAAGTTTAGTTCAAGACTGCATACCTTGACCAAAGGTCAAAGTTATTGAGACCCACTGGTCAGTAATCTCCAGAGTCAACCTACTAGTGCCACCATCAAGGACTATTCAACATGGACGGGCCATTCACAGTACTCTTATTATCCTCTGTAAAAGAAAAATTCTTGAGCTTACTACAGAACTAACCTGGTTCACTTATGCATGCTAGTCTAGATTCTTACCAACATGAACTCCCATAAGTTTTTCTGTGTCAACATTTTCAGTTAGATTATCTTCATTATACATCTCCAAATTCGGGATTTCAGTTCACTGATAATCTTGGCCTAGTTCCAAGCAACATTGCTTTGGTTTTTGAGGATTTATAAATATGTTATTTAGTGAAAACCAATATTCAACTTGACACAAATCTTCAAAAAATTGTTCAAAGTTTCAACATTAGAATCAGACTTATGCAAAGTAGTATCATCTTCATATTGATTGGTTTCTGAATGTACATATAGGGGCCAGTAATTTATAAACAATATAAATAATAGGTGCCTAAAATAGATCCCTGCTGAATTTCTTCACTGATCAACATAAACTCTCATTTGTTGCTACCAATAACAACTTGTTGGCTTCTGTTGGAGAGATATGATTTGAACCATGTGAGTGACAAGTGAAAGCATTTGTACTTTTCAAGTTTCCATGCAAGTTTATTATGGTCAGATGAGTCAAAAGCCTTCATAAAATCAAGTTATATAGTTCCAGTAGCAATTAACCATTAAATTCTGTCAGCGCAGACTGACACGAGGGATATGCTCCAAATCCAGATAAGGTTGGTTGGGTATTTTAAATTTTACTTTGAAAGGCAGGCATAGAGATGTTTAGAAAGTAGAAATGTGTCTTTCAAACAGTTTAGATAAGGTTGGAAGAATAGATAATATTCTATAATTATCTGGATTTTATTTGGAAGCCATTTTATAAATGGACATAGTCTGGCTGCTTTCAGTTGAGATGGGAAGATTCCCTTAGTAATGCTTTGATGAATTATATAGGCAATAGATGGATCAATAATGTCGGCACATTTTTTTATGATGAATGGACCTATTTGATCCACTCCAGTTGATTTCTTAGAATTCAACTTTTTCAGTTCACTTGTATCTATACTTGACATAAATGGAACAGTGAATGGTACATTTTCTGGTATTTTTGACTTAATAAAATCCAGGAACTCTTCATTTTTGGCAATATTACTTGATATAGTGGAGTTTACATTTGTTACATGAATGAAGTGCTCATTATTTGAGGGTTTTTTTTACAAGATGAACAACATGCAATGAATGAATCAGAAGTGTCAAAGGAAGTGTCGGTTTAAATCCAGAATTCATCATCCAAGAAATTATTTATAGGAGGACTAGTAAGCTATAATATTATCTTCCTTTTACAAAGCTTGTAAGGGATATTTTGTCATATAAAAATTCTAAATCACCAGCATCATCCAGCATGGTGCTCTGGAATCCCTTTGTGTCACTGGACATGAAAATAATTGTCTTAGTCAATTTCCAAAGGCTTTTCAACCAGGATTGTAAATGAGGACATCTTTTTCACTTGTAACACTATCTATTATTCTAAAAATAATGATTTTGAATAATATCTTGTGCTGTGTAACCCCAGGATGTTAGCTACCATATAATTCAAAATGGCTGTCTTTGTTCTCTCCTACCCATCATTTCTAAACCAATCGGGCAAGATAATAGATTCAATATACGCTGATCTGGAACTTAAATAAATCTACCTAGGCAGTTGGACACTTTACTTCTATTAAAACATAATCGTATTTAGGATAAAAGTTTCTCTCATCATGCTTTGATAGGGATCATTCTATCAATCTTTTGTATCTAATTCATGGCAATTCACTTGAGGGCAGCAGTGAATGGGTGGGTGGGTCAGGGTTCAAAACGTGATGTAGACACCACCTCTGCTACTCGTTTAAAACAAGCCACAAATGCTAATGGAGATTATTTTACTTTGAAATACAATACTAATTCTGTAACTGTTGCCAATGTAAAATGTATATCTGAATGGAATGTCAAACTAAGCTTTAGATAATGGACAAGTAATTGATCGTAAGCAAATTGGTATCATCTCAACAATTACATAGTCATCAGACAATCTACAGTCCTACAAAGTTACTGTGACTTTTACAATTTGACGAACACTCTATTTATTCAGAGGTCTACGTATAAAGAATGGACTGGCACTGAACATTTCAACTAATTTTTAAAGAAATTTATTCCAAAAACAGTGATAGTAACCATGGCAATAAACTATATTTCAGGTCTGTAGCACCCCAAACCAGTCTTCCATGGTATCAAGTGATGATAATTATCAATTAACTTGGGATCAAACACAACTTTCCCAATTGGCAATTCAGACATGAAATTTAGGAGGACTACACCAAATTAGTCTGGGAAAACTCCTCAGAAATCCCAGTCAGGCAGTCCATCCAATTATAAGCTCTTTACTAGCTGGAATCTGAGCTGCATAGTGACCACAAGATGACAGCCCTAACTAGGGATAATGATAACCAATTGCTCCAGGAGGAAACCACAGAGCTGGAAGCCCCACCAGAAAAAGCTTCTCTGGAGACCTGGGTAGCTGAACTAACCCCCTTGTGTGACCCTCCTAGTAAAGTGTACTTGAACAACATATTAAATCTAGGAATTAATGGAAAAGGTCTACACATTGGGCATATAAATATACATGTTGTGAATAATAAGTTAGACCAACAAAGTTTAATGTTATCGTCAGAGGTTAATAATGTAGATATTCTGGATTTAAGAGAAACAAAGTTAAATGACAATTATGCAAATGACTTATTGTTTATTGATGGTTATGACACACCAATCAGACATGACTGAGGTTCAGGGGGTGGAGGGATTGTTTGTGTATGTAAGCAGTGGTTTATCAGTTGAATGCAGAAATGATCTAAAATCAGATGAAATTGAAGCAATATGAATCCGGGTAAATCAATTAAATACAAAGCCATTCCTTATGGGCTTTGTCTATAGGTCGGATGGAGTGAGCATTTTAAAAGCCAAAAGATAAAGTGATTGATGAACAAAAATAAATTTATATTTTAGATGACTTCAACAGAGATGTTATGAATGATCAGATTAACAGAAATTGGTTGAATTTCATAAAAACTTTTGGTCTAGCCCAATCAGTGAACCAACCAACACAAGAAACTGACCACTCAAAAACTCGAATTGATCATATATATACAAATATGGAAGAAAATGTGATAAAAATATGTATTCCTAGAATATGTCTTAATGACCACTTCTTTATTTTCCTAACCAGAAAATCAGCTGTAAAATCCAAAACTCATAAAACCATTACTTATCAGTCATTTAAGCATTATGAATATAGTACCTATGTTTGACAATGTGGATGATGCTCTTAATATGAACCCAACTTTGTATGGAAGTAGTAAACATATACCTTTGGAAACTCGGAGAATAAAAATGGACTTCCAGCCTGATTGCTTAACTCCCGACATATGGACTCAACTTTTTATGCAAGTGGTAAATATGTACATGTACCTTTGAAAACAGAGAGAGTAAAAATGGACTTCCAACCTGATTGGTTAGTTCCCGACATATGGACCCAACTTTTTATGCAAGTGGTAAATATGTACATGTACCTTTGGAAACTCGGAGAATAAAAATGGACTTCCAGCCTGATTGCTTAACTCCCGACATATGGACCCAACTTTTTATGCAAGTGGTAAATATGTACATGTACCTTTGAAAACAGAGAGAGTAAAAATGGACTTCCAACCTGATTGGTTAGTTCCTGACAAATGGACCCAACTTTTTATGCAAGTGGTAAATATGTACCTTTGAAAACACCTAGAGTAAAAAAGGACTTCCAGCCTGTTTTGTTAACTCCTGATATATGAACACAACTTCTTATACAAGTGGTTAACATGTACTTTTGAAAAAACATAAAGTAAAAAATTTCTCTCAGCCTGATTGGTTAAGTATTGACATTCTTGATGTTATGAAAACTCATGATTATTTCAGATCTGTAGGTCCACAAGCACATTACAAAACATGGAGAAATAAAGCAATCAAAATGGTACAGAGAAAAATTACTATCAATTAACTCTAAAAAAATAATTGCAAGAAACTTTCTATGTGGAAAGTTTTTAACAAACTAGATGCAGTTAAATATTCCAGAGTCATAAAAAATCCAACAACTTATCTGGAAGGTAAGATTATTGATGAAGATGATGAAATAGCAAAC
Source organism: Margaritifera margaritifera (assembly GCA_029931535.1). Taxonomy (NCBI): domain Eukaryota; kingdom Metazoa; phylum Mollusca; class Bivalvia; order Unionida; family Margaritiferidae; genus Margaritifera; species Margaritifera margaritifera. The sequence continues at coordinate 56,581 of JAQPZY010000853.1, read as the reverse complement.
ACATTTCATTAATGTTTTGTTTTTTTGTCAGTATAGCTCCAAAATCGGGGAACCCATTTTAAACTCCAATCATGATGAACTAAGAACTTTCTGTTCTGAAAAAAAACATTCAACCAACACAAAATTTTCAATCTCTGCAGACAAAAAGAGCAACAGGCCTGATTAATATTGGACCACATCTCCTCAGGGCTGCTGCAAATATAATATCTGATAGAACAGCTTACATATGTAATCTAAGCATATCCATCTCAGTATTTCCCAAGACATGTAAAATGGCAAAAGTTACCCCCATTCATAAGTGAGGAAGCAAAGAAGATGTCAATAACTACAGAACCATATCCATCTTACCAACTCTGTCCAGACTTCTTGAAAAATATGTTCATGACAATCTTATGGTGTACTTGTCAAACTATAACTTACCGTATATACTCACGCATATTCGGGTCCAAATGCAAACAACATAGACCCTGATCGGCCGTCGCATAATGCACTGGCAGATCACGGTCTATGTTGTTTGTTCTACTGATTAGTCCTTACAAACTGCATAGACCCAGATCTACTGGCACATTATGCGATGGCAGATATGGGTCTATGCAGTTTGCAGTTGGTATTGGCTTATACACTAGTATATATGGTAATTCATCAAAACCAATCAGTGTTAAAAGAAAACCACTCCTGTGAGACAGCCTTGGTCTCCATGATAGATAAATGGATTACTGCCTTAGATGAAAGAAAATTAGTTGGATCCATATTAGTTGATCTCATAAAAGCTTCTGACCTTGTTGATCATAATATTCTTGGCAATAAATTGAAATTATATCATTGTGACAATTCTGTGATGAATTGGTTTACATCTTATCAAAGAGAACACAATGTGTCAAAATAAATGGCAATTTTACTAAAGAAGAATCAATTACACGTGGAGTACCAATGGAATCAATACTGGGTCCACTCGTATTTCTCCCTTTCATAAATGATCTGCCACTTGTTACAATAGGGGTAATGTAACAAAAGAAAGAATTACTCAAACAAGCTTTCAAGATTTACAAACACAAATTTAATTTCTTAAAATATTAAATATTTCAAACAAACAAAGTGAAAGAATTAAAATAACTTACAGTTTAGAAATTCCTAAATAATCCTAAATTGTTCTATTGTTCACTGATCCGGAAGTTATCCAAAATATTCAAAATGAAGAATGTTCCGAATGAAAACACCACTGTGCTAATGTACTAACAAGAATCAGTTATATCCAAATATTAATTCCAATTAAATCCTTTTGAATGTAGAAAATCATACAAGTTCTAAAAAATGTTTCCAATAATTCCAAAGGAGCTGAATAATTCATAAATATCAGTAGTTAATCCCAAAAGTATTTCTGAAGTAGCAGTAGTAAATCCAAAATGTACTGTATAATAATATCTCTGAAGCATAATATCACATACAAAGAACCAATTTCATTAAAGACCTCTCAAGCTGATGAAACTATGTAGAATTGCGAATGCTGCGATTACATCTTGTTTTATAGTTTCAGTACTGTGTCATTGAAACAAACCAAATTCTTATTCCGTCTTAAATCGACACCTTAATATTACCGGTATGATCTTACTATCTAACTTCTGGATTGTGAAATCCAGGTCAGGTCAAGTGCAAAACTCGCGTGCTGAATCACGTGACAGGACTAATGCTATAAACAATAATATTAATTCTCCCAGGACCAATGTACTGGGTCACATTGAAATTACCGTATATGTGTACTCTGCAAAACGACACCTATTAGACTATTATACAGAGGTCATAAACTAATAAAACTATACCATTATTGAAAAGAAATGATACATAATTCCGTAACACACTGAAGATAGGCAACTGTATTTCATCTACCAACCTATATGCAGATGACACGACTCTATCAGATTTCAACCAGTTAAAATCCAACCTAAAGGTGTCCCATCAGGTAGCCTTTGATTTGATTTCTGAAGTATTAATGATTACTACCCAACAAAAGAGAGCGAAATTGGAAAATAATAATTTTGAATCTCAAGCTGAATGAAATTTGTCTACAAAATGGTTACTGTCTGTACTTGCTTAAAAGTCAAGTCTAAATGCAAACTGCACAGACCCAGATCTGCCATTACATAATGTGCTGACAGATCTGGGTCCATGCAGTTTGTTAGGAGTAATCAGTAGAACAAACAACATAGATCCTGATCTCCCCGCACATTATGCAATGGCAGATTAGGGTCTGTGTTGTTTGCAGTTGGACTTATAAGTGGGTACAGATGGTACTCATAACAAAATCCTTGGTTGACAACAATTTGCACTTGAATGAACACATTTAAGTCATCTGTCATGGTCAATTCATGTCTGTGGAAATTAAACAAGATAAGGTCATATATATCAAACAGAGGTTAATATATTACAAAAGCTATATACAGCCATACATAGACTACTGTAATGTTTATTTGGGGAAAGACTTTTGACAAGAATATTTTGTAAATTATTCTGCATGCAAAAAAGAGCATTCAAACTCATCCTTGATAATGTTGAAAATATCCCAAATGCAATGAATGATGTTAAAATGTTCAAAGTAAATGAATGATGTTAAAATGTTCAAAGTAAATGAATGATGTTAAAATGTTCAAAGTAAATGAATGATGTTAAAATGTTCAAATGCAATGAATGATGATAAAATGTTCAAAGTAAATGAATGAATATTTTTGCGAAAGGCTAAATATATACACACATTTTCAAACATTATGACCCCATTATATCTTAAGGAACAATTTCATGCAAGAAAACAAGGCAATACTCCCAATTTAAGGTAAATATCAGCTATCTTTTAATTCCAAAACCAAATTAAGAACTTCAACAAAAAAGTTTTCAATATTCAGGGCTACTAATTTAGAACAGAATTCCAAAGGAAATTAGAGGAAGGGCAAATATAAAAACATTTCATTATAATCTAATTCACTGGATGAAATGTGGAACCTGTTTAACTTGACAAAGACATTACAACTTCAGAGTATTAATTCTCAAATCTTCCACATTGTTGCCTTACTATTTTGATATTGTATATACATTAATTACTGTATCATGTTCTTATTACATTTTGTATATACATTAATTACTGTATCATGTTCTAATTACATTTTCTGTTTTTCAAGTTCATATCTATACTTATCTTATTATTGCTTACTTTTTTTCCCACTAAAAAGAATGTAGAGTTGTATGTGCTTTTCTTTATTGTGTTCGGGTGCAACTATGTACAAGAAGGATTACTTTCATGTAACTAATTGTGTCACCCTCTTTAAAAAAAGTCATTATTATTATTATTATTATTATTATTATTATTATAAAATCTGTTAACAATATCATGCATATAATCAGTTATAGTCACATCAATTATTAGATGATATGGGATCTTGCTGTTTCTAATTCAATTAAAATCTTCGAGAATTTTCCACATTACATTTGGATCTGATGCATTTTCAACTTCTGTTTCATAAAATTTTCTTCTAGAAATCTCTGTTATTGCAGTACATCTTTTACACTAGAGTGTGTAGTTGTGCCAATCCTTTTACACCACAGTGTGTAGTTGTGTCAATTCTTAACTGAATGAAATAGCCTCATTCCTGTCAGGCATAACAGATTTCATGAAGGAGCCTTGCAGGTTTTTGAGTGTTTTACTCTTTTTGTTTTTAAAGGAGCAAGCTGATCTAAAACAGAGTTCAATAATAGTGTTCCAGATTTCAAATGCTTCAGTGGGGTCTTCCACATTTTGTACACACTGGGGAGAAGGAAGGAGTTTGCTAAATCAGATACCGTATATACTCACGTATAATCCGGGTCCAAATGCAAACAACATAGACCCTGATCTGACAGAGCATTATACGATGGCAGATCTGGGTCTATGCAGTTCGCAGTTTTATCGGTTTATATGCAAGTATATACAGTAAAAATTTATCAATATTGAATTTTGTAAGCATCTATAGGAGATAACTTATGCTTTGCATCATATATATCCTTACTGTTTACTTTGTGCATGATACAAACAGGATAATGGCCACTTACTGAGAAATACTGTATATACTTGTGTATAAACAGGGTCCAAATGCAAACAACACAGACCCTGATCTATCTACATATAATGCGCCGGTAGATCAGGGTCTATGTTGTTTCTTCTACTGATTAGTCCTTACAAACTGCATAGACCCAGATCTGCCAGCGCATTATGCAACGGCAGATCTGGATCAATGCAGTCTGCAGTAAGTATTGGCTTATACGCAAGTATATATGGTAAAAATTTATCAACATTTAATTTTTTAAGCATCTATAGGAGATAACTTATGCTTTACATCATATATGTCCTTACTGTGTACTTTGTGCATTATACAAACAGAATAATGGTCACCGACTGAGAAATAGGATATTCTCTTGACCCTTGAATACTTAAATAAGATCCTATTCACAGGGGTATCCCGGTCATTTTGACATTTTGATAGAACATGCACTTATAATAATGAAACACTGTTGTATGCAAATGTTTGTCAGTCAGTATTCTGGGAAGACTTGGAACTTGTGGGCTGAGAAATCCTCCAGTCATTATTGGCAAATGTTTGCACACGTCAAATCCTCTATAATTCCTATTTTCATGATGTGTGGGGGTCATGATTTGCACAGATGAAATGTTTGCACAATAAAAACATGGTTTCCAAAAATGAGACGAAATGTCTTGGAAACCAAACTTTTTCCAGGATATGGAAAAATTACCTTCTATGCTCGTGTGAATGATGTATTAAACTGCATAGACCCAGCTCTGCCATCTAATAATGCACCTGGGTCTGTGTAGTTTGTTAGGAGTAATCAATAGAACAAACAACATAGACAATGATCTGACAGCACATTATACAATGGAAGATCAGGGATATGTTGTTTGCAGTTGGACCAGACTTCTGTGTGAATATATATGGTACAGAATTTGGTATTGGTCAGGAAATTTTAAATGTGCTCGAAGTCACAGAAATGTCATGAAATTTTGTGTTGAAACAGCATAGGTTATTATGTTGATTTGTTTTATTGCAAATATTTACCTTTTCAATATAGGTACTATAAAATCTAAATAATAAGTAAGAGTGTAGGGAATAAGTGTACCTTGGCCTCAAAATGTTTTTGAGCAAAAATAAGAGTGTATAAGAATAAGTGTACCCTGGTCTTGAGATATTTTTGTAGCAAAATTAAGCATATATGTATGTGTGTTAAAAAAGGAAAAGGAAGTCTGACTTTAAATGCACTCTTCTGCTAATAATTCTGATCCTTAGGAAGTTATGGGCCAGACTATATCTATTCACTGTACCTTTTTCTGTCACTGTCTTCTCTTTGCTAACCCCCTGTGGGTTCACAGACATAGAATAGGCCCGATGCACTCTACTGCATGTCATAAGAGGCGATTAATAGAAGCAGGAGCTGCAGTAGCTCAGTGGTTAGCATGCCAGACTCGTGACTGAAAGGATACAGGTTCAAATCCTGCCATCGGATCAGCATCGGGATTGGCCCAGGTCAGCTACCATGGTAAATCCTTGGGCAAGGCACTCGACTCCAATTGCCTTGGCAATAAATAACCATAAAACACCAAACCAAACCTAACCTCAATGCTATCTTTCCATTCTTTGATTAGAAATTTAAGTAGGTGATATGGTATAAAAGTAGGTATTATACTGTAAAAGTTGGTTGATAAGCCTATACCTCTCCACTTTACACATACATGTAGTTGTGATGAAATTTCCTTTTTAATAACTTCAGATTAAAGATACGCATATACAACATTCACTAATTTAAAAATAAGTGTAATTATTATTATCCATATTTTACAATTATATACTTTAAATCTGAGACATAAAATCATTTGCTTGTGCAACAAAAAAATATTCAAAATAAAGTTGAGGAATAATTTGTATTAAAGCAAGAGTTATGTACCATGAAAAACAATAAACTCATTCCCCAAATATGTGAGCCTTCAGTGTCAGCATATGGAACAAAGCCCTGAAATAACAACAATGATGCAACATATATCATTAGGACAACAGGTCATTTTACAGACATTACTGGTTGATGAACAAGACCAACATCATGTTCAAGATGTATTGATATTACACATCATGGTTAAAATGATATCATTAAAATGTATTCTTTCTCTTATATTTAAAGTTTTAATGATTCTTTAAATGTTATTTTCACTCAGCTTTATGAAAGTCTTTTTTCCTCCCCTTTCCAACCAATTTGGAAGAGAATATACTGTTCTGATTATTTGTCAATATGTTCATTTGTTTGTTCATTCATTTGTTTGTCCATTATGCCCTAAGTATCTCAGATCCTATTTCACTAATACTTATGAAAACAAGTATGTGGATGTATCCAAGGAAGAGTAACTCAGCCATACCAAAACTAGGTCACTGTGACCAAATTCTTACACTTGAGTGACTTTTGTATTTCAGCTGTTCAACACTTACAAAAATTGGTATGTGATTTATCTCAAGGAGAGTAACTCACCCCAACCAAAAGTCACTGCGACCTAATTTTCAGGTTTGAATGACCGTTGTATTTTCCTCCATATCAGTCTGTATATTGTTCATTACTCCATATGTGCTCCTGTCCATGTTCACAAGTAAACACCTAAAAGTTTGTCTTTAAATATAAAATTGGGATATCCATTTAATTTGTAGACTACTGCCATCTAGCATGGTATTTTGTTGATTTGTTTTTCTATTGAATTGTTAACTGCCAATATAAAATCTTCATTCATAGAATCAGTTAGCGGGGATCGCCATTACAAAAGAACTCCATATTGGAGATATGTATTACTTTTGCTTCCTGAAGTCAGCAAGCACAGCTCAGTGGGTTACTGACACATGGTTGAAAGACAACTTTGTCAATGCCAACATTTTGTTGACATCACCATATGGTTGGTAAAGACAATTAGTTGACAGGATGCATTATCAAATTATGGGTTCATCAACAACATGTTATGTAGCTTTCAGATCCAGATTCCTCGTGTGTACTACTGGAACTAGGGCCATGATTATGGTCACAGTTTCTTTGAGAACATCAGCAGTAACTCAAACTGCCTTCCTGAATAGAATCTTATTTTCACATCACCAAAACTTTAAGTTCTTGTTCTGCCTAAATGTAGATATATTACCTATGAAAAACAATGGAAGTTTTCCCTTTGTGCTGGGATGAAATTCCATCATAAGTTAAATAATAATAATAATAATAATAATAATTCTTTATTTATTGAGAGTAGCCCACTTAGAATACAAATGTATCTAATCTCCCTTGGGGCCCTAAACTAATTCTACTGGTCTATGTATCAGAAAGTTCTAGTTAATTTAGAATCAGAAAGTTACATAATGATGAGAAATGTCAAAATTAGGTTTCATGCATTAAATTGGAATAAAAAACATGAACCATGTTAAACACACAACAACAAAAATACATGCACAAAGGCGAAACAGTAACACAGGATGTATAGAAAATCATTCAAAAAGCATTGTTCAAACACATTTAAGATAGTTTTCTTTAAAACTCTCAACAGATTTTGTTGCTTCAAGATGTGCAGACAAAGAGTTTCATATCATTGCTCCAGAATATTTAAAACTAAAATGCTAAACCTAAACTGTTCTTTATCAGGTTTTGGAAGTTTCAAGTGACCTCGTGCAAGGCCAAGTTTGAAAGCACAATACAAGAAGAATAAGATGCAAATACATGTCAGTGCTTGTTTATTACTGTCTTTTCTCACTTATAAGTTGAGTCCAACTGTAAACAATGTAGATGGTGATCAGCCATCGCATAATGCATCGGCACATCAGGGTCTATGTTGTTTGTTCTACTGAATAAACATAGATCTGCCAGCGCATTATGCAGTCGCATATCTGGGTCTGTGCAGTTTGCAGTTGGACTTGACTTAAAAGCAAGTATATATGGTGACTGTTTTTGACCTTTATAATAGATTTATCCCTAGCATTCTGAAAAATACTGTTAAGATAGCATATATATATACGAGTACATTGTACATGGTATGAGATATACAAGTACATGGTATATGAAATTTAGTCGCTACACCTTATGACACTCGGTGCTTTAATAATGAACATTACTAAAGCACATGATACACAGAACTAAAGTATGGGGGGTGGGGGGGTACTCACTATACAAGTGGTGGTAGGGATGTTCCAACATTTGGGGCTAGGTTTTGCTGAACTGTCTTAAACAGGCTTGGGTTTTTTAAAAACGGAAATTCTTGATAGGGGTTCCTTTTTCAGAGTCTAACATTTTGAAAATAACTAGATCAACATTGGAATGTCTTTTTACCAGGTAAACTGAGACCACATATGTAAACAGATGCAATAAATGAAACAAGATCCATACAATACCAACCCTAATTACCCCGGATGAACATTCCTAGGTGTTCTGGTCAGCCCAGTTTACACCTAACTGACACAGGGATATTCAGTTTCAAAGGCTTTGTTTATAACAGGGTGTCCAGAACCTGTCTGAAACAGGGTAGGGTTCCAAAATCTGGAGCAGAACCCTCCCTACCATTTGTTAACACTTGTGCACACACACACGTGGAATTCTAAACAAGAAAAATGAAAATGTCAAAATATCAGTGTAACAATGTTGATGCACTACAGCTCAGTTAGCCAGATTTTCCATCATGAAGACCCACGCCCACTGGCATGGAATATCATTTACTGAAATGATTGGAATTAGTAGCTCAATCCCAGTTGGCTGGAATGCAGGTTTCCTCCAAGAAATGGGTGTAGAGTAGCCAAGAAGAGTAACTCTTGTAAAACTGAAGGGAGAAGGAGACCCAAGATACAGAATGTCTGTCTCTGGCCATTTCAATACAATTGCATACACTCTAGTACCTGTCTCACTTTTCTTTGATGTGTACCTGTAAGTAAAATAACATGTACTAACAAATTATATATAAAATTATGCCTTGGTTCTGTAACATTTGTCTGCAAAGTATTTCTCAGTGACCTATCTTTCTTGTATTATAGCATTGTATGGTCATAAATCCTTACTATATGAGCCATCTGAAACATAAAGATCATACAAGAGTTGTGATGTAATGAAATACCATATTTTCTGGCATACAAGTCGATGCTTTTTTACTTGGATGTCTAGGCTTTATCTTATACTCCGAATTGACTTGTATATGGATTATGTCATTGAAATTGCTTTAAGTACCAGTAAAACTGTGATTTTGCGATGTAATCAGCAAAATCGAAAACAGGTTACATTACTGTACCAATTGTTGTTCAATTACCATGTCAATAAATTGTTTTAAACACGACTGCTTTTATATTATAATTTTTATATATTATTTTTTATGCATTTGTATGTGCTTGTATTTTTTATGCATTTGTATGTGCTTGTATTTTCACAATTCACAGGCTGCATAGTACTTACCAGTATTTTATTTGATGCACTCAAGTGATTACCAGTACATCTTTTTCATTGATATAATTGATCTTACAACAGGATGTAATCATTATTAACGACTCGAATGTTCGATGAATATTAATAAAATACAGTAGATTAACCACATAGTTATCATATATTCGCAATACTGTTATATATTCACTAAAGAATGCCCATAATATAGGTTAAAATTCAGAATAGAGATGTACCACTCGTAATTCATCAACGATACGTTTCCAGTTTTGCATTTCAGCTTGAAGCAAAATGAAATGTAAAAACATTACACGTATTCGTTCTTAACAAGCTGTTGTTTTGGCATCTCTCTTTGATTATAATTGATGGATTCGTATTTGGTTTCCAACAGCAATCCAAGCCAGTTAACTGTTTAAACCCTGATTGTGGCTTTGGGTAATAGGCAATGCCAGTATCCATCATTAATCCACATCATTTACCCATTTCACGATCTCAGGTGGATTGAGAACCACAAGAAATGATGCCCTCTCTCTTCTCTGGATGTAAATAATGAATGTTAGTCAAGGGCACTGTTTTTTTTATTCATTCTTTTTATGTGACTTTTCTCTTTTTCTGTCTCTTTCATAAAATTTCTTTACATTTGCATTTCCCTATGGATAGCATCATTTCTCTCCTGGTAGCCTCACTAATTTGATCCCGTCTATGGAATCTTTCCTCAAACAGGTGTCAACTGGAAAAACCTAACAAAGCTCTAGGCATATTTAATTAGCATGCAAATAACACTGCATAACCATATGGTTCTTGTGACAATTGATATCATAATTAAAACAAGAATGAACTGTTTATTCTACAAAGTGAAACGGGGGGAAAAGCATGTTAGCATTGGTGACTGCAATTTCCCAATTAATCTGGAATATCATACAGTGATACCATTAACATTCATGAAACCAGAAGTTAATAGCGAAAAAAACGAAGCCAAGACGTTGATCTGGCTTCATCTTATATTCCACATTGATTTGTATATGGATGAAGGATGGAAATTTACAAACTTAGCTAATTCGTCTTATACTCCATATCTAATTATAGGCCAGATTATATGGTACTAAATGAAGCAAAACGTGATATGATCTTATTTTTTTTTTTTTGGGGGGGGGGGGAAATAAAAATAATGGAATAGAAGAAAATTGCTTTAAGACTTAGTGCAAACTCTTTGCAAGGTATATTATAGTGGCAAAAACGTGTAGTTTTTTGAGGGGTAAAACTAATTTTAAGTATGTAATACTTACCTGATACTATTGTAACGTTATCTATACTAGATGATTTTCTGTAGATTACCACTCTTGCGTGGTACATAGAAAAACAGATAAAAACAATGACTAACATGCACACGCTGTGGTACATAGAAAAACAGACAAAAACAATGACACACACACACACACACACACACAGTGCTACTGAGGGCTGTTCTATTTAAACAGACATGGTACCTAGGGAAGGCACTTTTTAAAAAAATATATGCCAAGGTACTCTGGTTATTCCCAAAGTTCGTATGAAAATGATTCAAAATTCTAAATTGCAACTGTGAGTGACTACTCCACGTTGAAATTGCCTTCCCCACAGGTTTAAAGTATGTTTTAATGGAACAGCCCTGAAAGTATATTTTAATATTTGGTTGACAGTACTGGAGAGAAGATCCAAAGGAAAATTAAGTCTAATATATTAAAAAATGAAAGAGCATATAAATGTATTTGAAAAAAGAAAATAATGTAAAGATTCAATTACTCCAACATTTAGCAGCAGGAACTCATTTTATACATAACTGTCCTCCTTTACTATCAATAATGTATTTTCCTTTCAATATGTGCTGTCATATTATCAAAGTTATTCTATGTATCAGGTATAATATGTTTAAACTATATTTTATTCGTGACCGACAATAATGATCTTTTTCTACTTGCAAAAAATGATATCCCTTATATTTTGTGTTTGAACTATTTGATTGTAAATACAGTGCATAGGTAAAACTTCACCAATATGAAAAATGAAAATCATTGCCTATAAGCCTGAGTTTTTCTTGTTAGGTTACTAAGTGCATGAGTGAGTGGCAAGCCACTGTGTACTTTTAAAAAAAGCCACAAAATTTTGGAGAGAACTGGTCCCTGACTAGTACAGACCTTCTAACTGTTATGAACTGACAGCATTTTCTGCCATGTGATTGGTTGTAAATGATCACATTATATTGATCTGGAAATATTTACACAATATGGTAAATTCTGGGGACTACTTAAGGTTTCCACTGCTTTTGGTCAAGCTTTGTCTGTTTCAATGCCAATGCACCTACCGGGTATGGCACCAGACGCTACACATCTTTAGCCCCATTTGCTCCATGATGTCTTGGTGGAGACCACAATGTCTCAAACTTAGCTCGTTGGCCTCCTTCCCACATTCCTCCTTCTCCTCCTCACCCGGGATCCAGTCTTTACCCCTCTCTTGCGGAAATTTTCTTGGATCCTCATCCAGTTCTCGTTGAGGCGCTGGAATTGCCTCTTCCCATTTCTTTCCGCTCCTGCTCCCTGACCCTTTTCTCATCCGCCTACGCCACTTTGACCTTGATAACGTCTTCAACCATCACCTCTCTGACGAACTCTTTAGCAATTCTTGTGTGGGGTAGCACTCCATCTCCTCCACCCGACCCAGAAGGTGTCGTACTCTTTCCAACAAGCTGATGGCTTCCATCAATGTGCCCACTTGGCAATGTTGGGTTGTCATTCTTCTATTTTCTTTGCTCTGCTCACGGTCGACATTGAATGGCAAGACTGACTGACTGATCTTGAATTAGTGTCGCGTTCGGCACTTCGGCCGTGTGCGACAAGTTAGTATTGATTGTGCGCACAGCGCACTATTTAACTAATTGTGAGGTGTTACGCACAATGTCTGGTCGAAGCTAGGTTTGAAAAGTGCATGTCCAGCGGTGTAAAGCGGCAGGGGATCATGAATCGAAACTCCAGTGATGTATTTTTAATCAAATTTTGCCCAGTTCTATAAGTCGGGCTGTCCTTAACGGCCAATTATGTGTTCGCCACATATTTTAATTGTAGTAATCTATCTAGTTAAATGTTTTCACTTATTTGATTCAAGTTAAAATGTTTGTGTACCTATTGTTTCCAAACATTTTAAACCAATCCGTGGGGATAAGTTACCCATCAATAATTTAGAGATCTTATATATTATTTCCACAATATCATAGTTGCGTGTTTAGACAGTGGCTCGAAAAAGGTCAAATTTGTAAGCAGCCGATCCCTGGTGACTTCTCACGGGGGTGGGTACGGTGCGAACGAAGGCTCGGCCCTATTCATTGTTCAACACCGCACTCTTGGGTTCAATTTTCGTCTCCAGGTTTTGCCGTTCTTCTCTCCAACCCTCTTACCCCTCCTGCTTCTGTGTCCATGCTGGTAACTCGATGAGGTCTAGTTGCTCCAGGTATTCAGTATGCTTCGATGGGGATGTGGGGTTGGGGAGGGGAGGTGTGAGTCGACTGGCTACATTCCAGATGAAAGCACAGCAAACTAACCGGCCTGGTTTGCAGTTCCCCTCCCCCTTCTCAGCTACAGCGGCTCGGCTTCCCGCTCCTCTCCTCTCCACGGTTGGCGGCAGACCGGTGATATGTCAAGACTGAATTAATTCATTTTAAATTAGCGACGTATTTCGGCCCTTCGGCTATGCACGTCTAATACCCCGAATGTGTGCGAAGCACACACTCATGAATTTAATTGTGTGCACCACACACTATTTAATTGTTCGTCAAATGGGTTGCCGGGCTGCAAACCCATTTTACGCATTACTGAGTGCAGCGCACGCTATTTAATTGTATGTCTGGAGAGGAAGTTTCGGATTCGGCAAGGGTGACGCGAAGCTCAACAGGAGTAAGCTGAAACGCCACGAACGTACAAAATCAAAATCAAATTCTGCCCAGTTAGCTACATCGGGCTGTCCCTAACAACCAATTGTGTGTTAGCCACATATTGTAATTGAAATCATGTAAACAGTTTTAGCAATTTTCCTAATTTCTACCACTTTTAGAATTTGGTGTACATAGTGTACATTACATTTTCCGAAGCCTAGATCAATACCGGGTTAATGTAACCCATTTTAATTTTGTTTTTGTGATCTTAATTAGGTAATATCGAGTGATCATTTTGGAACGGTGTGCGAATGGATCGGATTTGCGTATTAAACGAGTTATTATCGAAATGGGTTTTCAGAGCAGAAAAGAAAACCCTTTGTCAATAGAGGCAATGAGAAGGGATGAGGGTAACCTATGTTGCTGGATTCAGGTATGATCTCAGGTAGTCGGGCGGCTTAAACTTGCGTCTAATGCGGCCTTTGAAGCTGCCTGGATCGATAAGGTCTCTCATCGGCGGCCAGACTGTGACGGGATGGGACTTGATCTTCCATGCTTCAATACATTCATTTAGCATCAGCGTAGCTAGTGGGATTGGGCACCAATTATACTTTTCCACAAGGGCTCTGATGTTTTCAGCTGACTTAGTGAAGCTGGATCTCTGCGTCTTGTTTTAACTTCCGTCAAATTGGAGTCTCTTGGAACATGCAAAGACCGTCCGGAAATCTTCAATGTGGTGTTTCGCTGCTTCTCTATCCTCTAGGAACTCACCCAGTCCATTTTCATAAGCCTGATCGTAGAGGTACGTCGACACTAGTTGTTTGGGCGTGGGCGTTGGCGGCTGCTTGTGTTAAATTTTCTTTGCCATCGCTCTCGTTTCCAGCTGTATTGTCGGCGTTCCCTGCTTCTGTAATACAGGCTGCGTCGCTGCTGCTTCACGTGGTGGGTGGGGGTTTTCTCCTTTTAGCCTCCTGTTTTCGGGTTACCTCTTGAGCCTATTGTTTTCTTTTATCTTCCTTCTTCTCCTCCTCCCTTCCCTGCATTGCTCCCTGCTTGGTTGATGTCGCTGCTGGTGACATTGAAGTTTGCTTCTCAGCTTCGGGAACCGAAGTTGGGAGTGGTGTTGTTCTTGGAGGTGGGGGTATTGTTGGCCTAGACTCGACGGGTGAAGCGCTCGGTGTCGACTGAATCTGCTTAGTTCGCTCCTTCTGTTGCACATGCGCTTTTCCTCCCTCCCCGGTCTTTTGGGGGAGATGCTTCTGTTTCTCCTATTGTAGTTGGAATCCTCCTCCCAAATCAGCAGAAGTGTTGTTCGTCTAGTCTGAGCCTTTAGGCTCCATCCTGATGCAATGCTAAGACCTAAGCCTTTGATTGCATTAAGAGCCTGGATCGGTATAATCACTTCCATCTCTAGCTCTATTCTTACTACGTCTTACTTGTTGCTCTGTTAACTGAGAAAATGAATATGGCAAGACTGTTTGTTTGTTTTGTTTGTTTGCTTAATTGCATTATAGACGTGTGCGGCCATTCGACCATGTACATCTTGTTATTGTACGCTCATCGTACATTTTAATTACTCGTCAAGTAGGTGCGGAGCACCCACTCGACGCTTTAATGTGTGCACTGCACACTTTTTACTTAGTCTTGCCAGGAAGAGGAAAAGGCACCAAGTGACGGCCGGTTGCGCCTCGTCATCCCCGGAGGGCTTCAGCTGGTCCAAGGTTGAATTTTGGCAAGACAATGAATGAATTGAATTTGAGACGTGTGCGGTCATATGACCATGTACGTCTATGTACCCCTAAAGCGTGCGAAGCACGCAATAGGGGGGTAAGGTGTGTGCACAGCACACTATTTAATTGTGGTCAAGTGTGTTGCTAGCTTGCAACACACTTGACACGTTAACACGTAAAAACGCTACTGTCACACCCCTCCATCGCTGTATAGTTTCCCCCCGAAGGGGGTTCATTGAAGGCGCGATATTGGGGTGTGTGTATAATTGTTTGTATTAATTGTACATAGGATTAGAACCACAATGTTTACAGGTATGCAGGTGTGCGCGAAGCGCACTTAATTAGTTACTCTGTTGATGTCTGGAGTGGCAGGCAGCACGGTCGAGTCATGGGAGACGCGAAGCGTGACGGAGAACTGAAACGCCATGAACGTACATGATCAAATTCTGTCCAGTTAGCTAAGTCGGGCTGTCCCTAAAACCAATTATGTGTTAACCACATATTTAATTATGACAATTCTTTAAAGTTACAAATTTCAGCCATAAATTTTGCGTACATAGTGTACATATTTTTCCAAAAAAATAATACCAATAAGTTAGTACAAGTTACTAATTTCATTTTAGTATCACGCACAAATTACTAAATTAGAGATCGTGGATCAAAATAAATCAAATTTGTGATATAAAGAGTCTAGTCAAAAGGGGTTTTCAAAAATTCAAAAGGAAAACCCATACAGTCAGGCAATTTTGACCAGTCTGCTCGGGTGGGAGAGACCTCCATATATGGTCTGCTCTCAGGCTCTCCCAGTATCTATAGGCAGGCTGGCTCGACTAAGGCTGTCAACAGCAAATCGTCTGAGGCAGGAGCTATGTAGGTCGCCTGTCTCTGCGGGTGAGCGCACGGTTAACCTGGGTCTGCGTCGTAGGCTGCGTCAGTGTAGCTCGCTCCCCTGGTTCCTGCGTTATCCTCGCTGCTCCTTCCTAGTTTCAGCTCAAGGCTTGGCAGGCATCACTTGCTGCATCGGGGTACTTCCGGAGGGTCTTTGCCAGTCCATTGTACTCCTCGACTCGACGTTTGCTCTTAAGGGGCTTTGGCTCTGGTTGTAGGGGTAGGTTGGCCATCTTCTGTGCCGTACTGCCACGTATCTGCATGTATGCCCCTGACTTCCTGTATTACAGTAGTAGGCTGGTCATTACATGCACGTGGCAGTCCGTGTAAAGCCACAGGTGACCCCCTCCCCTTCATCCTACCACAGCAGGTGTCGACGATAAACGGTACGATGTGACTTGCTTGACAGCTGGCTCCTGACTGGAATGGGTATGGAATGAAAGACAGGTTAACGCGTCGTAAAACAGGTGAACGAGTCGCTTTATATGCTTTAAGCACGGACGTCAAGGAATACATCCCTCCACAGAATACATCTCTCACACAGAATACAATTGAAACAAGTCTGCAGCGAACATAGAAGAAGAAGCACGCACTTAAAATGGAGCTAGCGACGGATGAGATGATTCACACTCAAGCCCTGAGAGGGCTGCAGGGCTTAGGCCTACCAGTTGCTTCGTGGTGGAGCATTAGAGCTCAAAAGAAGAGGACGACTCTTCTCTTGATTTGGGAAGATGAAACGACAATGGAATATAGAAGAAACCCCAGAGGAAGACCGGGAGGGAGACCGCAGTTTCAGAGAGCGTCAACAACAGACCCAGAACACGAGCGCCCAACCGGAAGCAACCCACAGTCCAAAGGAAGAATAGAAAAAGAAAGAAAGTCGAGGGGAGGTAACGAGAACTCACCCCACCCCCAGCAGTGAGCACAGGGGAAGAAACGAAGAAGAAAAAAGTGGGGGAGCTTGCAGCAGGAGACCGGATGGAGGATTCAACCTACCCCCTCCCCGCCACGACAATGACCCCCAACCAGGAACAGAAACAAGAACAAAAACAGGCAGCGATCCAGACACCTACACCAACGGCGGAGACAGAAAAGGCCGAAGCTGAACATTCCAAGCAGATATACTTGAAGGCCCTCAAGTATATTCAAGAAGAGACACGCTCAGTCGGGCTGGGCGACCTATATTACAAGTACGACACGGAAGCGGCACCTAACACATTGAGGACCACCGGGGGGTTGTTAATAAACCCAAAGGACATAGCAAGGCATCTAAAGCAGGCTCGGCAAGTGCAGTTAATAACATCCGGTATCGAGGAAAGCGACACGCCTATTGTCCCGCACAGCTGGCCGCTATAATCTGCAACTGTCTGATTGTCTTCCACAATATGACGAAAACGGAAGAGAGCTTCAATGACGACACCTGTCAGTTTATCGCTGCGGACTTGATTGACCCAGGGCCACTCAAGAATCGCTGGAGACGCCGTTTCTACCCCCCCCCCCCAGCCCACCTTGAAAGTACCTTCATCAGTGAGTCGCCGAATAACAGCCCTTCTAACGCCTAGAATGAATAGATCATATCGCCTGTAGGTTTTCACTTTGGCTTGAAAACCAGTTTCGATAATAACCTATTAATACACAAATTTAATCCTTCCGACCATCGATCTAAAAACTACTGTTAATATTGTAAACCTAATTAAGATCACAAAAATTTCAAAAGGGTTAAAATGATCCGATATTGATTTATATTGTTTTCGAAACATTTAAAAGTACACTATGCAAACTAAATTCTAAAAATAGTATAGAGTTGGAAAATTTGAAACTGATACGCACGATCTCAATTACAATATGTGGCTTACACACAATTGGTTGTTAAGGACAGCCTGAGTTAGTGAACTGGGCAGAATTTGATCACGTACGTTCGTGGTGTTTCAGCTTATTCCTGTTCCGCTTTGCGCCTCCCTTGCCGGTGCATACAGTAAGGCGTCGAATGGGTGCTTCGCACCCATTTGACGGGAAATTAAATAGTGCACAGTGTGCACATTAACGTAACGTACATGGCAGAATTGCCGAACACGTTATAAATCCAAATTCAATCAATCAATCAAATGAAACAGAAATCGCGCGCTTTGGGGCCCTTTTTGTTTTGTTGGTGATCCTGGATTTTATCGTCTATTTCCAAGACGACCACGTCTTGCCATTGGGAAACCAGTGGCACAGTGACGTCTCTTTGTAAAGGAGAACAAGACGTCCTCGGTCTCCATCTTACACTCCACCTCTGCTCCCTCGTGTTGTTGATGCTGCTGATGCTGTTGGTGCTGCTTCGATCTTAGAACGGTTTGATACCTTTCATGCCCCTCCCTGTCTTTCTTCTTCTCTTCACATTCTTCTTTCTCCCTGATGATCTCCTCTCTGACAACGTCTTCAATTAGGTCTTGGATCATCTTGAGGAAAATGGGGGTCTTCTTGTCCGTTTTATTCTGCATCAGATGATTTCTAACCCTGTGCATATGCACCTGGGCTTCACTCAATTTAGCGAGCTCTGATGCCATAGTAATGGTTGGCGAGTCAACGATGGGTGGCCAAACTGCTTACTTACTTATGTGGGATTTACAACTTGTGCGGCCATTCGGCCATGTACGTTGAATTAATTTGCACGCCATGCAATTTTTAATTCTTCTTCGCACCCATTGGCCGCTTTATTGTGTGCACCGCATACTTATTAGTTATGCATGTCTGAAAGCGGAAAAGGCGCCTCGACTTCCCCGGAGTGCTCCAAGTGGTCCAGGTTTAAATTTGGCAATTTTTATATTTTTTTTTTTTTTTTTTTTTTTTTTTTTTTTTTTTTTTTTTTTTGCCAAATAAAAGATAAAGTCATCGTCTAGCACCTTATCTAGTTGTTTTGGAATTTTGAATACAAACTCTGACTTGTAGCTGTGAGTATGGGCTAGTTATAGAGTGGTTAGGAGTAAAGATTGTATAGATATAAAAATATAAATATATGTTTGGCTCCATACAAGGAGTGGATGAAAAAAGATATCCTAATTTTGGTAAGCATATGCACCGACACTTTGTTTCTTGTTACTGAGGCGGGGGTGATTTCATAGTTAGTTACCGCATTGTGCGGTGGGGCCCTAGTGGTCATAGTTTGATACCACTTTACATAATTAATTGTGTGTGTCAAGTTTAATCGGGTTTTATTCTTGATTTGTTCAGTCGTAGCCACCTTGTGCGGCAGGACCTGATGGTCTGGGTTTGATACCACCTTACATGGTCTAATTTTTAGTTGGATGGTATTAGTTCTTTTCTTCCTATGATATGGTGCCTATGCTTACCCTATTTTTATTTTTCGGGGTGTTTTGATAATCGGTTATCGCATTGTGCAGTAGGCTCCTGGGTTTTTGTGTCGATCAGATTACAGGGTCATGTTACAGCGTTCTAGGTTATTCAATGATTGCGACATTTTGCGGCTGGGCCTGATGGTCTGGGCTTAGGACCACCTTATACTATGCTAAATTCATTTTTTTTTTTTTGGGGGGGGGTCAGGTATTTAATGTGTTGTTCCTTGTGATTTTTGCTGGAAGCCGTCACCGAGCAGAGATAGAGAGAAAGAGTATTATTCCTGTAGAAGGAAAATAAAAAATAAAAAATATAAAAATATAAAAACATCCATGATGTGTTAGTTTTAGGGGTAGAGGAGTCGGTATTGTAATTACTGTCCTGGAGTTGTAACTTATATTGTTTCAAGTATTGGTGTTCTATACAATTTCTATGCCTATGTTGGTTATGCTTTATTGTTTCTCTTTTTGTTATTACCAGGCAAGGAATGGTCACGCAAGTCTTTATACCACTTTCTCAAAATCTTCTCTTATGAGATGATAGTCCATGCCTCTTCCAGATACTCTTCCAACTTTTCTTCTTGACTCATCGTCAAACATTTGTCGTGTTGTTTCTGACTAGGATGATCGATTTGACATCCATAACAATGTTCTCTGGTTAGGCCTGTAATTCTTTCAGCCAAATCACGAGCATAACAGGAAACTAAATGTTCTTCTTGTTCTGGCCATCTTGACATCATGGCTGTATTTTTGTCTTCTGCTTCACTTGTGGTTTGTGACTGATGTGGTTGTTGTTCTGGATATAAAAAAAAAACCCCATCCTCATCGCCTATCTCCATAGGTTCATCCTGTTCCATCGTTTCTTATCTTCTAATAGTCTAGGATAACTTCTCTCAAACTGTTGATTTCCAGAGTATTGTCAAATTCTGCATACAAGATGAAGTTCCACCCGAAGTTAGCCTGATTTTATAGGGTGGAAATGTCCCTCGTTGCTGCCTTGGTCTGGAATGAAATCAAAACTCTACAAAGCATATTCTCCTGAAAAATCCTCTTACGAAATACCGTGGCTACTGTTGGTACCTAACTGCCCTGTGACTTCAAAGAGTGTCCATTAAGATCTCAAGTAATTTTTCTGGGCAAAGTTAGGTTCCAAGGGTCTGGTACACAATGTCTGGCCATCTCGTGTGACTTCCATCTTGGACACGTTGAAGTGTTCGAACTCGAAAGGACTTTGATCGATGCCTCCGTTCAGGGCCGAATTGCTAACGATGCCAATGAACAAATGTTTTTGTCGCTGTCCTTGGAAAACATGATCTTCTATCTTGGATTGGAGTCCAGAGGCAATGGTGAAGGTTTTCACTTCCACTCGTCGTAAAGAATACTTGGCTATCGTTCTGCTCAAAGTTTGACTGATGTATTTTCCCACTTTCGGTAAGACTTACACACGGCGCACGTAAAGTCTGGCTTCTTCGATGTTCGTTTTGTACTCGTTAGCATTAGCCATCAAATGGAACACAGTACTACTTCGATTCAGTCTCAAGCGTACATCCTCTCCATTCAGCAAATACTTGTCTTGCAACCACATGTCCAAATGCAAGCGATCCATCATTTCTATACTGCGTCATTGTTTGATTTTCTTTCGAATTTCGTTAAATCCAACATCGTGAGGGTCGTCAGCTTCGTCCAACTCTGGACCGTTGAAGACATCCAGTGTGTCTGGTTTCCATGCAATGGAGGCATTTAAATATATGTTCTTGGCTTCTTTTCCGTACGTGAAGAGATTTTCCAGGTAATCTCGCTAAGGGTAAGTATCCATGCTGCTGCTGACTAGTTTGTTATTCAAGTATAAGTCCACTTCGCTGAACAACGAATGCATGAAATTACTGACGGGAGCAACTCTGGCATCTTCCCCTGGATTGCCTTCGTCCACTTTGAGAACTTTGACTATTCATATGGATGTAATCTTCGGTTTGTCCTTTGATTTCAAATTCGATAGGTGTTAGTAAGTCAAAGAAGACACATGATGAAATTCTACCCATTTGGGATTCTTGCATCATCATCATCGTCGGTGGCATGGCAAACATATATAGTTCTGACTTGGAACATTCGCAAGAATCTCGGTGCATCATTGTTTTCCTTTTTTCAGTTAGTAATCAAAAACGTAAAATTCTCTGACCGCTCCTGTTGTTCTTTTCTTATTCCTTGTTTGAACGCGTTTATGAAATCTGAAGGGGTTTCGACGTCTCTTTCTGTCTTGTCGTTACTGTAGCGTTGAGGAAGACATAATGCCTTGGCTAAAAGTGTAAGGTGAATTTATAGGGGTGTCTCGGTGACCCAAAAGGTCTTTTCCAGTTTTTAAACAACACCTTTTTTTTTTTTTTTTTTTTTTTTTTGCTTTCATGAAGGCTCTTTTAGGATTTTGTTTGTTGATGAGGACGTTTTGAAGAAATTCTTTTCCTTGCGTAAAAGCTGCATCTTTTAAAGCATGCAATTCTCGAATCACCATCGGTTTTAAGACGGGTGCAACCGTACGAAAAGCTGATTTTAACATATCTCCTAAACCATGTCCTCGTTGTTGAGCGACTCCTTAGTAAACACGATACATCTGTTACAATTCACTGGAGAGTCGTTTTCGAAAATGTAGTTTCACCGCGACTTTTCTGAAGAATAGAATATTTTGCCCAAGATCTCCTTTTATACGAATATTGACACTGTCAAAATACGATTTATTGACAGGAAGATAATGAGGATCTTCAAATTCTCGGTGAACGTGATACGTGTTTCCTTCTTCATCGTAAGCAGCAATGGCAGGATCCACTTTGAAAGGAATGACTCTCAATAACGGAGCAGCGGTGTTTCTTACCACGTTGTACTCAACCACATCCGAGTACACAAAGGTCAAAATCAGTCCTTCGTTCAATTCGACAGGGTAGCGAAACTATTTTTTAGAATGAATCGTTTTTGTGAATGTCTTTCACAAGAATGAGAGCGGCGTATCCACGCAGAATATCAAACAAACCAGGACAAAAAGTAATGGCCATCCTTCCGCCGTCAGATAAATACATTTAAGACGATGAGAAATTTTATGGTACTCGATCAGTACACTTCGGCGAGTTTTCTCCAGTGCTTTGCCAAACTGATCGCTGCAAATAGCTGAAATCGTTTCGACGAGATGTTGAGCATTAAAATAATATCCTATAGGAATTCTCATGGTATAGGTGGTCAAGGGATGATTGGTTGGTGATGGGTTTTTGGATTCGTAAAAGCCAGGATCATTTTTGTCCAACTGTTCTTGAACTTGTTCGTTCAGGATATCAGTGATGAAAGTGTTTTGACCTTCGATGATATTCAGGACTTGAGTAGGATGAATGATTTCTACCAAAGCTAATTCCCCCATGAATGTCCTGACCTGATTGTATGGTTTGAGGTAATTTGGCTGTGAAACAACATATGCTGATGTTGGGAAACACATCCATAGAACTGTCACTAGGTAATATTAAATAAAATTGGTTATTCATAGCTCGATGGTTCTGGTTTCGGAGGAGTCACTCCTGGTCAAAGGAGAATGATTTTCTAAATGTTCCAAAAGAGGGCTGCTGTTGTTGTGACTGGAAGGGTTGTTGTGGTGACGCGTTGGCAGCAAGCTACCGTTGTTGTTGTTGTTGTTATTGTTACTGTCAGTAGTATATTTCAACGACGAACTGGGAAGAAGATAGCCAATAAAACTGCTGGGTAAAATTATCCACAATTGTTTGTCTCCTTGTTGCAAACTCAAATTTGCAATCGTGGCTTCTATAACACAGTAAACCACAAAGATTTGGCAGAAAAAGACGATTTGATTTTTAGGAACACGTTCTCCAGACCACACCCACAGAAGTTGTTTATGTAGTTCTTGAAGAGAGGAACTCGGAGAAGGAGAGGTAGGTGCTATGTTTAATGGCATACTGGTCACGTCTACTTCTTTTAATAGTTGATGACTTGTGAAGCGGCAATCCAAGAATCAAAACTAGGTTGATATCCTTTCCAACGCATTTTCACTTCTTGAAGTCAACGTCTGTCCACTTTACGTGTTCTTCGATCGAAAATGCTTTCGATATCGTACAAGTTGTTATCTTTCTTGGTCACTCGTTGTAACTCAAGCAAGTAAAAAGTTCCTTTGAACACTTCTTTGTTCATGTCTTCCAATTTATATACAGGAGGATCACGTCCACGCACTTGTCCAGTGACACGAAACAATTCGGTTGTCCAGTTAGGTAAAAAACCTTTGTCAAATGTGCGCTTGTTTTTTCCAATGCGAATCCAATCTCCGCTCTTTAACACTTCTTTCTATTTTTTTTGGCGGTTGACGTTCCAAACAATCGATCAAACACCATCACTTCGTGTTCAAGGTTTACTTCTTCTGGTGCACATCCGATGCTACGATGGTACGACTGATTGTAAGCTTTGACGAGACGTGGTAACACGTCGATGTATTTGAGAGTGTGTTGATGTGTAAAATATTTCCACATGCGTTCTTTCAAAGTTCTTTGAAAACGTCCCACAACACTCGCTTTTGTTTCAAGTTTTTCAGTGGTGAAATAATGAATATGTCTTTTTTCAATTCTTATTTAAAAGCTTGGTTCAAAAATTCTGTGCCTTTATCTGTTTGCCACCGAAAAGGGCGACGAGTCTTTTTGTTTCAACACCAGTTTTAAATCTCGCACTAACTCTGAACTGTTTTAGAAGTCAAAGGAACTACCCAAGCTGATTTTGAAAACACGTCAATTACACATAACAAATATTTGTAATCGCGATTGTACGCTGCCAAATGAGATACATCGGATAAAAAATCTGCTTGCCACTGATGATCGATGCCAGCCACTTTGGTTTGACTTCTGGAAAATTTTCGTCGAATGGGTTTGTGTAACGTGTACGTCGATTGTTCTTGTAACCATTGTCGCACATCTTGCAAACGTACACTTTTAAGTTTGGTTTAAGCAGCACGATACAATGTTTGAACTCATCCGTAACCAGCAGCATGAGCAGGATTGTAGTAAATGCTGGCTAAAAGTGTCTCCATTACGGGATTGACTGTTTCTGTTGTTGCTCCTCAATAAGTCAACCACTGTTCGATAATGCTATTAGGTTGATGTTCGTGTGGTATTAGTTTGGATTGCGACGAAGCTTGACGTCTTCTCTTCTTTCTTGTTTTCTTCTGCTGAAGAAGGTGTTGACATCATCTTTGTGACCCAAGCTTTTATTTCTTCTCGTCTGGGAGTAGGGGAAGGTGTCAACAAGGAGGCTGCAATTTTACTAAGGATTTGAACAGACCGAGTTTGAAACACTTCTCATGTGTCTTCTTCTTCCATCTCAGTTGAGGTGTTTCTTTGTGGCTTTTTGTTTTTCTTCGCTTTTCGTGATAGTCTTGAAATCTCTCAGAGTAGATTTTGCTGTTTCGACTAAAGCTTTCTGGTGAAACTGTTGAGGACGTTGCAACTATTGTCCGTACCGTTGCGATTTTTCTTTTTCTGACAAATCGGTTTGATCCATCAACGATTATAATTCTTGTCAGTGTGACATCTCGGTGAGATTAGGATTAGTAGATAAATGAGGTGTCCGTTGTTCGTACCAACGATGGAGTTCCTTCCATCGTTTGTATGGAACTAAAGTGAATTTTCGTCCTTCAATAAAGTCCAAAGGTACAAGTGTGATGTCTTTCCAGAAAAGGGTGTCCTTTTTATCTTCTTTTTTCTCATCTCATCACTCCTCCTAAAAGAGGTCCAGCAATAGATCCTAACAAAGGAGCACCCACTTTTAACAACGGTCCTATCAGCATGGGTAGAAA
This sequence comes from Margaritifera margaritifera, assembly GCA_029931535.1. Lineage (NCBI taxonomy): Eukaryota > Metazoa > Mollusca > Bivalvia > Unionida > Margaritiferidae > Margaritifera > Margaritifera margaritifera. The sequence continues at coordinate 31,441 of JAQPZY010000853.1, read as the reverse complement.
TCATACTCGTTAAACGAGCATTTTTTCTTTTGACTGATCGGTATTTGTTTTCACTGTCGGCGAACAACGTTCCGATGTTTTCCTAATCGTTGTTTCTGTATCCTGGACAAAGGCACCGTTCCTTTCAAAACATTCAAACAACAAGCACACGGTTAAGAAGATTTGTGTGTGTGTGTTTTTTTTTTTTTTTTTTGGGGGGGGGGGGGGGGGTGGGGGGTGGGGGGTGCTTTTTCAATGATTTGTTATCGCATCGCAGCATTGGATTTGGTCAGTACTGACAAAACATCCCAATGTTTAGCTAAACGAGGAGGGAGTCCCTTTGCTTTGTGTGTCTCTTTCAAAAATTATTTAAATCTCTCTCTCTCTCTCTCTCTCTCTCTCTCTCTCTCTCTCTCTCTCTCTCTCTCTCTCTCACACACACACACACACACACACACACACACACCTCGCCCACACGTTGACAGACAGACACATTCCTCATGTTGAAACCAATGACGTCATATGACATTTTTGTTCAAGCGCAGACCGTCGCCTATTGCTACACTGTTACAGACACTCACACCACATGATAAACCTATGACGTCATATAGTATTTCCGTTCGAGTGCAGATCGTTGCCTATTGCTACACTGTTACAATGTAGTTATGAACCAGGATGGCGCCTATGTTGAATTTCCGTTTGTCCACATAAACTTTGTCGCTCACATTTTATAGGGACACATTTTCCCATGTTAAATTTCCGTAGACTCCTATAAATGTTTGACCTTTTTTAATATGGGACTCCCGTAGACCCCTCAATCGCCATCCTCCACTACTTATGGACAGTTTTGTCCATGTTAAATTACCATAGACCCTATAATCTTTTTACCCCTTTTAACACAGGTTTCCCTTGGACCCTCAAGTGGCACACTATACTGTTGTTATTCTTACCTAAAAGGTGTTCAAGTTGAACATAGACTGCTCTTTCTAAAATCTTGGACACAATACTGAGTATACTAACAGGTCTGTAATTGTTTGCAGCAGCCCTACTATCCTTTTTGTAAAGAGGACTAACTCTAGCTAATTTCAATTCATCTGGCACTAGACCAACAAGTTGTTCTCCGACATTTTTTTTCTTACATGATTGGTGACTGGTCCGCCACCAGTCACAATCAGGAAAAATAGAAAAAAAGTAAAAAATATAAAGGCGGAAAACAATATGTTGGTCTAATCTTATTGCAGGGTTGCAGATGTACATGCATATATATATATATATATATATATATATATATATATATATATATATATATATATATATATATATATATATATATATACTTCATTCTTTGTAAACAAAATCCTCACTTAGCGGTTGAATGAAGTTGGAGTGTGTTATTATGAACATTTCTTACACTGTAAAACTCTTGCTAAATTGTTGAAACTGTTGTAGTGTATATGCTTTTTAAGGTTGTGGCAATTTCTCCAAGAAAGTAGATGCTACATTAATGAAGAAGGTATTAAAATGATTAGCAATAGCACAGGGTTTATGGCAGCTGCAATCCTCAATAGTCAGTACAATATTAGCATTATCGTTTGATTTAGAACTGTAACCGAAAGAATTTCTACTTCTTTTGTTTTTAATATCTTCAACCTATTATATCCATGAAATTAGTTGCAATAAAAAAATATCTTGCAGTAAAAAAAATTTAAAAAAATTAAAAAAAAAAAAAATTTTGTTTTAAAAAAACCCCTTAAAATCCTGGGTCGATAGAAAATCCCAGCCCACTCTAACGAAAATTAATTTGTCGGTCTCGAAGTTTTCCGTCTCATTTTCCTAGAAGGTCCGTGTTTTAGTGATTGGTAATTTCGCGCGCAAATGTTACCACCTGATCTCCAAGGGGTGTCCATCTTTGAAGAAGGTCATTCTTAGTTAATGCGTTGCGAGGAGTTTGTCACAAGTGAGTATTTTTAATGATTTATACATTGATTTAGAACTGTATGCTGCCATTAGAACATATTGTCACGTCAATGCAAAGTTTTGATAATGAGATACTTAAATTTAGGATAGTCGAAATTTCATCATGAAGATCAGACCGATGTTGCACGTGCATTTACAGTTTGAATAGGGAAGCACAAGTGTTCGTCTTCGACTTTATTGATGTAATATAGGGAGTATTAAACAAAGTCTACAATTCAAAGACGAACATTGTGCAATGTATTTAATATAGACAGGGCCGGCGCAAGGGTGTATGGCGCCCTAGGCAAACCTTCAGCCTTTAGCCTTCACCTCCCACCCCACAGTTAACTTTTGAAAATGAATATTGTACATTTAATTTTTTCCTCTGTTTATTTTCTTCTCTATTTTTAGATGCTTATTATCTTCTAATTTACGCTATTTCTCTCTCTTTTTTAGATTTTTTTTGCCCCTCCCCCCCCCCCCCCCCAATTTCCTGCCCTAGGTCACTGCCTAGTTTGCCCGGCTGTTAAACCGGCCCTGAATACAGATTTTTAAAGAAGTTATTTAGTTACATTTCCCATCCATGCAACACCAGATTAAGCTGGTAGAAGTCCCAGGAAAAATTTCAAAAATCCCCCCCCCCCCCTTAATCTGGCCTTGCATTCACGGAAGTATGTATAATTCAAGGGCGGATTTGAAAGGGAGTGAGGAAAAGTCTGTGCCCCACCCCAATCCTCTAACAAAATGAGTGGCAAACAACCGGAATGTTTCCTTGAGCAAATTTTCTTTAAAGTTAAAGTTAAATGGATAAAATTATACTTTGGAAATGCTCAATGGCTATTGGTAATGTGCAGTTAATTACTGGTGGATGGGAGATGGTGCTCGGAAGAAATGGCTGTTTCCTGCAGTAAAGTACTTGGCAGTGAGTTTGTGAAAGAATAAATTCCATACCATTTTGTTGATAGACTGAAGCAGTGTGCATCAATATGGAGTTTGTATCTGCTCAAACAAAAATGTCACTGAGGCTTGTAAATAATCTATTGAGTGGCAGGGAGAAGTAGATTTTGTTTAAAACTTTGAGCAATGGAACATAAGCTGTTTGTCTGTAAAGACTTTGTAAATCTAAGACGTTTTAGTTCTTCAATAAAACCTGGAAAGTAGAACCTAATAATAGGTATGGAGGTCTGTACTAGATGTAAGTGGCATTTTATGAGAAGCACAATGACATAAATGTCTGTTAATAATGAGAATAATCTCAGTGATGATCCCCAAGCTGAATAGTTTGGAATATTTTTATAATCTCTGGTCATGTCTTTCTGTATATCTGTCTGTATCTATGCCTGCCTGGTTGTATTCAATCGAGGTTGAAATTTTGTATTGCAACCATGGCAAATGCACCATAGAATGCTCACTAGTCCCCTTTTATGACTTTCAGAAAGCAAAGTTACAGGACTGCCACCATTCTGTATTGTTGGGGCTCCCTGACGTAAAGCAGAGCAAGTTGAGATGTCACAGACATGCTTTTTCAGACACTCTAGGTTTATCATTCTGTAACCATCCAGAATGTCTACAGACCATTTTATTTGAAATTTAGCATTTTGACTTGTGAAAATGGCAGTCGAAAACATTTCTGAACTAGTTTAAAACAAACTCCTAAGGTCCTCAATATACACGTATCCTCGGGTTTTGACACTTGGAATTTAAATTTGATACATTTTTGACGCATACAAATCCCAACCGTTGCATTGTTATGATACATGTTGATTTAGCTGGATCATCAGTTTTAATTATCCTTGATTTGCCTCCATAATAATTTCCTACTGAACGCACTCTGTCCATAAAAAATTGACTGTATGCACCAGTAATTGACATTTGCTAGATTACTGTCTACACCTTATCTGCCAATAATATTGCACCTACAGTACACACATCGTGTTTAATGGAAAATCCACATTCCCACAGTGGACCTTAATCTTTCACGGACATGACATTAGGGGTGAAACGATACACCTCTGCCATGTATCGATACACCATTTGATCAGATGCAGGACTCATCTTGGTCACCATGCCATTTGTTTTGCATTGAAGGAATGTTTTTAAAATATCTTATTACCCATTTCATGTCTTCACTTATACTTTGAAAGGCATTACAGTGTTGTCTTCAAAACGGAAGAAGCAGTGCAATTTCCTTGTGCAAGGAAAATCTTGTCATCTAGAACAAGTCCGAGTATGGGAGCGGAGATGATAAACAACCAAATCCTTCACATTGTACTTCCTGCAAATGCAAAACAACTGCCGTGGCCACAGGCACTTGTTTCTGTCAGTAAAAAAGGAAATTAGTGAAAACACCCACTCCCCTTCTGCAAATTGACTATAACTTGTGCGGTTTGGAATCTGCTCCCTTGCCGATTCTGTGCTAATTTTTGTATATTTTTTTTATCCCATCTGCACTACATCGCGTGGAACTCGCCTGTCAGCTCAGCTACAGTACACAATGCAGAATGCTCTTTTTAAGTTGTACACAATGCCGTTTAATATTGAAAGTCTTGCCAACTAAATGCATTCACATACATGTATTGTGAGAGGTCAATGATAAATTTCCAAGCAAAGAATCCTGAGACTATTTTTGTGCTTCACAAAATATACAGTTTAATTATAGCAATTTTAACGAGAGAGAGATTCTGCTTTTAAACAAAAGGAAAAAGAAATCACACATAGGTATTAGTGGGTTTCATTCCATTATTAAAATAAATGTGACAAACGCAGTGATTTATTTTTTCATTCCTCCAGTCACTTTAAAATTGTTTGTTTGCTTAACATGTTCCCACACAATGAAATATACACAGTACAATCTAGTTCACAACTTCTACTAGTCTGGCCTGTTTAGCACTTTTGACCCAAATATTCATGTCCATGCGATACATTTTCTCAGGAACTAGACATGTGTTTACTTTACCGTAGACCTACCGTTTTTATGCATACTGCTTTCTATAACCAACAGCTTAACAAATATACTTGGAATTGCAGGTTTGATCATCTAAGTTTAATATTGCCAAATGGATGGGTAAAAGTGATGAAGTATAATTACTTAAATATTTTCGGTAGGAGATAAACTTGTATGTATTATTTCCATTTAATGCAGATGCAATTTATTTGGTACAGTACATTCTTTCAATCCACATAACAAACACTGCAAACTGTACCCGAATGTCACACAAATATTGTAATGAACACCAAGTTCAGTACCATTCTTCTGGAGTGCACAGAGCATTTTCATATCAGACAGGGGTTTTCCAAAATGGGTAAGGTGTAGGGTGCATTAAAGAGAACCACCATTTTGTTTTTCAATTCATTCACATTTAGTTTTAAAATGTACATTCCCTGTAGAGTGGTGGCAAATTTTAACTTCAGGATTTTCTGCTGGATAGTGTCTGGCATATACTGTGCTGACAGACCTTGAGAGGTCCATAGCTGTAATGAAACTTGATTGGTTCAGTCCTGAATTTGTCAGTTCCATTGACAAAAACTAGTTGAATTTCAAACCTGTGCCAGTTTGGGATATTGTTTGTTGTAACCGCAAACCATCTTTCCTTCCATTTCTGTCTCAGTAGTGTCATATTTGACATGTTTGCTACCACGGAGACTAGGTTATGTCTCTTTGGAGAAATGGTTACCTCGAATTTGGTGGCAGTCTTTCATTTTATCCCTCCACTTTCATGTGGATGTTCCTTCTCTGAATTTCCCTAGAACCTTCCTTGCAAAAATAATTAAGCAAACTCATTTTAACCATATAATAAAGATGATCTCACTTGGCAACTACTTCTAAAGTTGTTATAACGTGCATTTTGCAGTTTAAATATAAAACACAGACAGCTCCTTAATTAGCTTAATTGCTTTGCTTCAAATGGAATATCTTGCGTGGAAGCTAATTGTCTGTATAATCAATTAAAAATTAAAGAATCATCACTGTGATTTAATCAGTTCATAAAGGAAATCAACACTAATGATGGCTGCCTTTCATTAATTTGATTGCATTGAATCGTTGACTTTAAATCAAAGGGTGATCCACTTGTATCTGGGTCAAGTAAACAAAATAAAAGCCATTTAAAACACTAATTAACCATATTGGATTTGTCTTTAAGTATTTTGTTTGGCCGATAATTTGGTCGCTTAGCTCAATATGCATTCAAGTGGTAACTGAATGTGCAGACATGCGACAGTTATCGATGATAACTTGCTGTGGTATCGCAGGATATGAACGAATAAATGGAGAGGTTGATTCAATCATTCAGTATGCCTGGGGTGGATGGGGGTGGTGGGTATGAATGGCCAGATAAAGCATGAAAATTAACACTTGCCTGACTGGTTTTAAAGTAGGAAATAAGCACTTGACCCGGAACAGTGTCTTGCAAAATTTTACTTGTCCGACTTCGAAAATGAATAATTTGGGGATGTAGACCTATGGGATTTGATCAGCCCGGAGTAAGTTTTGAGATTTTGTATAGATGGGTTACTTATAATTTCTGGGGTTTTTTTTAATCCTCTCTACACCCCACCGTGAAGCATAGGGAATTTTTAAAAAATCGTGTGACTTGTACTGTATTTCACAAATGTTGTGGAATTTTCTTCTCTATGAACAGTATCAACCACAATTGTACTTTCTACATGGAAACTTTGACAGCCACCGGGTTACAAATGACTCAGTCGGGTGACTGTTAACAGGAAGAACAATATGGCAGCCTTCATTACATTATTGCATCTTGTTATTTGCCACGTGCAGTGTACTTAAGGCCCCATGTGTATGCAAAATGTAATGCTCATTGCATCTTGTTTGATCTGTTTGCAATACGATAATTACAATACAATAGCTTAATTATAACTGCTTATCTGTTGTGTATGCCATACAGTATATTGATTATTTTAGCTCATATAAATACCTTTTTAGCAAAACAGGTTTTATTTGCACATTCCATTGACAGTGTTTTAAGTGAATAATGTAGGATTTTCTACTTGCTGTGTTCTGTACATGATATTTGGCTATAACACATTAGAGGTGAAACTATACACCTGTGCCGCATATCGATACGATTCACGATAGTCAGCCTACGATATGATACATTATTATTCTCAGTTTAAAGAATAAGAAGGCAAATGACTAATAATTATTCATGACTGCTAAAGATTAAAGTAACTTATATAGGGTAGATATAATTTTGTATCGATTCTTCATCTAGTGTATTGATACTTGTATCGGTATGGCAAAAGTATTGATGCATCGATATATCGATAAATCGTTTCAGCCCTATAACACACCAACTCATCCTATGGGCCTGTTCACATTACCAACAGCCCTTAAAATGTAGGAGCTGCCTTTGCCTTCTGGGCCCCCACTAGGGGTTCCGTCCCACAGACCTCTCTTCTACTTGTTTGTTCTCCCCGCATGCACACGCACAATATTTCTGGATCCATCCCAGTACTGGGTGGGGGTGGATTACAATTGTCATATTTGATAGACACCATTAAAAAAATGGAAGTAGTACCTGAGTATACTAGTAATTTGCTGTTCACAGGGTTCGAAATGTTTTTGAAAATCCATAGTTGTCCCAGCAAGATATCATATGGCTTTTCAAAATTTCAGGATTGGGTCATAACTAAAGATTATGGACAAGTACACTGCTCACGTAAATAAATTGTGTAAAAAGATTGACAAACTTGGGAATAAAGTTACAGCAAATTCCCAAGTCCATATACAATATATAGTATTAACAGGCATATATATGCATGCATGTATTCTCTGATATTCATAAATACCATTGAAAATACTACTGCTGCAACTACTGTACTATAATTATTACTATTGTTGCATAATTTCTATCCTTTTTAACTTGTTACAGCTCAATGCAATTTCTGGGATTATATTATTTATTAATTCTCTCTCTCAAATTTCTGACAGCACAACATTCCTGTAGCTCCAGCCTAAGTGTTAGTCAGTTCCCGGTGTGAGTGTGTTGCTCTTGCCATGGGGTGATGCTGCTTCCACACATGTGAGCAGTTCAAATCCATGGTCAACAAATGCTGAACACACAAGTGTTCCGACGGGCATTAATACTAAAAAGTGAGTGTTCTAAAGTATTTAATGCCATGGATCAATAGAAGAGAGATTATACTTGCTATCTGGATACAAAGGTCAGTTGAAATTCATTTTTTAGTAGTCAGCAGCCCGACGATCTGTATTTATAACAGATCTGTCCAATGTGAATTCTGCATAATACGGTTGCTGTACACCACCAGTCATGTGAGAAGAAAACAAAGGCAGAGAACAACTTTGTGGTTTATCAGGTTTCTTATAAATTACTGTTGCCCCCAAGATATCTATATATAGTCCTAATTGCACATATTGCTTGTAAATCATCATCAGTCCAAGTAATGGAAAGTGCGAGACAAATTTACACACTTTTTTAATCTATTTAATTAGGATCAGCAAATCAAAGATAATCGAACAATTCCCTTTTTTTTGACACAGTCCTGTTGTATGTCAGCTTTCTAGTGGTTGGCCACACCATATTTTATGTTAATCTGAGTTTAAATCATTGCGATTATCATTAATCCAATATTATTAATCTTGTGTCTAACCTGTTAGGGAATCCGGACCATAGAACGGAATAAACACAACACAAGTGATCCAATTTAAAGGATTTCAGAACAATATCCATTGCAGAGAAGATGTGCCCACTACTGAACAGGCTCTATCTACATGAATATGCATTCCTGTCCATGGAACGGAATAAACACGAAACAACACAAGCGATCCAATCAGAGGCATTCCATGGTAATGTCCATTGCGGAGAAGATGTGTGCACTACATAATAAGCCCAATCTACATGAATACGGCATCATGACCATGGGATGGAAGAAACATCAAGGAGATGACTGTAAGGGATCCTCTGCCAATAATAGGGTTAGAAATGATAAATTAATGAATGAATTGACTAGTTTTGTGCATTTTATTATATCCTACAGGCTTTTTGTATTTCAAATTGGAAGGGGGTACAAACAGCCGGGGGTGGGGTGGGGGGTCCCAATTAAAAAAAATATATATACAAAATCAGATGCAGCCACTTGTCCTGTGGGTTTTAGACACTTAACAGTTAAATTGTCTGAAAACATTTGCTAGTTCCAGGTGCACTTTGAGAGTGGCCAACTAACCACAGAATGTAGGTCTCAACAACCTAGTTTTGATGTGTGTGACAAATGATTTCCCATATACATTTGACGTGTATTTTTGGTAGTAAATAGGTTAAAAGGTGTTATAATTTGAGCACAGACACCATACATACATGCCAACAATTACACTTTTGGTGTAATCATTCCACTTTTTTTCACCTAATTATGTCTTACGCTTGCCTGTATGTTGAATACGCTTTTTTGGTACATTAAAAGATAAAAATAAAGCAATACTAAGTTGCATTTTTAATTTTATTATCACCTCTTTAATCAAATATATCGTATAAATTTGAGAATAAACTAAAAGAAGACTGCTACTTAAGAATAGCACAAGAGTACATTTTGTCCATTGTAGACCTACTTGTACTTATTTTCTATTTATAGCAGCTGTATATGACACATTTCCAAGAAAACAGACCAGTTTCTTCAAATCGGTAGTGCTTTACAAATTTAAAACGAATATGAGTGATGTAATACATCACTCGGGTTGAGCACATTGTCATGCTTATTGCAGAATGTGGACTTGACTTTACAATCATTCAGCGAAAGTTCAACATTTAGACTAGTTAAAGTGTTGTATATAAATAATTTGTCAATATGTTTTGTGTTTGTATTCTGGTACTAATTCACACAGATTTTGACCATTTGTGATAAGAATTTTAACCACCCACAGATCCAAGTTAGTAGGAAAACTAAATGTACATTTTTCACACAGTTTATTGTAATAATGGCATGTAATATATAGATTACACTTTTTATGCTCAGATTATGCTTTTTTGCCACTTAGGTTATACTTGTACCTCTGTAGGGGTTGGCAGGTATGATTCTGGCTGGAGAGGTAAATTAATCCAGATATTAGGGTCCAGCGTGGACCCTGATTTACTATGATTAAATGCACTTAAAAGCAATGCCAAGCGTTTGTATGATTAACATGACTTCTGGTAAGGAAAATAGTAAAAGTGTGGTTGTGATCTAGCAACACATGTAACAGATATGAATGGAATAATTAAGGGAAAAGTTCAGGCAAGCAAGATTTACTAACTTTCTAAAAGTGAAAATGTTGATCTATGATCTTAACCATGATAAAATACTATGAAAAATAATGACACGTTCAGGAGTTGTACCTTCAGTGGCTTTGGTGTTAAAGTCCTAATACAACAAGTAATTAAGCTTTGCATATGACTTTGATCTTCCTGATTGGACCATGCTGTTGATACACATGATTGGTACAAGATGCACCCCCAAGCTATGATTTGACAGGGTGAAACATTTCTTTACATTATTTGTAATAACTTGATTGCTTCTGGGTGACAGTTTGGACACAAAAAATGATAATGATTTGAGACCTGGCCATAAAAATGCCATAAAAGTGCCAATTGACGACATCAAGTCCTGAGATGTAGCTATACCAAGCTTTAGGTTTATTACTTTATTTAAAAGTTTGTGAGTTACATCTCCAAACAAATATTATGAGTAATGTCCACCTTTCACTGAAATGAAAGTGGTAAATTTGACACTCTTTGTCTTACATATATGTAAAAGTTTACCAGTTTTCCTCCCACTTCTATCCTTTTCAGATTTGAAAACCGTACACTAAAAGTAAATGTAACCTTCATCTGTAAACTTTACCTTCGAGAAAGGTGTCACCACACATACTAGTTCCGATGTGTAAATTTACAAATATCAACCAATTGGCTGGTTTCATTAAACTCTTCCAAGCAGAATAATATTGGAAGATTTTGTACAAAATTACACAAGTATCTACCAGTATACAGACTGATTCCACTTTTTCTTCAAGAGCATATGGGCAGTGTTATTTGTATTGTTTTTACACTGGATGATGTTATGTATGATGTTTATATAAAAATTATAAATGTTTCTTGACTTTAATATTTTCTTAAACCTTAATGTTAAGTATAATGTTGACATGTTAGTAATTGTCCTTGAATTAGGTTGTTCACTTAGTATTTGAGTTCAAGACAGTTTTGGTAAACAAGTTGTTGATTCTGTTTTAGGTCAGGGTTGATTTTGTTTAAAGATAAAACCAGAATTTCCCTTAGAGTTGTGTGTTAAGAGTCACATACACCATAATATTCTAAAACATTGTCATGTGACCAATCTTTTATATATACCATGTTTAGTGGACAGTTTTTCAATTTTTGACCTTAACATCAGTCTCTAAAGAGCCATTGCAGTTGTGAACAATCATTCACAAAATTCAGAGAGAGGAATTATTTAAAATATTGATTGAATTATAAAAGTGCTCAGTCTTTTGGATTTTGAATTGACGATTTTGGGATTTATATAAACTTATTCAAAGATATTCTGGAGTACTTCATTTTGGCGCATCATCACATTAAAGACCACTGGCACATCAGGACATTAAAGACTATTGGCATATCAACACATTCAAGGATAGTCATTCATTCAGAACATTCTATATTTAGAACTTGTGATTAGCACACTTAGGATTATTAAATTTATTTGGATTTTAATTCATGTTACTGTAAGTGTTTTTTGAATTTTCACTTTAACTGTCTAGAAATAAATTGCTTGTTGATTTTTACTTGATATGTTGGTTTCACTTTCTGTTACATTTTTCTAAGACCATAGAGTCGTAACAAGGATTTCTTGGGTAAACATAAAATTCAGTGTAATCCAAAATGAGATATAGAAAGAAAAACAACCAGAATTAGGTAAATAAGATGGCATTTCATATCACCATGCTTAGAATCTATGCCACCAGGGATAGGGCCTGATCCAGGCGCAAATGTTTCAATGCTGTAAATGTGTATTTCTCTTTTCATATCCAGTTAGTGTATATATGGTTATATGGTGCAAATCTTGATAGTTTCCAAGTTGCGAGCCAAGGACAAGTCCCCAATACTCCAGGGACATGACCCAGGATGTGTTGGATGTGCAAGTGCATATATAGTTGTAGGGTGGGGACTTGAACAGTTTCCAAGTTGTGAGCCAGAGTAAAGTTCCAACTCGAGGGACACAACCCTGGGTCTGTGCTGGATATATGTCCAATTTTATCTCCTCTTGCCCTTTGAACCTATATATAGTTATAGGCTGGGGATCTCCGCAGTTTCAAAGTTATGCCCCAGTGCAAGTCCCCTTCCCCAGGGTCTGTACTGGAAATGTGCATGATTTCATCTTGTGTCCTTCAACCAATATATGGTTAGTAGGTGGGGTCTCCACTGTTTTCAAGGCATGACCCAGGTGAAAGTCCCCAACCTTAGAGGCATGACCCAGTCTGTATTGAATATACCAGTATGTCTGAATTCATCTTGTGTCCTTTAGTCCTATATATGATTGATGGGTGGGGATCTCGAGAGTTTCCAAAATGTGACATAGGGGCAGCATTCCCACAGGCTAACCTTTGGGCAAGACCAGGGTGTGTAACTCAAAAACGTATGTTATAGCCCTGGCTTTGATGATGACACAGACCAACTTTCAGATCGCCACCTGTAACTTGAAATACTAAAATACAGCCCATGGTCCCACTCAAGGGATCATATTAAAATTCCAACATCTCCATTTCTTGTCACCTGTTTTATTCAGCAGTAGATATCCCCTTGATAAACTTGTTTTGGACATGGTTTGTTTGGTCTTTCTGCCTAGAGTATCATCACAAGCAATGGTTTTCTGTACTTAAATTCCTGAACCAGTCTAAGTGATTTGGCTCCGTTACATTTAAGGCAATCATTGTTATATTTGGAATTGTAGTGTTGTGATCACTTCAAGAATTTTTCAACTGGAAAATATGAATTATATTTAAGGTTTTCAGAGGTTAGATAATATGAATATATGTGTATCATTTTGGTGATACATTCTGTTGTCAAAGACAATCCTTATATTGTGAACAATAGCGATATTAGAACTGGCTCCAATCAGCAGTGTGCATGCATTATTATAATCTGGGTCATGCTCATAGACAAATTTCTAGTGATGATTGAGACTTGATGCACTTGAATCAATTGAATTTGTTAATACTTGACTAAACACATTAAGTAACATGATATCTGTCAAGGTTTGTGGACTTGCCCACCATTTGCAGACATTAAAATATGGTAATTATATAATTAGGGCCAGTTCTCACTTGTCAGAAATGGCAGTACATGTACATGATGCCTAGAGTTTACGTACATTAAAATATGATAATTATATTATTAGGGCCAGTTCTCACTTGTCAGAGATGGCAGTTCATGTATGCGATGAACATAGTTTATAAACAAGCCAAAAAACACCAAAATGCAAGCAGAATTCTTTATTTGTAAAAGAAAACACTAAAACATTATAATGTAAGTGTTCCTTATTTGTAAAAGAAAACACTAAAACATTATCATGGAAGTGTTCTTTATTGGTAAGCAAGGATATAATGCAATGTAGTTTACCTAGGTCATTTCCAATGACCATTGAATTTCCAGGTTCACCAATACACACTATTAACAATAAAGAGGCTAATTTACTATACAAATGTTTGGGAAAATTATAATTTTAAATGTATTACTGGCTGCTTAAATTTTCTGTGAAGAAGAAACTTCTTTAAATCACTTAACTCGGAATAACATCAGCAATGGATCCTAAAAATCGTACTTCGCTCTGCCCTCATTGCCAGTTGTCCAATAGAGTGCAATTGTACTTTTACATTGGCAAGGTCAGCGACACTAAATATACATTGGCAAGGTCAGCGACACTAAATACAGATGGGAGGGATGAGAGAGTACAGATGAACACTAAAGCAGTAATTCACCCAGAAGATAAAATGTAAACAACTTTCAAGGATGGAAAACAATTAACCTTAATCCTACCATAACCCTTGTAATAACTAATTAAAAAGAATAATAATAATCATAATACTTTCTTTATTTAAAGAAGAAGCTCATCTGGTCAACAGACCAATCTTCCATGAGGCCTTCTGCAATTACGTGTACATGTTGGGGTAAATACATTTAGAGAGAGAGAGAGAGAGAGAGTAGCAGATGCATTAAATAACCAAAGACTGGTGAGGAAATCGATGAATTCTGTATTTTTTCATGATAACTTTGTATTCAAAAACTTTTATCATTGATTTAAAAATCACAATCAATGTATTAAAAAATGAATTACCAAACATGCATTCAGGTCTCCTAAAATGAATACATAAATTGTTTAATTTGTGAACAAAATGAAGCCACATTTCAGTTTCATTTATAATATGTTTAAATTAAGAACTAAAGATTAGGAATAAAACTACAAGAAGTGTGAATAACTGAAAAAAATCAGTGGTACTTGTGCATGCAATGAGTCCAGTGTGAGAAATATCTGACAAAGAAATGCTTACAATTTTCAACAAATGAAATAAACCTTCTAAATTCTCTGAAACAAACATAAATTCCAAATCTTTTTTTATACTTTTGATCAATAAGAGTTCAAATCTTTGTTTCAACAAATCCAAAACAGAAATCGGTTAAAACAATGTACAGTTGTGGGAAGTTGAACCCAAACTGCTCTGATTCTTGAAGGCTTTACACATGTAATCATTGTTGCACAAATTCACTCCAATGTCCTTCAATTTAATGAATTTGTAGGAAAGAGGGTGGTGGTGGTCCAAAACAGTGGACGTGCATTGCATTACAGTTGGCGATGCACATTTATAGCTCGAACAGTTTATTAGAGTGAAGGCCAGTCCTCCTTTACTGATGAAGTACCCAGGTTTTCAAAACATCAAGTCAAAGATTGAAATCTAATTCACCCAGTGGGAAATCTTCCGAGACAAAGTTGTTCCCAGCTTGTGACAAGTCAATGTTGGTCAAAAAAAATACAAAGTCAAGTGGTTTTCTTCTGCTATTTGTGACGGCTGACATCTTCATTGCATGCACTTTCAGTTGTCAAGGACATGATACCAACTGACAATGTTTGAAAAAGTCCTTCAGTATCTGGTGCACCTTTTGCACTAAAAACAAACTGATGGATGACACTGGGGAAAGCCATGTGCAAACTAGCTGGCACAGATAACATAAAAAGGAAACTGATGGTGTTTGAATATGACATGCCCAGGTTACAAACCATTAATTGACATATTAGAAGGGTATGGTGGGAGGTGTCTGGAAATATATTGGCCAATAATATAAATGTTATAGAGAACAAACATTCAAATTGTCTTATATAACCTAGCTTGGGGCTATGTCCCTTGCAAGGTTAAATAAGAACCCATTAAACCTTTGGACATTTGGGACCGGCCAGGGTGTTAATTTGAAGGAAAATGTAAGGACATAAAAATTGCGGTACAGGTAATGTTCTGGGAGGCAAGGGGTGTGGGTTAGGAATGGGTAGGGGGATGCAGTATCCATTAAACATTAAACATTTGGCATTTGGGACTGCAAGGGGTGTTAATTTTAAGGTTAATGTAGGTACATACAAATTGCGGATTTGGGGTAAAATGGGGGTAAAGGTTGCTCCTGGGTGGAGACAATTTCTGGGGTAATGGGGTTATAGGTGGGTACTAGGGGATTGCAGTACCCATTAAACATTTGGCATTTGGGACTGTCTGGGGTGTTAATTTTAAGGTTAATTTAGGCACATGCAAATTGGGTTACTCCTGGGTGGAGGTAATGTTCTGGGAGGCAGTGTGGTGTTGGAGATTTGTAGGGGGATTGCAGTACAAATTAAACATTTGGCATTTGGGACTGCCCGGGGTGTTAATTTAAAGGCAAATGTAGATATCAAAAATTGGGGCATTTTGGGTAAAATGGGGGTAACGGTTACTTGTGAGTGGAGGAAATGTTCTGGGAGTCAGTGTGTGTGGTTATAGGTGGGTACTAGGGGATTGCAGTACCCATTAAACATTTGGTATTTGGGACTGTCCGGGGTGTTAATTTAAAGGTTAATGTAGGTTTATACAAACTGGGGATTTGGGGTAAAATGGTGGTAAAAGTTTCTCCTGGGTGGAGGCAATGTTCTGTTGGGGTGGTTATAGGTGGGTACAAGGGGATTGCAGTACCCATTAAACATTTGACATTTGGGACTGCCCCGGGTGTTAATTTTAAGGTTAATGTTGGGACATACAAATTGGGGATTTGGGGTAAAATGAGGGTAAAGGTTACTCCTGGGTGGAGGGAATGTTCTGGGGGGCAGGGTGTGTGGTTATAGGTGGGTACTATGGGATTGCAGTACCCATTAAACGTTTGGCATTTGGGACTGCCCGGGGTGTTAGTTTTAAGGTTAATGTAGAGACATACAAATTGGGGATTTGGGGTAAAATGGGGGTAAGGGTTACTCGTGAATGGAGGAAATGTTCTGAGAGTCAGTGTGTTTGGATATAGGTGGGTACTAGAGGATTGCAGTACCCATTAAACATTTGGTATTTGGGACTGCCCGGGGTGTTAATTTAAAGGTTAATGTAGGTATATAGAAATTGATGATTTTGGGTAAAATGGGGGTAAAGGTTGCTCCTGGGTGGACGAAATGTTCTGGGGGTGGGGTTATCGGTGGGTATTTGGGGATTGCAGTACCCATTAAACATTTAGCATTTGGGACTGCCTGGGGTGTTATTTTTAAGGTTAATGTAAGAACATACAAATTGGGGATTTGGGGTAAAAATGAGGGTAAAGGTTACTCCTGGATGGAGGGAATGTTCTGGGGGCAGGGTGTGTAGTTATAGTTGGGTACTAGGGGATTGCAGTACCCATTAAACGTTTGGCATTTGGGACTGCCCTGGGTGTTGTTTTTAAGGTTAATGTAGGGACATACAAATTAGGGATTTTGGGTGAAATGGGGTAACCGTTACTCGTGAATGGAGGAAATGTTATGGGAGTCAGTGTGTGTGGTTATAGGTGGTTACTAGGGGTATGCAGTACCCATTAAACATTTGGCATTTTGGACTGCGTGGGTGTTAATTTTAAGGTTAATGTAGGTACATAAAAATGGGGGTAAGTGTTACTCGCGAGTGGAGGAAATGTTCTGGGAGACCGGGCGGTTTTAAAGATGGGTAGGGAATTGCAGTACCAATTAAACATTGGCATTTGGGACTGCCTGTGGTATTAATTTGAAAGTAAATGTAGATAACAGAAATTGGTGATTTTGGTTGAAATGGGGTTAAAGGTTATTCCTGGCTTGAGGTAATGTTCTGGGAGATAGGTGATGGTGTTTGAGATTGTTAGGGCGATTGCAGTATCAATTAAACATTTGGCATTTGGGACTGCCTGGGGTGTTTATTTGAAGGTAAATGTAGATACAGAAATTGGGGAGTTTGGGTAAAATGGGGGTAATGGTTACTCGTGAGTGGAGGATGTTCAAGGAGGTAGTGGGTGGGGTTATATGTGGGTACTAGGGGATTGCTGTACCCATTCAACTTTTCGCATTTGGGACTGTCCGGGGTGTTAATTTTAAGGTTAATGTAGGTACATGCAAATTGTAGATTTGGGGTAAAATGGGGGTAAAGGTTACTCCAGGGTGGAGGTAATGTTCTGGAGGCAGGGTGGTGTTGGAGATTGGTAGGGGGATTGCAGTACCCATTAAACATTTGGCATTTGGGACTGCCTGGGGTGTTTATTTGAAGGTAAATGTAGATACCGGAAACAAAAATTGGGGAGTTTTGGGTAAAAAGGCGGGTAAGGGTTACTCGTGAGTCGAGGAAATGTTCTGGGAGTCGGTGGGTGTGGTTATAGGTGGGTACTAGGGGATTGCAGTACCCATATAACTTTTGGCATTTGGGACTGCCCAGGGGTGTTTGGGGATTTTGGGTAAAATGGGGATAAAGGTTTCTCCTGGCTTGAGGTAAAGTTCCGGGAGACGGGGTGGGTGGGTGGTGGTGTTCAAGATTGGTAGGGCGATTGCAGTACCAATTAAACATTTGGCATTTGGGACTGCCTGGGGTGTTAATTTGAAGGTAAATGTAGATACAGAAAATGGGGATTTTTGGTAAAATGGGGGTAACGGTTACTCATGAGTGGAGGGATGTTCTGGGAGGCAGTGGGTGTGGTTATAGGTGGGTACTAGGGGATTGCAGTACCCATTAAACATATGGTATTTGGGACTGCCTTAAGTGTTAATTTGAAGGTAATGTAGATACAATATTGGGGAGTTGGGGAAAAAATGAGGGTAAGTGTTACTCGTGGACAGAAGAAATGTTCTGGGAGGCAGTGGGTATGGTTATAGGTGGGTACTAGAGGATTGCAGTACCCATTAAACATTTGGTATTTGGGAATGCCTCGGGTGTTAATTTTAAGGTTAATGTAGGGACATTCAAATTAAGGATTTTCGGTAAAATGGCTATAAATGTTACTCCTGGGTGGAGGTAATGTTCTGGGAGGCAGTGGGGTGGGGTTGGAGATAGGTAGGGGCCTGCGGAACCCATCAAATATTTATATTTACAGTAAGGAAATCCAGACTTGGGTAGAGACAAGGTACAGCTTACAAGTAAATTAGGAAATCACTGGATATGGTTTTATTTGTTTGATTCATGATTTTGCATTTTTATTTGTGGACAACTCTGGTGTATGATTTGGTTTTTCTTACCGTTTGTGCTTTGGTTTGTGAATAGTGGCAACTACTTAGCTATCTTAGTTAGGGCTTTACAGTATTTGTTTAGATTACATAAAGTTTCTGGTTAATAATAATAATAATAATCATCATCATCGTCATCATGACAATTTAAAGAAGCTCATTTGGTCAACTGACCAATCATCCATGAGGCCTTCTACAATTACATGTATATATTGTACAATTTACACAAGTTGTGGTGTCTTTAGACAACAATGCTATTAAAAACTAGATAATTGATCTACTGCTACTTTAAAATATGTACAAGGCATTAAACTGATGGCATATTTTGTTTTTCATATTCAATGTGATGGACATTCCAGATTGGTTAGGGTTATATACTTTTCCACATTTTATTTGGTACATACCTTTGATTCTACTGGATGTTGGAAATAAATGCCATTTTAAAGGTTTCCTACTCACGTACATTTTATAGTTAAAATCTACCACTTTAAAAAAAGGTGTAATAAGCCTGGTATTTTTATGAGTTCTATCCACTCCGTACAGAAACCAGTGGGCACCAGTATATTGGGGGACTGTAAATGTTACAGCACAATGAACGGTGCAATTTTGTGTGGCTGAACAGATTAAGAAGGCCAACATGTGTACACAACAGGTTGTTAATTGATTTCATTATTGTTGTAATCTGGACAGTTTAAAGGCAGATGGGGGATGTTTTATGAGGTGTTATAAGAAAGGGATGAAAAGTGGTACAGGATGGCTTTTGAGTCTTCAAATAAAAATCAAATGACCTTTGGCGGAGGCGAAATAAAATGGAGAGACCAAGCAAAAAATGATTTCAGCAGAAACATTTAAGTATTTTGATTGTTTTATTGTTTAATTATTGTGTTCAAGATGTTTTTAGAAGAATATTTAAGGGAAGTTCATATATTTTTTAGTTCACTTTATGTCAAAATGGTGAAATGTGCACTTTCTCCCAAAGCAATAAAAACACCAGCTGAGAAATATGAAGCTGAGGAATACATATTAAGTCAAACTGAGAAGCTTCCTGCTTGGGGTGAATTTAGCTTGGAGGAGTATTGGGGAGCAATTAGCAGGATTAAAAACCCAGCCACAGAAAAACTGAAGTTTGAACTTCTTTGCAGATTGAACATGGTTTGTTTTATTATTGTCACTTTCGAATGCTGATACAGAGTGGATGTTCTCCTTTCTTCACAAAGTGCAAAGTGATTCAAGGGGAATTCTGGATCAGAAAACTATTGATAGCCTGTTAAGTGTGAAACTTGATAATCACAGTGTCATCAGTGGTCAGTAGTCAGTGATCTTGAGAGGGAAATAACAAATGATTGTGGATTTTATAAAAAAATCTTTGCAGTGAACTGTGAGATATACAATTCTTGCTTTTTCATTTAATTGACAATATACTGTCTTGTATTATTTTCGTAACATTTTCCATCAGAATCAGATTCATGTTCAAAACTTGCTGTTTTTTTATAGTATAATGAGAATACATATTATGGCAAACCATACACCTGTTTACTTTTCAATCCCCATAAAACATGTAAAATTTATGTAGATAAAAAATTCTGCTGGTTTAGAAGCCAACCTGCTAATCAAAATTGGTAAATCTACTGATTTGATGTCCTGGTTCTGTCACATTATGCTGGTGCGAGATGTCCAGTTTTAGGTTTGTTCACATGTGTCAAGATCATCCAAGAGGTCAACAGAAATGCCAGGAAACATGCCATAATTTTAATCTATTTTCAACATTTAACTTAGCTCAGATATTTCCAAATTTTCTGAAAATTAGTGAAAATGACATTGAAGAGCCCACAAAAGAAACTGAAATTTTGCATTAGTAGGAGAAAAATTATATCCGATCATCCTGAAGTAAATTCATCAATGAGACTACACCTTGCCAACACATGAACATGGATTCTCAAAGTTGTAATACAGAATTTGGTCATATTGTCACTGTTACTGGTATGGACCAGTCTCTAAATTGATAGATTTTACAAATGTTTTGTTATGGTGTTTACAGATAGAGCACAAAGTAGGTATGCATTATGCTTGTTGGAAATTTTTTTAGAATATTTTGACAACTATCCTCTTTTCGCAGTCCATATTTCATCATAATTTTGTAATGCATGATAGGTACAGAAACATAGTACAATCAACTCAATAATACATTTTAAATATTGATGTTTGATTTGAAATTGGTTGAAATGGACTTGTAATGTATTCTTTGAGCATAAGATTAAAGTTGTGATTGATAACCTGTCTGGGTTGATTTTTAATAGCAAGAATGGAAAAAAAACTACTTCAGTCTTGTAGTTGTCTAGTACATGTATTTTCACTTGGGTCAGACCAATATCTAAATATATATAAATTGTCTTTTTACTACAGTGATTCATATTATTGGCTTCCATTATATTTTAAAAGTGAACATTTTCAGTTTGTTGTCAAAAATCCAAGGAATGTGAATCTATGGTCAGATCAAAGAAAGATGCATTCATGGAAACTTGTCCAAAGCCTTACACTCTGGAAACAATTTAAAATCAGATTTGCGATTGAATTGGACAAGGATAAAGTTCACAAGAAAGTGATAAACTCCATACATTTTTACATTGTGTTGATTTAGTTCTGATAAGAGATATTTGCTTAATTACACTATTAATTCAAAATTCATAATGATTGGGTAACAATATTTGGTCAATGAATTTTGTGCACAAATTTTGCAAATGTCAATATTCTTTAACTCTGAGGTACTACAGGTTTAAAGTTCATGTGCATATGAAGTTTGACATTTTGGAGCTTGAGCATCAGGTTGGCATTGTGATTTAAAAACAAAATCTGACAAAATCAAACTTTTGGGAGTCATAACAGCTTCCTTTTAGGGGTATGAAGAAAATTTTGATGACCTAATCAATCAGATTTTGTTTTTGAAAATAGACTTTAATAGTTGTTTTATATAGTAAAAGTTTGACAACTACAACATCAATCATTCCAATACACTGCATGACTCAAATAAGTAGCTCAATCCTGATGTAATATACTCTAATGTCAGCAACATTGTAAAAACAGAAACTACAGTAAACTCCAACCAAAAATTTGGTCCTGGTGCAGATTCAGTTTTGAATTTAGCATATTATTATGTTAAAAATAATTATTATAATATAAATGCATTATTGAAGGATACTGTATGCACATTAGTTTTGGCACAGTTATTAAATAGTAATACATGCCATATGTTTGAGCTATTTTCCACATTTAACTTTGGGTAAGATATTTCCAAATTTTCTGAAAATTGGTGAAAATGCTGTAAACAATGGCAGCAAAAGCAACTAAAGTTCAGCATTAGTAGGAGAAAAATTTTAACCATCCTACAATACATTCACCAATGAGACTATGCCAGCCTGCCTCTAGGCCTTTCTTTGCAAATGGTTTTCAAACTCTCTGAACTTGAAAAGTTTGAGTATAGAACGGACAAATGAAATTAATGCTTTAAAATCTCTGTGAAGGGCAAGCAGATTGGTTGAACATGTCTGGATGGAGGTATTTTTTCTCTTGTGTTTTCTCTATTAAAAATCCATGTCTTGCTTGTGGTACACTGCAGACAAGACAAAAAATTCAGATAGGATTCAATACATACTTTGACTCTCACGCACAAGGAATTATCTTCAAAGCCTCGAAACATATCTGTTCAGAAAACATTTTTCTTTTGGAGAAAATATAGCAGATGAACATGGATTTTCAAAATTGTAATACAGAATTTGGTCACATTTTCACAGTTACTGGTGTGGACCAGTCTCTAAATTGTTTGATTTTACAAATATTTGGTTATTGTGTTTACTGAAAGAGCACAAAGTCAGTATGCATTACATTTGCTTCATAGAAAACTTTACAATATTTTGACAACTATTCTCTTTTCCGAGTCATTATTTCATCATAATTTTGTAATGCGAGATAGGTGCAGAAATATAGTACAATCAACTCTATAATACATTTTAAATATTGATGTTTGATTTGAAATTGGTTGAAATGGGCTTGTAATGTATTTCTTGAGCATAAGATTCAGGTTGTTATTGATATCCTGTCTGGATTGATTTTTAATAGCAAGAATGGAAAAAATTACTTCAATGATGTATTTGTTTACTATATGTATTTTCACTTGGGTCAGACCAATATCTAAATATATAAAATTTGGCTTTTCTACATTGATTCATCTTATTGGCTTCCATTATATTCTAAAAGTGAAAATTTTCAGTTTGTTGTCAAAAATCTAAGGAATGTGAATCTATGGTCAGATCAAAGAAAGATGCATTCATGGAAACTTGTCCAAAGCCTTACACTCTTGGAACAATATGAAATCAGATTTGTGATTAAATTGGACAAGGATAAAGTTCACAATAAAGTGAAAAACTCGATACATTTTTACTTTGTGTTGATTTTGTTCTGATTTGAGACATTTGTTTAATTACACTATTAATTCAAAATTCATAATAATTGGGTAACAATATTTGGTCATTGAATTTTGTGGTCAAATTTTGCAAAAAATCAATGATCTTTAACTCGGAGGTACTAAAAGTTTAAGAGTTCATGTGCATATGAAGTTTGACATTTTGGAGCTTGAACATCAGGCTGGCACTGTGATTTAAAAACAAAATCAAACTGTTGGGGGTCATTGCAGCTTCCTTTTAAGGGTATGAAGAAGATCTTGATGACCTTTTCAATCCAATATTATTTTGAAAATACTATTTAATAGTTGTTTTATATAGTAAAAGTTTGACAAGTACAACAGCACTAATACACTGCATGACTCAAATAAGTAACTCAGTCCTGATGTAATATACTCTAATGTCAGCGAGATTGTAAAAGCAGAAACTACAGTAAGCTCCATTAAAAAATTTGGTCCTGGTGCAGATTCAGTTTTGAAGTTTGTATATTATTATATTAAAAATAATTATAATATATAAATGCATTATTGAAGGATACTGTATGCACATTAGTTTTGGCACAGTTATAAAATAGTAATAGAGAGCTTATGTTTGGGCTATTTTCCACATTTAACTTTGGGTCAGATATTTCCAAAATTTCTGAAAATTGTTGAAAATGCTGTAAAAAAAATGGCCGCAAAAGCAACTGAATTTGGCATTAGTAGGAGACAAATTTTAACTGTCCTACAATAAATTCTCCAATGAGACAATGCCAGCCTGTCTCTAATAATTTCTTTGCAAATGTTTTTTTTTAACTCTCTTAACTTAAAAGTTCAAGTATAGAATAGACATGCTTTAAAATCTCTCTGAAGGGCAAAAAGATTGGTTGAAAATGTCTGGATGGAGGTATTTTTTTCTCTTGTGTTTTCTCTATTAAAAATCCATGTCTTGCTTGTGGTACACTGCAGACAAGACAAAAAAATTCAGATAGGATTCAATACATACTTTGACTCTTAAGCTCAAGGAATTATCTTCAAAGCCTCCAAACATATCTGTTCTGAAAACATTTTTCTTTTGGAGAAAATATAGCCCTCGTAGATGAGCTCTAGATTTATCAAGATGTCTTTCAGTACAATATAGTTTTGATCTTGCAAACAGATAAAGATGGATTTTCAAAATTGTAATACAGAATTTGGTCACATTTTCACTGTTGCTGGTGTGGACCAGTCTCTAAATTGTTTGATTTTACAAATATTTGGTTATTGTGTTTACTGAAAGAGCACAAAGTCAGTATGCATTACATTTGCTTCATGGAGAATTTTACAATATTTTGACAACTATTCTCTTTTCCAAGTCCATATTTCATCGTAAAATTTTGTAATGCATGATAGGTACAGACACATAGTACAATCAACTCTATAATACATTTTAAATATTGATGTTTGCTTTGAAATTGGTTGAAATGGGCTTGTAATGTATTTCTTGAGCATAAGATTCAAGTTGTGATTGATATCCTGTCTGGATTGATTTTTAATAGCAAGAATGGAAAAAATTACTTCAATGTTGTATTTGTTTACTATATTTATTTTCACTTGGGTCAGACCAATATCTAAATATATCAAATTTGGCATTTTTTTTCTACATTGATTCATTTTATTGGCTTCCATTATATTTTTAAAAAGTGAACATTTTCAGTTTGTTGTCAAAAATCTAAGGAATGTGAATCTATGGTCAGATCAAAGAAAGATGCATTCATGGAAACTTGTCCAAAGCCTTACACTCTTGGAACAATATGAAATCAGATTTGTGATTAAATTGGACAAGGATAAAGTTCACAATAAAGTGAAAAACTCGATACATTTTTACTTTGTGTTGATTTTGTTCTGATTTGAGACATTTGTTTAATTACACTATTAATTCAAAATTCATAATGATTGGGTAACAATATTTGGTCATTGAATTTTGTGGTCAAATTTTGCAAAAAATCAATGATCTTTAACTCGGAGGTACTAAAAGTTTAAGAGTTCATGTGCATATGAAGTTTGACATTTTGGAGCTTGAGCATCAGGCTGGCACTGTGATTTAAAAACAAAATCAAACTGTTGGGGGTCATTGCAGCTTCGTTTTAAGGGTATGAAGAAGATTTTGATGACCTTTTCAATCCAATATTATTTTGAAAATACTATTTAATAGTTGTTTTATATAGTAAAAGTTTGACAACTACAACAGCACTAATACACTGCATGACTCAATTAAGTAGCTCAGTCCTAATGTAATATACTCTAATGTCAGCGAGATTGTAAAAGCAGAAACTACAGTAAGCTCCATTAAAAAATTTGGTCCTGGTGCAGATTCAGTTTTGAAGTTTGTATATTATTATATTAAAAATAATTATAATATATAAATGCATTATTGAAGGATACTGTATGCACATTAGTTTTGGCACAGTTATAAAATAGTAATAGAGAGCTTATGTTTGGGCTATTTTCCACATTTAACTTTGGGTCAGATATTTCCAAAATTTCTGAAAATTGTTGAAAATGCTGTAAAAAATGGCCGCAAAAGCAACTGAATTTGGCATTAGTAGGAGACAAATTTTAACTGTCCTACAATAAATTCACCAATGAGACTCTGCCAGCCTGTCTCTAGTCATTTCTTTGCAAATGTTTTTTTTTAAACTTTCTTAACTTAAAAGTTCGAGTATAGAATAGACATGCTTTAAAATCTCTCTGAAGGGCAAAAAGATTGGTTGAAAATGTCTGGATGAAGGTATTTTTTCTCTTGTGTTTTCTCTATTAAAAATCCATGTCTTGCTTGTGGTACACTGCGGACAAGACAAAAAAATTCAGATAGGATTCAATACATACTTTGACTCTCAAGCTCAAGGAATTATCTTCAAAGCCTCCAAACATATCTGTTCTGAAGACATTTTTCTTTTGGAGAAAATATAGCTCTCTTAGATGAGCTCTAGATTTATCAAGATGTCTTTCAGTACAATATAGTTTTGATCTTGCAAACAGATAAAGATGGATTTTCAAAATTGTAATACAGAATTTGGTCACATTTTCACTGTTGCTGGTGTGGACCAGTCTCTAAATTGTTTGATTTTACAAATATTTGGTTATTGTGTTTACTGAAAGAGCACAAAGTCAGTATGCATTACATTTGCTTCATGTAGAATTTTACAATATTTTGACAACTATTGTCTTTTCCAAGTCCATATTTCGTCGTAAAATTTTGTAATGCATGATAGGTACAGACACATAGTACAATCAACTCTATAATACATTTTAAATATTGATGTTTGATTTGAAATTTGTTGAAATGGGCTTGTAATGTATTTCTTGAGCATAAGATTCAAGTTGTGATTGATATCCTGTTGGATTGATTTTTAATAGCAAGAATGGAAAAAATTACTTCAATGTTGTATTTGTTTACTAGATGTATTTTCACTTGGGTCAGACCAGTATCTAAATATATCAAATTTGGCATTTTTTTTCTACATTGATTCATTTTATTGGCTTCCATTATATTTAAAAAGTGAACATTTTCAGTTTGTTGTCAAAAATCTAAGGAATGTGAATCTATGGTCAGATCAAAGAAAGATGCATTCATGGAAACTTGTCCAAAGCCTTACACTCTTGGAACAATATGAAATCAGATTTGTGATTAAATTGGACAAGGATAAAGTTCACAATAAAGTGAAAAACTCGATACATTTTTACTTTGTGTTGATTTTGTTCTGATTTGAGACATTTGTTTAATTACACTATTAATTCAAAATTCATAATGATTGGGTAACAATATTTGGTCATTGAATTTTGTGGTCAAATTTTGCAAAAAATCAATGATCTTTAACTCGGAGGTACTAAAAGTTTAAGAGTTCATGTGCATATGAAGTTTGACATTTTGGAGCTTGAGCATCAGGCTGGCACTGTGATTTAAAAACAAAATCAAACTGTTGGGGGTCATTGCAGCTTCGTTTTAAGGGTATGAAGAAGATTTTGATGACCTTTTCAATCCAATATTATTTTGAAAATACTATTTAATAGTTGTTTTATATAGTAAAAGTTTGACAACTACAACAGCACTAATACACTGCATGACTCAAATAAGTAGCTCAGTCTTAATGTAATATACTCTAATGTCAGCGAGATTGTAAAAGCAGAAACTACAGTAAGCTCCATTAAAAAATTTGGTCCTGGTGCAGATTCAGTTTTGAAGTTTGTATATTATTATATTAAAAATAATTATAATATATAAATGCATTATTGAAGGATACTGTATGCACATTAGTTTTGGCACAGTTATAAAATAGTAATAGAGAGCTTATGTTTGGGCTATTTTCCACATTTAACTTTGGGTCAGATATTTCCAAAATTTCTGAAAATTGTTGAAAATGCTGTAAAAAATGGCAGCAAAAGCAACTGAATTTGGCATTAGTAGGAGACAAATTTTAACTGTCCTACAATAAATTCACCAATGAGACTCTGCCAGCCTGTCTCTAGTCATTTCTTTGCAAATGTTTTTTTTTTAACTCTCTTAACTTAAAAGTTCGAGTATAGAATAGACATGCTTTAAAATCTCTCTGAAGGGCAAAAAGATTGGTTGAAAATGTCTGGATGAAGGTATTTTTTCTCTAGTGTTTTCTCTATTAAAAAACCATGTCTTGCTTGTGGTACACTGCAGACAAGACAAAAAAATTCAGATAGGATTCAATACATACTTTGACTCTCAAGCTCAAGGAATTATCTTCAAAGCCTCCAAACATATCTGTTCTGAAAACATTTTTCTTTTGGAGAAAATATAGCTCTCTTAGATGAGCTCTAGATTTATCAAGATGTCTTTCAGTACAATATAGTTTTGATCTTGCAAACCGATAAAGATGGATTTTCAAAGTTGTAATACAGAATTTGGTCACATTTTCACTGTTGCTGGTGTGGACCAGTCTCTAAATTGTTTGATTTTACAAATATTTGGTTATTGTGTTTACTGAAAGAGCACAAAGTCAGTATGCATTACATTTGCTTCATGGAGAATTTTACAATATTTTGACAACTATTGTCTTTTCCAAGTCCATATTTCGTCGTAAAATTTTGTAATGCATGATAGGTACAGACACATAGTACAATCAACTCTATAATACATTTTAAATATTGATGTTTGATTTGAAATTGGTTGAAATGGGCTTGTAATGTATTTCTTGAGCATAAGATTCAAGTTGTGATTGATATCCTGTTGGATTGATTTTTAATAGCAAGAATGGAAAAAATTACTTCAATGTTGTATTTGTTTACTAGATGTATTTTCACTTGGGTCAGACCAGTATCTAAATATATCAAATTTGGCATTTTTTTTCTACATTGATTCATTTTATTGGCTTCCATTATATTTAAAAAGTGAACATTTTCAGTTTGTTGTCAAAAATCTAAGGAATGTGAATCTATGGTCAGATCAAAGAAAGATGCATTCATGGAAACTTGTCCAAAGCCTTACACTCTTGGAACAATATGAAATCAGATTTGTGATTAAATTGGACAAGGATAAAGTTCACAATAAAGTGAAAAACTCGATACATTTTTACTTTGTGTTGATTTTGTTCTGATTTGAGACATTTGTTTAATTACACTATTAATTCAAAATTCATAATGATTGGGTAACAATATTTGGTCATTGAATTTTGTGGTCAAATTTTGCAAAAAATCAATGATCTTTAACTCGGAGGTACTAAAAGTTTAAGAGTTCATGTGCATATGAAGTTTGACATTTTGGAGCTTGAGCATCAGGCTGGCACTGTGATTTAAAAACAAAATCAAACTGTTGTGGGGTCATTGCAGCTTCCTTTTAAGGGTATGAAGAAGATTTTGATGACCTTTTCAATCCAATATTATTTTGAAAATACTATTTAATAGTTGTTTTATATAGTAAAAGTTTGACAACTACAACAGCACTAATACACTGCATGACTCAAATAAGTAACTCAGTCCTGATGTAATGTACTCTAATGTCAGCGAGATTGTAAAAGCAGAAACTACAGTAAGCTCCATTAAAAAATTTGGTCCTGGTGCAGATTCAGTTTTGAAGTTTGTATATTATTATATTAAAAATAATTATAATATATAAATGCATTATTGAAGGATACTGTATGCACATTAGTTTTGGCACAGTTATAAAATAGTAATAGAGAGCTTATGTTTGGGCTATTTTCCACATTTAACTTTGGGTCAGATATTTCCAAATTTCTGAAAATTGTTGAAAATGCTGTAAAAAATGGCCGCAAAAGCAACTGAATTTGGCATTAGTAGGAGACAAATTTTAACTGTCCTACAATAAATTCACCAATGAGACTCTGCCAGCCTGTCTCTAGTCATTTCTTTGCAAATGTTTTTTTTAACTCTCTTAACTTAAAAGTTCGAGTATAGAATAGACATGCTTTAAAATCTCTCTGAAGGGCAAAAAGATTGGTTGAAAATGTCTGGATGAAGGTATTTTTTCTCTTGTGTTTTCTCTATTAAAAAACCATGTCTTGCTTGTGGTACACTGCAGACAAGACAAAAAAATTCAGATAGGATTCAATACATACTTTGACTCTCAAGCTCAAGGAATTATCTTCAAAGCCTCCAAACATATCTGTTCTGAAAACATTTTTCTTTTGGAGAAAATATAGCTCTCTTTAATGAGCTCTAGATTTATCAAGATGTCTTTCAGTACAATATAGTTTTGATCTTGCAAACTGATAAAGATGGATTTTCAAAATTGTAATACAGAATTTGGTCACATTTTCACTGTTGCTGGTGTGGACCAGTCTCTAAATTGTTTGATTTTACAAATATTTGGTTATTGTGTTTACTGAAAGAGCACAAAGTCAGTATGCATTACATTTGCTTCATGGAGAATTTTACAATATTTTGACAACTATTGTCTTTTCCAAGTCCATATTTCGTCGTAAAATTTTGTAATGCATGATAGGTACAGACACATAGTACAATCAACTCTATAATACATTTTAAATATTGATGTTTGATTTGAAATTGGTTGAAATGGGCTTGTAATGTATTTCTTGAGCATAAGATTCAAGTTGTGATTGATATCCTGTTGGATTGATTTTTAATAGCAAGAATGGAAAAAATTACTTCAACGTTGTATTTGTTTACTATATGTATTTTCACTTGGGTCAGACCAGTATCTAAATATATCAAATTTGGCATTTTTTTTCTACATTGATTCATTTTATTGGCTTCCATTATATTTAAAAAGTGAACATTTTCAGTTTGTTGTCAAAAATCTAAGGAATGTGAATCTATGGTCAGATCAAAGAAAGATGCATTCATGGAAACTTGTCCAAAGCCTTACACTCTTGGAACAATATGAAATCAGATTTGTGATTAAATTGGACAAGGATAAAGTTCACAATAAAGTGAAAAACTCGATACATTTTTACTTTGTGTTGATTTTGTTCTGATTTGAGACATTTGTTTAATTACACTATTAATTCAAAATTCATAATGATTGGGTAACAATATTTGGTCATTGAATTTTGTGGTCAAATTTTGCAAAAAATCAATGATCTTTAACTCGGAGGTACTAAAAGTTTAAGAGTTCATGTGCATATGAAGTTTGACATTTTGGAGCTTGAGCATCAGGCTGGCACTGTGATTTAAAAACAAAATCAAACTGTTGTGGGGTCATTGCAGCTTGGTTTTAAGGGTATGAAGAAGATTTTGATGACCTTTTCAATCCAATATTATTTTGAAAATACTATTTAATAGTTGTTTTATATAGTAAAAGTTTGACAAGTACAACAGCACTAATACACTGCATGACTCAAATAAGTAACTCAGTCCTGATGTAATGTACTCTAATGTCAGCGAGATTGTAAAAGCAGAAACTACAGTAAGCTCCATTAAAAAATTTGGTCCTGGTGCAGATTCAGTTTTGAAGTTTGTATATTATTATATTAAAAATAATTATAATATATAAATGCATTATTGAAGGATACTGTATGCACATTAGTTTTGGCACAGTTATAAAATAGTAATAGAGAGCTTATGTTTGGGCTATTTTCCACATTTAACTTTGGGTCAGATATTTCCAAATTTCTGAAAATTGTTGAAAATGCTGTAAAAAATGGCCGCAAAAGCAACTGAATTTGGCATTAGTAGGAGACAAATTTTAACTGTCCTACAATAAATTCACCAATGAGACTCTGCCAGCCTGTCTCTAGTCATTTCTTTGCAAATGTTTTTTTTAACTCTCTTAACTTAAAAGTTCGAGTATAGAATAGACATGCTTTAAAATCTCTCTGAAGGGCAAAAAGATTGGTTGAAAATGTCTGGATGAAGGTATTTTTTCTCTAG